>OY726517.1:102797511-103160195 GCA_963383655.1 Bathymodiolus septemdierum | reverse complement strand
ACAGAGGTATATACAAATGTATGACAGATGATAATAATGACACGAAATACAGCTGTAGAAATTATATGACAACTCCAGAATATATGTAACTGGAATGGCTACAGAAGTATATACAAATGTATGACAGATGATAATAATGACACGAAATACAGCCGTGCAAACTATATGACAACTCCAGAATATGTGTAAAAAGAATGGGTACAAAAGTATATACAAGTGTATGACAGATGATAATAATGACACGAAATACAGCCGTACAAATTATATGACAACTCCAGAATATGTGTAAAAAGAATGGGTACAGAGATATATGCAAATGTATGACAGATGATAATAAAAACATGAAATACAGCCGTACAAATTATATGACAACTCCAGAATATTTGTAACAGGAATGGCTACAGAGGTATATACAAATGTATGATAGATGATAATAATGACACCAAATACAGCCATAAAAACTCTATGACAACTCCAGAATATTTATAACAGGAATGGTAACAGAGGTATATACAAATGTATGACAGATGATAATAATGACACGAAATACAGCTGTAGAAATATATGACAACTCCAGAATATTTGTAACTGGAATGGCTACAGAGGTATATACAAATGTATGACAGATGATAATAATGACACGAAATACAGCCGTAGAAATGATATGATAACTCCAGAATATTTGTAACTGGAATGGCTACAGAAGTATATACAAATGTATGACAAATGATAATAATGACACGAAATACAGTCGTACAAATTATATGACAGCTCCAGAATATTTGTAACAGGAATGGGTACAGAGGTATATACAAATGTATGACAGATGATTAGAATGACATGAAATACAGCCGTACAAACTATATGACAACTCCAGAATATGTGTAACAAGAATGGGTACAGAGGTATATACAAATGTATTACAGATGATAATAATGACACGAAATACAGCCGTACAAATTATATGACAACTCCAGAATAATTGTAACAGGAGTGGGTACAGAAGTATATACAAATGTATGACAGATGATAATAATGACACCAAATACAGCCATAACAACTCTATGACAACTCCAGAATATTTATAACAGGAATGGGTACAGAGGTATATACAAATGTATGACAGATGATAATAATGACACGAAATACAGCTGTAGGAATTATATGACAACTCCAGAATATTTATAACAGGAATGGGTACAGAGGTATATACAAATGTATGACAGATGATAATAATGACACGAAATACAGCCGTACAAATTATATGACAACTCCAGAATATGTGTAAAAAGAATGGGTACAGAGGTATATACAAATGTATGATAGATGATAATAATGACACCAAATACAGCCATAAAAACTCTATGACAACTCCAGAATATGTGTAACAGGAATGGGTACAGAGGTATATACAAATGTATGACAGATGATAATAATGACAGGAAATACAGCCGTACAAATTATATGACAACTCCAGAATATTTGTAACAGGAATGGCTACAGAGGTATATACAAATGTATGACAGATGATAATAATGACACGAAATACAGCCGTAGAAATGATATGACAACTCCAGAATATTTGTATCTGGAATGGCTACAGAAGTATATACAAATGTATGAGAGATGATAATAATGACACGAAATACAGTCGCACAAATTATATGACAACTCCTGAATATTTGTTACAGGAATGGGCACAGAGGTATATACAAATGTATGACAGATGATAATAATGACACGAAATACAGCCGTACAAATTATATGACAACTCCAGAATAACTGTAACAGGAGTGGGTACAGAAGTATATACAAATGTATGACAGAAGATAATAATGAAACGAAATACAGCCGTGCAAACTATATGACAACTCCAGAATATGTGTAAAAAGAATGGGTACAGAAGTATATACAAATGTATGATAGATGATAATAATGACACCAAATACAGCCATAAAAACTCTATGACAACTCCAGAGTATTTATAACAGGAATGGGTACAGAGGTATATACAAATGTATGACAGATGATAATGATGACACGAAATACAGCCGTAGAAATTATATGACAACTCCAGAATATTTGTAACTGGAATGGTTACAGAGGTATATACAAATGTATGACAGATGATAATAATGACACGAAATACAGTCGTACAAATTATATGACAACTCCTGAATATTTGTAACAGGAATGGGCAGAGAGGTATATACAAATGTATGACAGATGATAATAATGACACGAAATACAGCTGTAGAAATTATATGACAACTCCAGAATATGTGTAACAAGAATGGGTACAGAGGTATATACAAATGTATGACAGATGATAATAATGACACGAAATACAGCTGTAGAAATTATATGACAACTCCAGAATATTTGTAACTGGAATGGCTACAGAAGTATATACAAATGTATGACAGATGATAATAATGACATGAAATACAGCCGTGCAATCTATATGACAACTCCAGAATATGTGTAGCAAGAATGGGTACAGAAGTATATACAAATGTATGACAGATGATAATAATGACACCAAATACAGCCGTACAAACTCTATGACAACTCCAAAATATTTGTAACAGGAATGGGTACAGAGGTATATACAAATGTATGCCAGCTGAAAATAATGACACGAAATACAGCAGTACAAACTCTATGACAACTCCAGAATATTTGTAACAAGAATGGGTACAGAGGTATATACAAATGTATGACAGATGATAATAATGACACGAAATACAGCTGTAGAAATTATATGACAACTCCAGAATATGTGTAACAAGAATGGGTACAGAGGTATATACAAATGTATGACAGATGATAATAATGACACCAAATACAGCCATAAAAACTCTATGACAACTCCAAAATATTTGTAACAGGAATGGGTACAGAGGTATATACAAATGTATGCCAGCTGATAATAATGACACGAAATACAGCAGTACAAACTATATGACAACTCCAGAATATGTGTAGCAAGAATGGGTACAGAGGTATATACAAATGTATGACAGATGATAATAATGACACGAAATACAGCCGTACAAACTATATGACAACTCCAGAATATGTGCTACAAGAATGGGTACAGAAGTATATACAAATGTATGATAGATGATAATAATGACACCAAATACAGCCATAAAAACTCTATGACAACTCCAGAATATTTGTAACAGGAATGGGTACAGAGGTATATACAAATGTATGACAGATGATAATAATGACACGAAATACAGCCGTACAAATTATATGACAACTCCAGAATATTTGTAACAGGAATGGGTACAGAGGTATATACAAATGTATGACAGATGATAATAATGACACGAAATACAGTCGTACAAATTATATGACAACTCCAGAATATTTGTAACAGGAATGGATAGAGAAGTATATGCAAATGTATTACAGATGATAATAATGACACGAAATACAGGCATAAAAACAATATGACAACTCCAGAATATTAGTAACACATCTCTAAGAATAAATACAAACGATATTAAGATATGTTGATAAGAAGAAACATCTTAAAAATACATTAATCTAAACCTAGTTTCGCAGGTGCGCGATATAATACACCAAAAGAGACAGTTGTTCATCAAAGAAATAACTCATCTTAAGAACGAGACCTAAAGTGAACGAGTTTCACTTGTTTAGAGATGGTCACACACACCTTCCACACAGTTATTAATAACTAACCATTTACTTAGACAGGTAGTAGTCAGCCTGATAAAAGACAAAGACAAAATGTTCCGTCATCACGCCTGCTTCTTATAGCAATTATGAAGTAACGCATTCGTCTACAGAATCATTCCAGTGCAACGTTTGTCTTACATGACAAATCATTTGTAGACTTGCACTCGTCATCAATAAAACTTATAAAATGCTACCTTGACATCAAACAACAATCAATCAATCAATCAGTCAATCAATAATGCAAGCATGTATAGTGAACGACAAGTAAAATTCAGAGAGAGAGAGAGAGAGAGAGAGAGAGAGAGAGAGAGAGAGAGAGAGAGAGAGAGAGAGAGAGAGAGAGAGAGAGAGAGAGAGAGAGAGAGAGAGAGAGAGAGAGTGCGTACGGCGCGCTTCTGGAAAACCTTCATCTTGT
Source organism: Bathymodiolus septemdierum (assembly GCA_963383655.1). Lineage (NCBI taxonomy): Eukaryota > Metazoa > Mollusca > Bivalvia > Mytilida > Modiolidae > Bathymodiolus > Bathymodiolus septemdierum. The sequence goes on along the minus strand of OY726517.1, from coordinate 103,156,066 downwards.
ACGCTCAAAATCGAAAGATTGGAATGCTAAATAATTTAAAAGTCTTTGGGAGCAAGAAAGCTAAACGTAGATGTCTAATTTAGTTCGAACTTCAATTTATGACGATTTTATTCTTGAGGGTGGTTGCTAGCAAGGATGCTACTGAACCAATGCGTTCTAGTATTGCAGTCATGACTTAGAAAGCTTAACGGTCGCTATCACGATTTTGCTAATCGCTATGGAATATCTGTGTCACAAATGACCACGAATATGTTCCGTTTGTCACAATCACCGGATTTTGGATAAGAATAGCTCGATGGATGCTATAAGTGAAGCAGGAACTGATTACCATACACGATAACCTGAGTCCATCCCAGTGTAGTGGCAATCAATTTTCGACTTCTGTTTACCCTCTTCGTACCTTCAAACTTCTGTTTACCCTCTTGGTATCTTCAAACTTCTGTTTACCCTCTTGGTATCTTCAAACTTCTGTTTACCCTCTTGGTATCTTCAAACTTCTGTTTACCCTCTTGGCATCTTCAAACTTCTGTTTACCCTCTTGGTATCTTCAAACTTCTGTTTACCCTCTTGGTATCTTCAAACTTCTGTTTACCCTCTTGGTATCTTCAAACTTCTGTTTACCCTCTTGGTATCTTCAAACTTCTGTTTACCCTCTTGGTATCTTCAAACTTCTGTTTACCCGATTGATATCTTCAAACTTCTGTTTACCCTCTTGGTATCTTCAAACTTCTGTTTACATTCTTGATATCTTCAAACTTCTGTTTACCCTCTTGGTATCTTCAAACTTCTGTTTACATTCTTGATATCTTCAAACTTCTGTTTACCCTCTTGGTATCTTCAAACTTTTGTTTACCCGATTGATATCTTCAATCTTCTGTTTAACCTCTTGATATCTTAAAACTTCTGTTTACCCTATTGGTATCTTCAAACTTCTGTTTACTCTCTTGGTATCTTCAAACTTCTGTCTACCCTCTTGGCATCTTCAAACTTCTGTTTACTCTTTTGGTATCTTCAAACTTCTGTTTACCCTCTTGGTATCTTCAAACTTCTGTTTACCCTCTTGGTATCTTCAAACTTCTGTTTACCCGATTGATATCTTCAAACTTCTGTTTACCCTCTTGGTATCTTCAATCTTCTGTTTACCCTCTTGATATCTTCAAACTTCTGTTTACCCTCTTGGTATCTTCAAACTTTTGTTTACCCGATTGATATCTTCAATCTTCTGTTTAACCTCTTGATATCTTAAAACTTCTGTTTACCCTATTGGTATCTTCAAACTTCTGTTTACCCTCTTGATATCTTCAAACTTCTGTTTACTCTCTTGGTATCTTCAAACTTCTGTCTACCCTCTTGGCATCTTCAAACTTCTGTTTACTCTTTTGGTATCTTCAAACTTCTGTTTACCCTCTTGTTATCTTCAAACTTCTGTTTACCCTCTTGTTATCTTCAAACTTCTGTTTACCCTCTTGGTATCTTCAAACTTCTGTTTATCCTCTTGGTATCTTCAAACTTCTGTTTACTCTCTTGGTATCTTCAAACTTCTGTTTACCCTCTTGTTATCTTCAAACTTCTGTTTACCCTCTTGTTATCTTCAAACTTCTGTTTACCCTCTTGGTATCTTCAAACTTCTGTTTATCCTCTTGTTATCTTCAAACTTCTGTTTACTCTCTTGTTATCTTCAAACTTCTGTTTATCCTCTTGGTATCTTCAAACTTCTGTTTACCCTCTTGGTATCTTCAAACTTCTGTTTATCCTCTTGGTATCTTCAAACTTCTGTTTACTCTCTTGGTATCTTCAAACTTCTGTTTACCCTCTTGTTATCTTCAAACTTCTGTTTACCCTCTTGTTATCTTCAAACTTCTGTTTACCCTCTTGTTATCTTCAAACTTCTGTTTACCCTCTTGTTATCTTCAAACTTCTGTTTACCCTCTTGGTATCTTCAAACTTCTGTTTATCCTCTTGGTATCTTCAAACTTCTGTTTACTCTCTTGGTATCTTCAAACTTCTGTTTACCCTATTGGTATCTTCAAACTTCTGTTTACCCTCTTGATATCTTCAAACTTCTGTTTACTCTCTTGGTATCTTCAAACTTCTGTTTACCCTCTTGGTATCTTCAAACTTCTGTTTACCCTCTTGGTATCTTCAAACTTCTGTTTATCCTCTTGGTATCTTCAAACTTCTGTTTACCCTCTTGGTATCTTCAAACTTCTGTTTACCCTCTTGGTATCTTCAAACTTCTGTTTACCCTCTTCGTATCTTCAAATTTTTCTTCCTTCAAATTATTGCTTTTTGATTTGAAATCTCTAATTTTATATTTATTTAAAGGCATATTGTCTACGATTGTCTACAAAAAAGACCCAAAGCTATCATTATCGGAATTATTGTCCAGGATGACAGGAATTCGAATAAACCCGCCTCTATTCATATGACCTTCTATGTGAACCCGTCTTGAGCATGTGCACTGCTTAGAAACAATAAACAACATGTCGGAGGAGAAAGTGTCAACGTGTGGAAGAAAACAGACTTTGACGGATTCAGATAGAAAGAGGAATAGAAGTGCAGTATCTTCCAAATGGAACAAATGCAAGATATATGTAGGGGATCAGTTGGACCATTGGAACGAACTGAAGGAAGTGCTACGCGTCCAAATTCACGCTGAAGTGGCAAAGATTTTGCTTGATAGGTAAGCCGAGCATGTTGCCTTCTTTTCTCAATCGTTTTTCATATTTTATGAATTTATGAAGATGCCTATGATCATTTTCGGTAGATATTCCTGATACAGAAATTATTTATTCTACGTCTTTTAGATGCAATCGGTTCACAAATAGGATTTTTCCTCAAATTGTATAGAAACTTACCTCAACATCCATACTGCAGCATGCAGGCTACTGACATACAAATAGATAAAAATAGATTTGGCCTCGCTCAGGTCAGTGCATAATTAATTAGCTTCCAGTAACGATGGTCAGCTTTTTAAATCGAAAAAACAACGTTTCGTAGCGTATTCGCTAATAATTCGGTGTTTAATCTTCATTTTATGAAGGTCAGTACGGAAAACAACAATAATTTTGGGTATGAAAAAAATACGATTTTGGGAGACAATATGCCTTTAAGATAATCATGCTATTTAATTAATTAACAATGTTTTTTCTTTAATTCTTTCAAGGCATATGTGAATAACAACTAACTGGATAGATCATTTATCCGCCTCTGAACTCTGAAATGTCATCTCTCTACATACAATATATATATAATGTTACTAATGATTTACTGTGGCGATGTTGTCTCTTTCTACAATTTTTCTATTATATCTTAGAACTGTGAGTCATGTTTTTGTTTTTCATTTTACTACTGTATAAGAATAACAACAAATATACACAGACTATAAAACAGTTTTTTTATTATTAATTTCAAGACATGTGTTGGGATAGGAAGTATCGTTTTTGTTTGTTGTATTATATTCATACTGTCTGTGTAATACATATTGAAGTGACGTCAAAATAATAATTGTAAAAAAACACTAATGTTAATTATTACTACCACATTAATATTACTAGTGTAATGACTGGATTCTGTAAGCAATCTTACTCCATTTTCATATTGAGATTTAATTCTGACAAAATGTTACACTAAAAACAATCCCAAAATATTGTGTATCTTGGTAGCAATGCTTACAAAACCGCCAACAGCATTGTATTTATTCAAGAGCATTAGTGTACACATTTCCGTTGTATAAGTGTAATAAGGGCACCACGAAACGGTCCATCAATTGGACAGGAGATCCCTTCCATTCCAGAGAATGTCCATGGCGATTAGGGAACCACGATGCTCACTTGGTCCTTATTCTAGTTATTTGTGGGAAGTTGTTGCTTTGAGACCATTGATTTGCATTGTTTTATCTGTAATTGTGTAGTGTTATTGTGCTTTTATTTGGCTTCTGGATCGTTTTAGACTGTTTTTCCCCCGTCAAAGACAGGGGTGAACAAGTATTTCAGGAATTATGTATTATTATGATGAAAAATGAATAGACAATGTTAGTGCAGCTTCTTAAAATATAAGGTTTATGTGTATGAGGCCTAAACACTGGTATAAATGCAACGTTCGCCGAGCTTTTTACCAGATTTCTGCCAAATACACATACATTATATATAGACACTGTATTAATTTTGTGTTTATTCTGCAGAAAAATCACATTAATTCATCGACGTTTATATTTTGAGTTAAATAGGAAGATTATACAATTTACCATTGATTGGCTTTTTTGATATTTTCTGTCAACAGGAAGTGAACTGGATTAGCAACTTGTTTCTCAAAGCTCAACCTGTAACATATGAGAGTGGAACCAGGACACTATATGCTTTGGTCAGTGACAGTATATAACAAAACATTTCCAGTCAATGCAATTTTGGCTGCTAGAACAATTCCGGATAAAAGACAATATTATACAATGCAAGTATCGAGATAGGAAAGAATTATTATTACTTCGCACGCACATCATTAGATGGTATGAACATTACCAAATACACCATGTATCTTCGTACACGGAAATTTACAATGGTGTACCGTAAATTGCGATATCTGCAGCGATCAACAAAGTAAGAAGCCAGGTATGTTTTTCATATTTTCGGTTCATCTTTAGATATATGTTCTCTTATATTTACATCGTTGTTTATTTAGTATATGCTTGTTTTGCTCTGATCTATGCAAAATGCCATTAACTCAATCTGTATACACTCGAATGCATGGAAATTGGAACACTGTGACCATAAACACGTGCAACATTATCATAAAACTTGCATAAATTACGAGAATCTTGATTTTAATGTATGGAAATCAATGTTAAAATGTTGAGATAATGGTGGAAGATCTATAAATTTACAGTTTTACCCTATAATTATCTTTATCATTGCAAAAATCAAGAGGAAATCTGTACCGTAAATTTGAACTGTTTTGTTTTGAGTGTATTGTCTCTTGATCGCTAAGTGCATAGTGGGGAGACAAAAACATTATGCAGAAAAAATAACTGTACGTCCATGAAAGGATGGAAAGTTTGAATTCCTAGTTTTGTTTTTATATGATGTGCAGGATACGTGAAATCGTAGGACGATAATACCCAACCCCTCTCTTTAAGATTTTTACTGATTTCTTTCCACTGCATTTCAATAGTCCGGTGTGATTTCATGATGTGCATTATAGACATTAATCCGAAAATATTTGTTTTAATTAAATTATGCTGAAAGAGTTATTTCCCATTAGGAAATGTCCAATTCAAAGAGTAAGAGGACATAAATAACCAACAACATGTGTAAACACGCACACACAAACATACCAATATGTAATCAGCTACTCTCCTGCACACATCCACATGTGCCGCTGGAATGGATCCTAAGTTTTCAGCAATTATTTATACATATAGTAATGTCCAAAAACATGACGAAATGATCAGATACATGTTTAAAACGCAGAACATCTTTTATATAAAACAATATACATATATAGTTGAACATACACAAAAAAATGTAAATGCTAAAAAGCTACAACAGTTATCAATATTAAAGAAATGAAATGTACGATATGAGCATGACCGAGTTGCTATTTACTATTACAATGATCGGACCATATAGAATGCACATAGAGTAAAGAAAGCTCAATAAGTTTTACAATTGGAACGTTTATTCAATAAAGGTAGGGTTCAAGAGCTACACAATGTATGTTGTGTATACAGTTTTATATTAAAGTATTCCAGCAATAAAACTGACCGCCACGATATAGCTGAAATGTTGTTGAAAGTGGCGTTAAGCTAATCCTAACCCTTAACCCTTAAAATGCTCTAACGTGTGTATTGCAACATTCATTATTTCACACTAGTTCAGCTACAATCTATTCGTCACCAGATTACATTAAGAATAAATTAGCTTTTCAGTGAAAGAAAATTACATAAGGGTAATAACAAAATTACCGAACTCCGAGCAATCTTACAAAGGGAAAGTCAAAACTCATAATTATATAAACAGAAAAAATCAGTCGACAACCGGAAAACTGTGAAAACCGTAATGACCCTGACTTGGTACAGGCATTTCTAGAGAAATGGTGGGTTGAATAAGATTTTGAAGCGCCAAACCTCCCGCTCTCATTACGGTTCAAAGGTTCCGGCTGTCACCATAACAGTATTTAAATACAGGAACAAAATAGGTCAAATAGTTGTCAAAGCAGTACCATATTTAGTGAAGTAAATGTCAAAAACATTTTTACGTCACACATTGATAAACAAATATTCTTGACATTTTTCTTGACTTCTTTATCTTTATACATTTTCACTATATGAAAATGCATCGCTTATAATCGTTTCTGCAGAGACGGTATATATTTCGACAAGGTCTTGATATTGGAATATAAATTTTTTAAGAAATCGAATAAGGCGAATCTTTGCATAGCCCTGGTCCAGTAGCCTGTTTCTCAGATGAAGATGACGTTTCAGGAAATCAGAATAATTGCTACTGGCCCTTGCATAGCGAATCAATTGCGAGATGTAAACACCATATGCAGGAGAAGCTGGTATATTGCTGCACATGTTTGGAAAATTTATGATTTTAAAATTGAAGTCGTCCCGTTTATCATAAATTGTAGTACTGAGTTGACCACTGTCGTCAAATTCGAGGTATAAGTCAAACAATGATGTGGACGAAGCTGTATCTGTGGTCTCTTTAACTCCCAGCTCTGAAGGATATATCAATGGAAGAAATTCTGCAAATCTAGAATTATTGATAGATAAAGCGTCATCAATATACCTGTATGTGAAATTAAAGGCTCTAGTCTCATGAATCTTCTTATCTTTTACAAGCTTTTGAAGAAACTCCGACTCATATGAGTATAAAAATAAATCGGCTAGAAGAGGGGACATACCAGCGGCAAATACCAAATATACTTTTGAATTTCGGTACATCTAAATATTTGATTGTATAATTATTTGTATTATCCTAAGATTTCATGAACACATGTTGTGGGTAGGGTAATTCTGTGTTATATATCATTCGTTTTACACAGTATATTTTGATGAATATTAGTTACAAAAAACTTGCATATATATACAATATTGGTGTATTGACGGTCAATATAGAATTTATGTGGCGAGGCTTACAAACGGGGGAAAGACGAGCTTTCAGCGAGTCTTTCCAAGCGTTTCGTGCCGAGCCACATAAATTCTATATTTACCGTCAATACACTAATATTGTATTTATCCTGCAATAAAATTTATCAAAACAAAAAGTATATTTAATTTAACAATAAAAACAGATAACGGAAGCCCCATTTGGTACCTCAACAGTAGTTCTGGTAAGGGGCGTGGCTTAAAAGTTTTATTAGGCTAATGTGAAAAGTGTTATTATGACAGGGGTGTGGCTTAATAGCATTATTAGGCTAATGTGAAAAGTGTTATTATGACAGGGGTGTGACTTAATAGCATTATTAGGCTAGTGTGAAAAGTGTTATTATGACAGGGGTGTGGCTTAATAGCATTATTAGGCTAATGTGAAAAGTGTTACTATGACAGGGGTGTGGCTTAATAGCATTATTAGGCTAGTGTGAAAAGTGTTATTATGACACTCTCATAATAAAGCAACAGTTTATTTCAACTCATTTATTATGACAAAAAATAACCCAACTACAGGATAAAAGGAAATAATACTCTACTATTACAGTTTGCGATCAATATATTTATAAAAAGAGAAATCCTAGCGATCTGTGTATGGGGATACACGATGATCTATTCTTACTTTCAAATTAATGGTTTAGGTATATGGTATTTAACGCCACGTTCAACAATTTTGGTGAAGGAAACCGGAGTACCCGGAAAAAAACACCGACCTGTAGCAAGTCACTGACAAACTTTATCACATTAATGAACGGGGTTTGAACTCACAACTTTAGTGGTAATATGCACAGATTGAACAGGTAGTTCCATACGATCACGACGACCACGACGGTCCCTACTTTTCAAATTAAATCGAGAGTTAAAGGTTTTGATAATGGTGGAAAAATATCAGTGCCAAAAGTTTCAAGATACCAAAGGGTTAATCATTGCAATGGTCAAAAGACAATGGACAAAAAGACAATAATGTTTGACAAATTACTACGGAAACAAAAAAAGATTGAGCAACATGAACCCCACTAGAATTCAAGGTTTAACTCACGTGCTCCAGAAGTCATTTTGCCAATTATGGCACTCATAGTATTACTATTCTTGAACATCGGTATGGAAATAAGGACAGGAAAGTACTACGATAACTGGAATATATTCGTGCTCATCTGTGACATAACAGTTATCAAGTAATGATGGCGACAGCAAAACGTCCGAAAAGATGATTCAACCTAACAACTACAACATGCACTCTGAGCCATTGTTTCAGTGGCTTCCTTGTTAGCAGCAACTCTCTATCACGGATTTCCTGATTGGTAGCACAAGTTCTGGAATATCATATCAACTGAGATATATATACTTAGGAAGAATCTGTTAATTTATGTAAATCGATTTACAATGAAAATCGATCTTGCTTTACTAACTAGAAGAAACCAAAATCTAATTTATGAAGATAACTGTTTAATTTTTAAAGAAGCTTAGAAGATCTAAGCGATTCCACATTGTATAAACATATAAATATATCCATCATGTTCATCGTGTCCACACAAAGCTTATTTTTTCCCCTTTTTCACTGTTTTTCTGTGTAATTGTTACTGGTATACTTTCATTAATGTTCATGCTCTTTTTCATATGCATATGTGTTATATTTGTTATGTAATTACAAGGAGAAGACTTCATAAGTTAGTAAAACTTGTGTCTTATCCTTTTTGTCTCTATGAGCAAATACAATTGTTATAAACTAAATTAAACTAAGTCATATACGGCATATGCGGTTGCTGCTTGATTATTGCTATAAATAAATTGAAAAGTCACACGGCGAAAATTGAAGACATATTTTATCGTAGTGTTCCGTTCTTAACCGACATTCACTGTAAATTTGCATGTGAAGGGCAAGGTATAAAACAGACCTTGCTGTATCTGTGGTATCCATCTATCTGCAATTCAATGGGAAAGAATGTCACTTTTAAGATTTAGGTATTCAATAGAGTGATAAATGATCCAGTTCTTCATATTTGTTTGAAATTGCAAAAGAACACACATCGGGTTATATGTAGGGTTAACCAAGTGAATTGTCAATACTGTAGTAAACCTACTAGTGCAAACCCTTTTATTTTTATTAACACTCATAAAATCTGAGACCTGTAGGTAAGTCGATCCTCACAGATTCAGAAATTATGAAACAGGATGCACAGCAACTCAGGTGTTATTACTCAATAAATAACAACAATTATTCTGGGTCATTAATATATCTATATATCGATATATTAATATTATTTTATCAATTTAAAATGTATTCTGCAATAAGTAAACCTCACACAAATATCACAAAACAATTTTTCTTAAAACAACAGAAAAACCTAAGTTCCAACTTGTATTAAAAATATAAGACAACTCCAAGGAATCCTAATCGCTGGATATTCCTATAATATGTTTGATTAACATTCATGAAAAACAGTGCAAAAATACCCAGGCCTAAAATTATTGATGTGGTGGGGGATAATAGTCTCTCTGAAAATATTGTGTCTGCACAGTAAAAATAACTTGCTTAATATTTATAGAAATAAATATTACTTTTTCGTTAACATCTGCTTACTTATTTCGTAATTATCAATCTAAAGATGTTGTATGTAGTATCTAGTATCTATTCACTGTAGAGTCCAATAATTTCTCAGCAGACTATCAGCAGACGAACATCGGCCATAGAGGTACATGTATATCATTCCGCCATATACGGGATCGGATCCTCTATTTATACCTTTTCAAATTAGTACCACGTGGTACAAACCGTCCAATCAAAATAACGGATTCTCCCGGTCAGATTGAAATTGGCAACAGGATTAAATTGACAAGTGCCCGGAGTATGTGCTATTACGGAGTTAAAACGTGATGGATCTTTATAAAATAGACTTGAATACGCAAGTGAACCGGACATATCTAAAAAAATAGAGATAGCAGATCCTACTTTAAATGATGTTATATTAACTAATTCACCCAATAATTGTATGCATGTCTTAAATTTCAACTGTGGTATTAGTGATGTCCACAACTTAATTTCTGAGCAAATAAAGGGTAATATAAATCCTGCTAAAAAGAGCTTTAAGACATACAGGAGATTTAAAAACTTTTCTGAAGAAAATTTTGTAAATGATCTAATGAAATCTGATTTGGATAAAATTACTGAAATTGAAGATGTAGACGAAGCTTATAATAAATTTGAAGAAGATATGGTCAATACTATTGATGAACATGCGCCTATGAAAAAAAGGAAATCAATATCACAGCCAGCCTCTTTTATGAATAAAACCCTGAGAAGTGATGTTTATAAAAAACGGATGACACATAATCAATTTTTAAAAGATAAAAGTAACAAAAATTGGGAGGCATATCGAAAGCAAAGAAATTTAGTAACAAAATTAAAAAAGCAATCAATTAGAACATATTTCTATGAAAGATGCGTTGGCGGACCAAAATCTACTGACTTTTATCCAACAATTAAACCATGTTTAACTAATAAGGGTAGTAATACAACTAAAGATATTATCTTAGAAGACAATAATAAGATCATAAATGACCAACTTCAAGTAGCAAATAATTTTAATATTTTGTTCATATATGTGGCAAAGGATATTGGTAATGATAATAATTTATCTGCCGAAGAACATCCAAGTATTAAAATTATAAAAGAAAATAAGAAAGAAATTCCTAAATTAATATTTCATGAAATTGAAAATGATTTTGTATCAAAGCAAATAAATAAAGCAAATTCAAAAAAAAACAACCGGACGTGATGGCATTTCGGCAAAACTTCTAAAATTTGCAAAACCAGCTATTGTTAAACCAATTACAAATTTAATAAATAAATCAATAAATAATTCCATTTTTCCAGAAAAATTAAAAGAAGCCCAAGTTGTACAACTATTCAAGGAAAATAACTCTTTAGATAAATGCAATTATAGACCTGTAAGTATCTTACCTACTATTTCAAAATTTTATGAAAGAGCAATATATGAGCAGACTGTGACCTTCTTTGACAAGGTGTTTCATCCTTCTCTGTCAGCATTCCGATCGGGTTATGGTTGCCAAACAGCTCTTTTAAAAATAATAGAAGATTGGAGCAAGGCCCTGGATGAGAATACATTTGTAGCGGCCATCCTCATGGATTTGTCAAAAGCTTTTGACTGCCTTCCCCATAAACTGTTAATAAATAAACTAGATGCATACGGAGTAAGTGAATCTGCATTGAAACTGATAAACAAATTATCTCTCTAACAGAAAACAGTGTGTCAAAATCGGCAATATAATGAGCGAATGGGAAGACATATATAAAGGTGTACCTCAAGGATCTATTTTAGGTCCTGTACTTTTTGATATATTTATAAATGATATATTTATAAATGATATATTTTATTTTATACAAGAAAGTTCCCTCTATAATTATGCAGATGATAACACTTTATCATATGAAGGCCACAATCTGGATCAATTAATCACAGTACTTGAAAGAGACAGCCTAACTTTAATAGACTGGTTTACTGAAAACCAAATGAAAGCAAATCCAGACAAATTTTAAGCGATAGCAATTGGAAAAAAAAATAAAAATGAAAATATCTCTTTTAATCTTAATGGTAATATAATAAAATGCGAAGATGAGGTAAAACTTTTGGGAGTCACAATAGATTTTGAACTAAATTTTAATATTCATATAGCAAATATCTGTAAAAAAGCCTCAAGACAACTGAACATTTTAAAAAGAATTGGTAAATACTTAACAAAACTTGGTAGACTTACAATACACTACTCTTATATTTTCTCGAACTTTAATTATTGCCCTGTAACATGACACTTTTGCAGTGAACAAAATACAAATAAAATGAAAAAAATACAATTTAGAGCTCTGAAATTTATCTATGATGATACTGACAGCACATATGAAGAACCTTTAACAAAATCCAAATTACCCACTTTAAAAATCAGGCGAATTAGAACTATAGCCATTGAAACATTCAAAATTGGCAATAAAACCAGTCCTTTGTACTTACATGATTTAATTACAATTAAACAAAGTAAATATTCTTTCAGATACCAAAATACTGCTAGTATACCATCGACCAGAACAACTAGGTATGGTATTAAAACTTTTAAATATTTTGCTGCCAAAACATGGAATGAGCTACCAAACCACTTTAGACTGGAAAATGCTTTTAAACAATTCAAAAACTTGATTAATTCATGGAATGGTAGCTCATGCCACTGTAATGCTTGTAGATAGCTTTAAAGCATAATTTTATTTATTTATTTGTTTTGCTTATCTGTGATGCTTTTGAAATCTGTGCTTTGTCTTTAATTATAGTTACTTTTTAGGCTGCATATTTTAATTTATTTACTTAGGGAACGACCATTTAACTTGAAGGGGGGTTATGTTTTTTTTCTAAAAAAATATTCTGATTCCCAATGTTGCTGAAAAAAATATTCTGATTTTGGTGGAGGAAAAAAAAATAATCTGATTAAAGTTTTTGTGATATAACCTACTGTTAAATTCCGGAATTTTTTTTTTTTGTAAACATTCTTAAAGTAAGAGAACATTTTATTGATCCATTGACTCCAGTTCATCAAGTAAGTCATTTTATGTCATCCATATCTTTCTGTGCAGAGACAAATCGAAATCTTCGTCAAAAACTAAATTCACCACAGAAAAAACCAGCTGTCAAAATAACTGTCATGTTAGCAATCATTCTCTCAGGGGACATACAAGTGTTGTCTATCCGTGTGGTTCATGTGAAGAACCAGTGAACTGGGAACATATCCGAGCCTTATGTTGTGACAACTGCAGTCTATGGTACCATTCAAAATGTCTAGAGGAAAGTTCTAATAAAATCGATCTCTTAGGGCACTCAAATGTATCATGGATTTGTGTAAAATGTCAAACCCAAAATGTCGATAGCTTTACATACAATCATTATGAGTTAGACACATTCAACCGTTTTAGTGTCCTCAGTAACATTTCATCAATACCATCAATTGATTCATCATTTAGCCCCACCGCATTCAGCAGTCCAAAACCGAAATGTTATTACTTTTCTAATATTTCAGAATCCGATACAACTACAAGCGGTATTCAGCCTAAGACAACACATGCCAAGAAAACACAGAATCTAAGAGTTCTGATAGTAAATTGCCAAAGTATTCGCAACAAGAGAACAGCACTCTCCGAAAGCGTTGATTATCTAAAACCGGATATCATCATTGGAAGTGAATCATGGCTATATAAAAAAATTACAAACAGTGAAATTTTTCCAGAAGGCTTCCAAACTAACGTGTTTCAGAAAGACCGAAATAAGAACGGTGGCGGTGTATTTATTGCAATACATGACAACATACAGGCAAGTACAGTAGAAGTGGATGATACCAATTGTGAATTGGTATGGGCGGAGATTCAGACCCTAACCTTAATCTTAACCCTAACCATAACCCTAACTTTAATCTTAACCCTAACCCTAACCTTAATTCTAACCCTAACCGTAATCCTAACCCTAACCCTAACCTTAACCTTAACCCTAACCCTAACCTTAACCCTAAATCTAACCTTAACATTAACCGTAGCCTTAACCCTAACCCTAACCTTAACCATAACCCTAACCTTAACCCTAACCCTAAACCTAACTCTAACCTTAACCCTAACGCTAACCCTAAATCTAACCCTTTTGTTGTCATATCCGCATGGTAACAAAATGAAAGGTTATGGGTCATGCGCTTTTTTTATTACAATATCTGACTTCCGTGGTCCGCCAGAGTAGATTCTACCCCTATTGATATTATTAAAGAATGGGAAAATGCTTCAAAAACACACACACACAAAAACAAAACAAAAAAAACCCACAGATTAGAAAAAAAAGACTATCGTTACAATTATTTTTGATGGCAAACTTTGATCGTGTAAACGGGTCTATAGATATGAGAGTTTGGAAAGGACGCCGATTTGAGAATATCCTAAAATTGGACCGTGATTTGAGAAAATGACGTCAGTGGACGCCGATTTGAAGAGTGGACGTCGATTAGAGACTAGACGTCGATCTGAGTCTATATCTCTGTCTAATTTGTCTTTGTGGTAATTATTTGACCAATTTTTACCTTTTTGGGTGGAAAAACCTCATTTAGCAGAAATATTGTCATTTTAGCAGCTTTATTCAGAGATCGCATTAGATGAATTTCTTTTAAATATAGAAAAAAGATCAAATACATTTCATTATTATGCAACATATGTCTAACGATGCTGTTATTTCACAGTGGTGTGAGATGGTTTTAATTTATCTAATTTAAATGCTTGGTTTAATGACGTCATTAGCTTGATTGGGGGTTTCACTAACATATGGTGGTATTTTCTTTAATTATCATTATTAGTTAAAAATATATTCGTAGCTTACATACGTGTGAAAATTAAACCAAACAATGTTAGAATTAGATCTTTGAGCTGACAAATGTTTATTCTTCCCTCGACGGAATTTGAACTCACACCATTGATACACTACCGCACCTATAGAATAGCCTTATGTCTAACAATTTTACATCTTGCTGAGAATAATCAAAGACGATTCTGTATTACATAAATAAATTAAGTTTGGTCTCTATATGTTTAACCTCGCTGTTTGTTACGATTCTACATAAAAACGATGTTCTGTTCGTCTTTACCTCCAGTTGTTTGTATGAGGGCTTATGTCTTATTTACTTTATTTATGTTTGTTTGCGTATTGTGGTGTCAAACATATGTTGTGTTTTTGCTTTATTTGTCTTCGTCTTGTGTACTCAATGTTGCCAGTTTCTCTGGATTGTCCATTTTGATGCCCCTTCGGTATTCTCTAACGTTTATTTGTCAATTCATTGGCACCTGCTCTTATATTGGTTTGGCATTTATATATAATTTAATTTGATTTGAATATTTCAATCTGATTGGCTAATCCACTTGGTGAAAGGCTTGGTTATACTCGATAACTTGGGTTGGTATTGTGACGTCACCAACATGTTCGTCCGCCAACGACAAATTAAAATAGTCACATGAAATAATCGTAATTAAAATCGAGGAATCATTAAATTTTGCTGTAAAAATTAAATTATAAGGAATATTTGAAATTGTTGATAAGGTTATAATTGCATAACCTGGTTTGGGTCAGTTTACGCTTTTCACAAATCGCTTCGCGGTTTATTAAGCGTAAACTGACCCAAGCCAGGTAATATCGTATAACCTGTTCAACAATTTCAAATATTCCTTAAATATACAATGTATATATATATATATATACAAACTTCTAAAATGCAGCACAACAACATTAAAAAAAATGTTAAAATATAACAAAATAACTATTAGTCTACAAAAAGACTATAATTATAATCAAATTGACGGATATTTCGCTTGAGCGACAAGCTTCATCAGCGTCTGTAATCTGATTGTCACCTGACAATAATCATAATCTTGAACTTTATATTATTCAAATATATATGTTAATTTATAAACGATATAAAAACAATGAGAAAATGATGAAAATTTACCAACTAGCCAAGGACCAGGCACTGGTTAAAAAGTTAAAAAACAAAAGATTTAAGTCTTTTTGTTTATGCCCTCCGGATGTAATGTTCGTAACTCGCGGATCCAAAAACTCTCTCTTTTTTTGTCTTTGATTCTCTTTTCAACTTGGATTGTGGTCAATGATATAAATTTTGGATCTACCAAAGTCATCCAATGAGTGCCCCGGCGACACAAAGTGTTGACTCACGGGCAAGCGCGTCTTTTTCGCAAGGTCACTTCTGTGTCCATTGATTCTTTTGTTGAATGGTTGGACACTTTCTCCTGCGCATTGCGACCCGCAGACGTGACAGTCAAGGAGGTAAACCACATTAGGTGTTTTGCAATTGACATTGCAAAATATCTTATACTCCTTTCCTGTCGTCTTGCTATGGAACAGTTGTGCGTGTTGCAATTGGAGACAGCACTTGCAACGCTTTTCACCATATGGTTTACACTGGCCGACCGTCGATGACGGTCTAGATACCACAGATCTGACCAGTGCATCCTTATTGCTCTTAGGTCACCGGAACGCTACAACGGGTGGTTCAGGGAACAACTTGGCCAGTGTTTCACTTTTTTCAATTTCTTGAACACTTGTTTCCGATCCGACATCCCGTAGGTTCATACGTTGGCTACTTTTTTCAGATTTCAGACGTTTATATATATACGTCTGAAAATTAAACCAAACAGTGCTAGAATTAGATCTTTGAGCTGTCAAATTTGTGTTCTTCCCTCGACAAGATTTGAACTCACACCATTGATACACTGCAGCACCAATCGCTTAGCCTTATGTCCAGCGCCCTTCACCACTCGACCACATCCGCTATATATATATATAATATTTTTTTTTATACATCATCTATGCACTCTTAAACACATATCGATACGATGCGTATTAATCATTTAAATTGTTGGTTTTCGGGGACATTTGCATTTATTTTTCTGATGCATCTTTTTCTGACAGTTACAAAGTAATAATAATTTCTTTCCCTCGGTAAATTAAGAACAAAGTTATCAGCTCATATTGTATGTACAACTCTGTAATAGATCGGTGAGATAATAAAATAGAAACATATTTTGTTGGAAAGAATTCAAATGACGAAATATGTAATAATCAGTGCCGCTTAATAACATTGATTGATCGGTCTAATCAATCATGTAATATGTTCGTCATGTTAAAGCTCCTGGTCTTCATTAAGATCTATGTTAAATCTCTAGTTTTAATTATCATCAACATTAGTTACACAAGTTTGATTCATTTTAAATGGTTCTATCGATGTGAGTTATTATTATTAATAATAGTTTCTTCATTTATAGATAACAGACATTTGTTTCATAAGGATATTAACCTGTCACTTTATAAATAATAATGTTAAACTCAGTAGAATGAATAATAAAGTTTTAAGTTTAGTGTAATACATGATATTAATATCATAGAAGATATATCATATTATATTACATATTTTAATTATTTTGGACTGATTTATAATCTGATCTAACTTATAAAAGGTAGGGGCCGTCGTGATCGTGATCGTATCACCACTAACGTTGTATGTTTGAATCCCGCACAGACGATGTGTACTCGATACCATATAGTGTAATAATGTTTGTCAGTGACTTGCGACAGGTCGGTGGTATCCTCCGGGTCCTCCGGTTTCCTCCACCAATAAAACTGACCGCCACGATATAACTGAAATAATGTTGAAAGTGGCGTTAAGCACCATAAACCATATACCACAACATATGAAAAGTATAAAAAATATTAAATCAAGTACGTTCATATTTATGTGTATACTACTAAACAGGTACGTACAAAACGTTTCTACATATATACCACTAACAGACAACACAATGGTCAAAAGACAAACGACAAAGGAACAAACAATCATCAACAAAATCTAACGATGGAGGAAACATGGATATACAATACACTGCACATGACTAAATATTAAAAAAAATACTAAATCCATTAAAACCGATGTTGTAATCAGGTGCACCGAAAGTTCCTGCTCCACTAATGGCACCTGATATGAAAATAGTCGTCCATGCCGGTATGCATACAAATATTAATGTCATACTAAAACATCATACCCCTTACACTGAGTTCACACCCGGGTTTTAGTGGGGTTCGTGTTACTCGATCTTTAGTTTTATATGTATGTTTTGTAGATCGTTGTTTGTCCTTTTGTCATTTTTCTTTTGGCCATTGTGTTGTCTGTTCTTTGATACACAGATTATGATTGCCCCTTTGGTATCTTCAAACTCTTCTTACAAAGTGGGAGTACAGGCGAATCGCTGGGGACATCATATCACAGAGCTAAACAACTAACATTGTAATATTGTAATATTTATTACAGTTTGCTCAATATAGATTTTAGATCTGGTAATGTGTCGAATATCAAATCTTATTTTGTAGTCAACACGACGATACTAACGACAAGACAAAGTAAATCCTAGACAATCATACTAGGTCTGTTTTCTTTTAAAGTTCAACTGATAATGAAGAAATGGATTTTACGTCACCAAATTGTATAAGTGTCTCTCCAAACAACGTTATATTGTTGGGTCTGCCAAATGATCAGCGAAATCTCTTTCCAAAGTAATAATACCTATTTTATTCAGCTGTCAAAACAGGGCTTCAGAGTTACTGTGACACTAACTAGTCAATGGGTGGTGTGAATCAGAAGGACATTCTAAGTAACTCTATCTGTTAGTGTACATATAATCAATGTACTCATTCAAAAACAGTTGCTTCTGTATCATTTACTCAATTACTACCCACTCTAAAATACAAAACAGATTAAAAGAGTTAAGTTCAACTTTGTTTCCTTTTCTCTCTCTCTCCAATATTCCAAGATTTTATTAATTCAACTCAGACACCAAGTGTAACATGAACAAACAAATATATAAGATGTATATGTATACAAATATTCAAGCAGTTTCTTAGGTAAGACTGACATCATCAAAATATTTGAGTTGATGATTGTCAACACATTTGTTATATTGACGTGTTTTACCAACAAACCTTCATTATTCCTATGGTGTCAACTGTATTCTTCTTCTTGCCACTTCATGGTGGGGATTTTCAAGGGAAACGAAAATAAATTAGCTATGACATTTAATTTTACTTTCTTGAGACGGTACAGTGAAGCTTGTTAACTATGTTGATCGTATCTATCGTATTTAAAGTGCTACAGAACATACCAAATATACAGCTAGGTCTGCATCACACACAACAATTTACATTGAGGAGCGATTGAGAACGGAACTTTTCGACACGCGAGATGATTTCAATTTTTCCATTTTGAACTTTCCATTTATATGTACATGTAGCAGCATTTCAACAACATTTTAACAAAATAACCATATGGAGTATATCTCTCTCAGTTGATACGATATACCAGAGCTTGCGATTATTTTTGCTTTCTATCAAGATTCCTTTTGTTACCAGGATTGCTGATAATATGGATGCAACAAAGAATCAGTCTTACAAATGATCACAGATGCGCACGTTGGACAAAGTCACACTACCGGTCTTTCCTTTTCATGATTTATCTTCGGATTTTTAAAATGAATAACAATAATAATTATTAATATGCCTGTTTGACGAAGTCACACAACAATCCTTTTCATTTCATGACTTATCTTCGGAATTTTAACTTGAATTAAAAGGATACGCCTGTTTGGCGAAGTCACACATTCATCCTGTTCATGTCATGACTTATTTATACTATAACTAATTGACGAGTTTCATTATCAAATATATGTCACGAATAACCAAATAACGCAGTAACTCACGAATGTGCCCTTACAAGTTACAACGTTATTTGGTCATGAGTGACATGTTTTTTTTATAATGAAACTCACAGCGAAATTATCGTTTTTATTTAACTCGGAAATTCTGTAATTAATTGCGGATATTTGAATATGAGTAACATATTTAAATATGAGTAACATCTCTTTAAGTGTTGGAGTTTTTGTGGGCTTCGTGTTTCCAATGTAATATTCGTTTTTGCGATATTGTCATTTTTTTTCATTTGGTTATAGCATTGCTTGTCTCTATTTGATTTAAAGCTTCACACGTTGCTTGATGCGTTCATGTCGTGTTTTAATCTTATTATTTTCTCAAATTGATGGACTTATTGAAAATGGTCTGTGTTTTTGCAATGTGGTAATTTTGAAGAAAAGGCATGTTCAAATATTGAGAACATGATTTGCATCACTGTATGACAGAATGACACACATTGACACAAAATAAATCTTAACATGACAAGTCTGTTCAATTATTAGGTTGTTTTCAATGTAATATTAAAATGTAATATCTTAAAAACAATATCATTACACAACGTAGTTACTGTAATAACCATGACAACATATATCAAGTTACTGTATAATAAATATCATCAATTATTACATCATTTAAGATTATAATCTTTTCTCCCAGTCTCTATGTTATTATATCATTTAAGATTATAAGCTTTTCTCCCAGTCTCTATGTTCATTACTAAGAAGCACACAGGTATATCCTTTACAAGCAATCATCACCCTAAGGAACTATTATAATGTAATGGAATTGATATTGGGGAAGGAAATAACAATGAAACGTAATTATCTGTAAGAATTTCAATTATTAATTTCCTCATACAGTTTCATAGTCTATTACAACAGAACTTTTATTTATACTGTTATTATCCTTTCATTTATCAGATACACTTTTAGTAATACTATATCGTGAACAGTGTACAATGCTCTGAATTTACAATCATTTCCCAATTATCCAGAAAATTTGTGTAATAATGGAATAAAATGAAAACCTCGTAGTAATTATAAGATAGCTGTAAATCGACGGACACATGCTACACAGTGGAAACGGTGAAGTGAAGCGATGAAAGTATGGCACGCAGTAGAAACTGTTAATTGATACTTTGCAGAGATGGTGCGGCAAAGTGACGAACACATGTTATCCAGTAGAGACGGTGTTGTAAAGATACGATCACATGTTCCACAGTGGAGACGGTACAGTGAAGCGATGCACATAATGTATCTAGTAGAGACGGTACGGTAAAGCGATGAACACATGATATCCAGTAGAGGCGGTGTTGTAAAGATACGATCACATGTTCCACAGTGGAGACGGTACAGTGAAGCGATGAACATAATGTATCTAGTAGAGACGGTACGGTAAAGCGATGAACACATGATATCCAGTAGAGACGGTATTGAAAAGAAGCGGACACATTGATATTTAGTAGACACGGTATTGAAAATCGACGAAGACATGTTATTCAATAGAGACAGCGCGATAAAGCGATGAATATATGATGCTCAGTAGAAACGATACTGAAAAGTGACGAACACATGGTATCCAGTAGAGACGGTACGGTAAAGCGATGAACGTATGGTATTCAGGAGAGACGGTACGGTAAAGTCATGAACGTATGGTATTCAGGAGAGACGGTACGGTAAAGCGATGAACGTATGGTATTCAAGAGAGAAGGTATGGTAAAGCGATGAACGTATGGTATTCAGTAGAGACGGTACGGTAAAGCGATGAACGTATGGTATTCAAGAGAGACGGTACGGTAAAGCGATTAACATATGATATTCAGTAGAGACGGTAAGGTAAAGCGATGAACGCATGGTATTCAAGAGAGACGGTATGGTAATGCGATGAACGTATGGTATTCAAGAGAGACGGTAAGGTAATGCGATGAACGTATGGTATTCAGTAGAGACGGTAAGGTAAAGCGATGAACGCATGGTATTCAAGAGAGACGGTATGGTAAAGCGATGAACGTATGGTATTCAAGAGAGAAGGTATGGTAAAGCGATGAACGTATGGTATTCAGTAGAGACGGTACGGTAAAGCGATGAACGTATGGTATTCAAGAGAGACGGTACGGTAAAGCGATTAACATATGATATTCAGTAGAGACGGTACGGTAAAGCGATGAACGCATGGTATTCAAGAGAGACGGTATGGTAATGCGATGAACGTATGGTATTCAAGAGAGACGGTAAGGTAATGCGATGAACGTATGGTATTCAGTAGAGACGGTAAGGTAAAGCGATGAACGCATGGTATTCAAGAGAGACGGTATGGTAAAGCGATGAACGTATGGTATTCAAGAGAGACGGTACGGTAAAGCGATGAACGCATGGTATTCAGCAGAGACGATACTGAAAAACGACGAGCACTGGCTTTCAGTAGAGACGATACTGAAAGGGACGAACATATGGTTTCCAGTAGAAACTGTACTAAAAATCGGCGAGCACATGGTTTCCTATAGAGACGGAACTGAAAGTCGACGAACATATAGTATGCAGTAGAGACGATAATGAAAGTCGACGAACATATAGTATGCAGTAGAGACGGTATTGAAAGTCGACGAACATATACTATACAGTAGAGTACTGAAAAACGACGAACACAAGGCATCAATTAGAAACGAAACGCTAAAGCGATGAACACATAATATGCAGTAGAGAAGGAAAGGAATAACATTGGGTACGAAACATAGCACGAATACAAAACAAAAAAAAACAAAAAACAAAAACAAAAACAAAAATAATAATAATAATACAAAATAAACAAACAAACAATACCAAAAAAAAAAAACCCAACAACACAAAAACTATGAAACACGGACCCACAAACAAACGAAAACGGAAGGGGGTGAACAAAGGTGTAAGCAGTACCTGTTTCTTATAAGACACCCGCCGTGTTACTCATATAGTCGGGTCTAAAGAGAAGTTCTGTCGGTGACAGAGGATAAAAAAAAATCTACATAGAAGGGAATAGATGCATTGAAATTTGAGAAATTGATGATTCGTGGTCAGTTCGTGATGACAAAGGTATGATTGTTGTAGCGATGACCTCATACTATGAGCAATTTAGCCTTGTTTTAAATTATTTGGCTTTCCAATCTTTCCGCACCTGATGAAGGTTATTCTAGTAACGTGTCGTGCGAGGTAATTGTGATATCTACGTTTTTATTAGCAGCTTTTGTGTCAGCAGCTTAGCTCTATCAAGGAAATCACTGTACTGGGTACGATCCATTGAATAGCGTATGAGCTTTGAATGGGAAACAACATGCGCTAGTGTTGCTGTAATATGGCTACTGATGAATGGTAAGTTGACTATTGGAAAAGTGAAGTCATCACGTTTATCGTAGCGTTTTGTTGTTAATCTTTCTTCATTTTTGACTTAAAAGTAGAAAACATGGTAAGAAGGAAGTTTGAGCATTGGTACTATCAAGGATTTGTATACTATACAAATCCTTGGTACTATCCTTACCTCAAGCTTATTGTACTGTATCGAACAAGTCACATGATACACAAACAAGAAGGTGTTGTAAAGCCACCAATACTTGGCATACCGTAGACACACAGTTTTCAGAAAACGGTGGTGCAAAATGATTAAATAAGGGGGTTGTAAAACGATGAACATATGTCACCCAGTAGATAGAGTGTGTAAATAGACGTCCATGTCGCATGATACCCAGAAGAGAAGGTGCTATAAAACTATCAACACTCCGTGGGGACTCCAACATGACACTCAGTGGATGATGCAATAACAAGTCGATTACATATGGTACACAGAGACGATGCTGTAAATCGGCGAATATATGCTACTCGGTGGACAATGCTGTTTTGTAGACCGTTGTTTAACCTTTTGTCTTTTGGCCATTATGTTGTCGGTCCTTCGATTTACGGACACTGATTACCCCTATGATATCTCCAAACTCATCTGTAACAAGTCGATTAATGATTTGATTTGATTTATTGTGGTTAACGCCACTTTCAGCAATATTTCAGCTATATCATGGCGACCAATTTTAGTGGTGGAAGAAGCCGGAGTACTCGGAGAGAACCACCGACCATGGGCAAGCAACTGGTAAATTTTATCACTTGCGGTTGCGAGTCGTGTGCACCCTTTTTGTAATATACAAAGCCAGGCGCGAACCCACGCCGTATTGGTGATAGGCTTGTATGAGGTGTTAGGTAGTCCAACTACCTAATTCGCTGAGCCACCCGAGCCCTCAACAAGTCGATGACATGGTACTCAGTAGAGACGATGCTGTAAGAAATGCAATACATTATATTATATGGAGACGGTTATATTAAAATACAACTAAAATGCGATCAGTAGATGGCGCCGTGGAAGGATTAACACACCGTAATCAGTAGAGACTATGTTGTAAAGTCACAAACCAATGGTACCCACTGAAGCGGTGCTTTGTTCAGCGACAACCCCATGTTATCAAGTAGATGCGACGTTTTGTTCAGCGACAACCCCATGGTATCAAGTAAAAGCAGCGCTTTGTTTGTTCATCGACAACCCCATGGTATCAAGTAGAAGAGACGCTTTGCTCAGCGACAACCCCATGGTATCAAGTAGAAGCGACGTTGTGCTCAGCGACAACCCCATGGTATCAAGTAGAAGCGGTGTTTCAGCCACATCCCCATGGTATCAAGTAGAAGCGGTGTTTTATTCAGCGACATCCCCATGGTATCAAGTAGAAGCGGTGTTTTATTCAGCGACATCCCCATGGTATCAAGTAGAAGCGGCGTTTTGTTTGTTCAGAGATAACCTCATGGTATCAAGAAAGAAGCGGCGTTTTGTTTGTTCAGAGACTACCTCATGGTATCAAGTAGAAGCGGTGCTTTGGTTGTTCAGAGATAACCCCATGGAATCAAGTAGAAGCAGTGCTTTGTTTGTTCAGAGATAACCCCATGGTATCAAGTAGAAGCGGTGCTTTGTTTGTTCAGAGATAACCTCATGGTATCGAATAGAGAGAGTGTCATCAATTAGCAATGCGGATACACAACTGAGATATAAAAAGGATTTCCGGATTTGTATCCGGTGAGACGAAAATTGTGTCATTCAACAAAGTGTTTAATTCTTTATCACTTTGTTTTGTGTACTTGGTGTTGTTTTACAAACCATTTTAGACGTTTATATATATATATATTGAAAAACTTAAAAACTACATAAGAAAAAAAGTACTATTAGACAAAGTTAGACATACAATGTTTTGGGCCAGTGCTATTGTTGAAAAGGGAATGTTTACAATAGACCACGAAAGGACATTATCGCAATAGAAGAGGAATTACAAAAAAAGATCGTTATATTTACATCAGCAAACATCTTTCATCCACATGCAAACTAATTAATTGTAAATTTCGGTTTTACATTTAAAAAACAAAACGCCATCTCGCAGTCATAGCAAAAAATAATCATTACACAGTTTGCGTGTTGCTAATGATAACAGATTATGCAATAAAAGATGTTCTTTTTTGTCACAAAAACACGGCACGATCTTTATTTTCCCCAACATCGTTTAAGATTAAATCAAATATGACGGGCACAGATTAATAGTTTACAAGATTCCACACTTTTAACATCACTAGATGTCGCTCCACTGTGTGTAGGAGTATGTGTAAACATAGCTGGTGTCGCTAATGATAACAGACTATCCTACAGTGAATGTTCAACATGTCACGATCTTTATTTTCTCGACCGTATTTTCATTTGGGGATACATCATTTATGATGGGTATAATTAATTGTCTACAAGATTCCACACCTTTAACATCACTAGATGTCGCTCCACTTTGTGTAGGAGTATGTGTAATCTAAGCTTGTGTTCGTCTTGGTGTCCCTTTGAAGTTGTTATTCATCTTATTTCATTCGTCTCAAGAACTTTAATAACAATATATTTGATTTTGAATATTTGATTGTCAACACCATATACACATTTTACCATGAATGAATCACATATTTTACCACAAATCGTTGTAATCTTTAAGATGATATTACAAATAACTGTCGAATATTTACGCCAATAGAAAAACATTACAGTTCCTACAAGATGTAATTACTAATCAAGCTAAGGTTCTCCTTCCTTCCTCAGGCATAGATGACCGTAGCTGATTTTGGCTATCATGTTTAGGTCCTTTGGTTTTATAGCTCCCAAAACTTTAAATTATTTGCCTTTCCAATCTTTCTATTTTTAGCGTAGCTGATGATGATTATTCCAAAAACGCGTCGTGTGCACTACGCTTGATATCTGCGTTTTTATTACATAATCATTGGGATAAAACACATTTATTGTTCTGTATATGTCTTGTTGACATTTTCATGTCATTGAAATCAGTGATGTTGTTTTTTTTTCAATTTGAATTTAAATCACCATCTTAGAATGTGAAGTAGATATATATGAGGAAGATTAGTAATTATTGACGTCAGTGATCAGGTTGCGATATTTACATTTCTTTATAGATGTCTGGAATCAAATGTAAATTCAATCCTACGAATAAAACTAAAACATTTAAATTCCAAGACAAAAATGAACAGACACAAAGCCATGCAAATTATGTTGCAACTAAAAAATAAAGTAAGACAATGGAATAAACATGAACTGAAGTGACTGAATGTAGATTTAGTTAGATTTTTACTGGTCTCAAAAATGCAAAATGTCCTTACGAAGGACAGATGTAGGACAACTGGATATTTTAAATGGCAATGTCAATCTTTATTCTACGATAGAGTTAGAACAAAACAAAAAAGACAATCGAATGATCATCTTTGTTAAATGGTAACAACAATATGATTTTTTTTATTGTGTTTAACGCCACTTTCAGCAATGTTTCAGCTATATCATGGCGACCAGTTTTAGTGGTGGAAGAAGCTGGAGTACCCTAAGAGAACCACCAACCATGGGCAAGCAACTGGTAAACTTTATCACTTGCGGCTGCGAGTCGAGTGTACCCTTTTTGTAATTTACAAAACAAAAAGAAAATCGAATGACCATCTTTGTAAAATGGTAACAAAAATATGATATCTATATTAGATACCTATATAATTACATTAAATACAAAATAACTTAGATTTAAAACAGATCAAAATTGTTCTTTTACACAATAACAAGGAAACACACATATATACCACCTGTGACATTTTTTTAAAGTAACTTATTTGCAAGAGAACCGTGGTAACATGTAAAATGTAAATTTATTTATAACTGGTTCTATTTCTTTAACAATAACCAAGATTATATGTAGAAAAGTAAAACGTGATAACGTGCAGATTTTCAAATGAATAAACTTTGGTACACTTAATAGGGAGTGCACAAAGCAGGTCGTGAGGGCTTCTTTTCAAATGTTAAGTCTTAATATCAGTAATGGGAATTATCTTAGCTCTTCCGCTTAAGCCCTTTGTGTTTATTGCTCCCTAACACATATACATTATTTGGTTTTCCAATCTTTCGATCTTGGGCGTACATGAAGAAGGTTATTCCAGAAACGCGTAGTGCGCACAAAATGTGATGATATATACGTGTTTATTAGATACACGGAAAAGCCACTTAGCTATTTGTAACAATGAAAGACTTCCTAATTATTAGATACAAGGAAAAGCCACTTGGCTATTTGTAACAATGAAAGACTTCCTAATTATTAGATACAAGGAAAAGCCACTTAGCTATGTGTAACAATGAAAGACCTCCTAATTATTAGATACAAGGAAAAGCCACTTAGCTATTTGTAACAATGAAAGACTTCCTACTTATTAGATACACGGAAAAACCACTTAGCTATTTGTAACAATGAAAGACTTCCTAATTATTAGATACAAGGAAAAGTCACTTAGCTATGTGTAACAATGAAAGACTTCCTAATTATTAGATACAAGGAAAAGCCACTTAGCTATTTGTAACAATGAAAGACTTCCTAATTATTAGATACACGGAAACGCCACTTAGCTATTTGTAACAATGAAAGACTTCCTAATTATTAGATACAAGGAAAAGCCACTTAGTTATTTGTAACAATGAAAGACTTCCTACTTATTAGATACACGGAAAAGCCACTTAGCTATTTGTAACAATGAAAGACTTCCTAATTATTAGATACAAGGAAAAGCCACTTGGCTATTTGTAACAATGAAAGACTTCCTAATTATTAGATACAAGGAAAAGCCACTTAGCTATGTGTAACAATGAAAGACCTCCTAATTATTAGATACAAGGAAAAGCCACTTAGCTATTTGTAACAATGAAAGACTTCCTACTTATTAGATACACGGAAAAACCACTTAGCTATTTGTAACAATGAAAGACTTCCTAATTATTAGATACAAGGAAAAGTCACTTAGCTATGTGTAACAATGAAAGACTTCCTAATTATTAGATACAAGGAAAAGCCACTTAGCTATTTGTAACAATGAAAGACTTCCTAATTATTAGATACACGGAAACGCCACTTAGCTATTTGTAACAATGAAAGACTTCCTAATTATTAGATACAAGGAAAAGCCACTTAGTTATTTGTAACAATGAAAGACTTCCTACTTATTAGATACACGGAAAAGCCACTTAGCTATTTGTAACAATGAAAGACTTCCTAATTATTAGATACACGGAAAAACCACTTAGCTATTTGTAACAATGAAAGACTTCCTAATTATTAGATACAAGGAAAAGCCACTTAGCTATGTGTAACAATGAAAGACCTCCTAATTATTAGATACAAGGAAAAGCCACTTAGCTATTTGTAACAATGAAAGACTTCCTACTTATTAGATACACGGAAAAACCACTTAGCTATTTGTAACAATGAAAGACTTCCTAATTATTAGATACAAGGAAAAGTCACTTAGCTATGTGTAACAATGAAAGACTTCCTAATTATTAGATACAAGGAAAAGCCACTTAGCTATTTGTAACAATGAAAGACTTCCTAATTATTAGATACACGGAAACGCCACTTAGCTATTTGTAACAATGAAAGACTTCCTAATTATTAGATACAAGGAAAAGCCACTTAGTTATTTGTAACAATGAAAGACTTCCTACTTATTAGATACACGGAAAAACCACTTAGCTATTTGTAACAATGAAAGACTTCCTAATTATTAGATACAAGGAAAAGCCACTTAGCTATGTGTAACAATGAAAGACCTCCTAATTATTAGATACAAGGAAAAGCCACTTAGTTATTTGTAACAATGAAAGACTTCCTACTTATTAGATACACGGAAAAGCCACTTAGCTATTTGTAACAATGAAAGACTTCCTAATTATTAGATACAAGGAAAAGCCACTTAGCTATGTGTAACAATGAAAGACCTCCTAATTATTAGATACAAGGAAAAGCCACTTAGCTATTTGTAACAATGAAAGACCTCCTAATTATTAGATACACGGAAAAGCCACTTAACTATTTGTAACAATGAAAGACCTCCTAATTATTAGATGCAAGGAAAAGTCACTTAGCTATTTGTAACAATGAAAGACCTCCTAATTATTAGATACAATGAAAAGCCACTTAGCCATTTGTAACAATGAAAGACTTCCTAATTATTAGAAACAAGGAAAAACCACCTTAATACAGGTATGAGAAAACCCAGGCAGGTAATCAAGGATGAACAATCCAGAGACATAGACAACGCTGGGCAAAAAACACAGAACAAAGACAAACAAAATAAAACACATCACAGATGAGCATCACAGACTCCACCGAATAATACCGGGTGAACCCAGAGGCTCGCGAAGGATTAGCAGTTCTTGTTTCCGATCAGACATCCAGTGTGTTACTGATAGTCAAGTCCGGTAAAGTCCTGTCTTTGATAGAGGAAAGAAAAAGCCTATGTAAAAGGGAAAAGATTCAATGCCATTTGAGAAATTGATAATTCGTAAAAGTCAACCACATTGTGATGACCATTGTAGACGTTTTGTAGCGATGATTTCAACCTGACAGCAACATAGTCTTGCTTGAACAGCTTTTGAGTCTGCAGCTAAGTTCTGTCCATAATAATTATTGTACTAGACAAAAGCTCTTGAGTTGTGAAATATAAATTCCATAAGCTGGTTCTGCTGAAATATTGCTACTGATGAATGAAAAGTTGACTATTGGAAATGTGAAGTCATTGAATTTTCTATTAATCATCCACCGTTGTCAATTTCGAGGTAAAGGCCAAGATGTGAAACAGACGTTTGAGTGCCAGTTGCATTCTAGCTCGATATTGAATATATGAGATGCAAACAATCACCGAAACTAGAATCGTTCAGTGACAGAACATCATCTATATAGCAGAAACCTGAATCAAAGATTTGGGCTAATCTTCTTTCCATTTTCTTAAGAAGCCCTCATAGCTCTTAGAAGCAAATCAATGCGTATTGGATCACAATCAGTATCCATTGGAATACCGGTTGTTCAATATTCCACCAAACAAGGAAAGGCAACAAGCTTGATATTAGTTACATTATGAGTTGGCTTTTTGGTGTACATGCTCTAAAAGACTAAGATAATCCTAGTGGCCTTCCAATATTTTGACTACGAGCTGCTACTGATTATTCCAAAAACTTATAATCAGTTATGCAAAATCAAGCATATTTTAGGTAAGTATATGATAATATAGGGTGATTGCATGACTATTCACCAATATTCATGCAATAACCCTTTTATTATATAGTAATAAATATGTCATGCTTAGTTAAAGCATTTCTTTTTATATAAATATTGTGTATTTTATTATATTATATTTAAGTGGAATATTGAACTACATCAAATATTCATATATGGACTAGTGCAGTATACATTTTATCAGTATTTTTTTTTGGGGGGGGGGGCATAGTTGACTATAGAAATCAGACAAATATGCGTCAAGTTCAGGCGGCGGAATGTGTTCGATGCTTCGTAGTTCCCCCTTTTGAACAAGTCATGTGTACAAGATCTGCAGGTCACGTTTTATAGTTTACAGTTGATTTTTTCCTCTGTTGGCCAATAAAGTCCTTGACTTGTTGTTTGTCCACATTAATCGTCTGCATTGAGTTCCTTCGATAGAATGTCCTCAAATTCTGCATTTTGCAGCAGCCTGGCGATATCATCTTCCGCCATTTTTATTTACTAAACGACAAATGATGCAATAAATTTAAGACCAATTTCGGAACGCATCAGTATTTTTCCGGAAATGACGATACTTAGCGTGGAAATAAAAGGCTATATTGCACGATTATTTTCCATTGAAATTAATAGTAAAATATTTATGACTAAATAATAAAACGATTTATCATACACCTGTAGATAAAAGTGCGAAAATTTTACCCTGTGATAAAGCTTTGAGTTTTGTTTAGAATAATAAGAGGAATTATGCTTATTTCATCCAGTTTCACAAGAATGATCCAAGCGGGCTGAAAAAGCAAGTTTATTAACTGCTTCTGGAATGTTAGTACACGTATTTCCGTCAATATTCGTAAGATTATTCAACGCGACTACGTGAATTTCCGGAAAACTGTGTCTACAAATATGAATTATTGAATATTTCCACCGATTATTATTAACTGCCAATTTTCTCTCTTATGCTATGGAAAGTGCTAAGAAAAGTGCATTTATTGGATTTGCATATTAAATCAACTAATGTCTCACTATATATAGATAAGCCTGTTCCTATTTTAAAGGATGGAAGATTTTCTTGTTTTCAAGACAAGAAAAATAAAATCACGCGAATGTTCCCGGAAAAAATCAGTTCATCAAATCAAATCAAATAAGTTTTACTTAAAGTCGGCAAGACACAAACAACATAGCATAAGCTCGCAATGAACTTTTGAACCGATATATATAAATATTACATAAAAACATATACAATACATTTACATACAGACACAAGTAGCACATACATGTTCATAAATATCAAGCATACACAATTAAATTGCAAAGCAGGTAATACATAATGCAATGAAACACAAAAACACAGCAAAGCAAAGCATAAAATAAGGCACACAAATAAAATAATAATGCAAAGGAAAACAAATGAAAAGCAGAACACTGAATGTTTTGGTATACCGCCCCGTCACAAATGACTAAGAATTTTGACATGCTATGCATGTACAGGATATACCATTCCAAAAAGAAATGAGATTTTTATATTCATTGGAATTAGAACAATTTCTATAATTGTCTGGAAGTGAATTCCATATTACCGGGGCAGCATACCTAAATGAACTCTTACCGTACCTTGATGATTTTACCTGTGGAATCTGTAATATATTTGTATATCGAAAATTATATTTATGGTCTTGTTTTTCAACTAAATTAGATAATACAGGTGGTGCTAGATGTTGAATGTTTCCAGTGCAATTGTTCTTATTCTTCTGATATGCTGTATTGGCATTTTTGCTTTAATCAGTAAGTTTTCATAAGATGCCTGATAATCCTGGTAAGCAAAACGTAGAGCTCTTTCCTGTATCTTTTCAATTTTCTTCGTATTAGTTTCTGAGCAAAAATGCCAAGACAGGGGGTAAAAATTAAAATTTGATAGTACAAAAGTGTGAAAAATAGTAAGCCGGTTCAATTTGCTAAGAGTTTTACCGATACGCTTTAATATATTTAACTGTTGAACTGCTTTCTTACAAAAAAGGTAAAGCATGCTACTTCGAGGAACAAGTGATCAGTATGCTGGAGTTCCTCATCGATAACATATTTGTCTCCTTTGAAAAGACACTGCTTCAGCAGGTCGTCGGCATACCAATGGGTACGAATTGTGCCCCTCTTCTAGCCGATTTATTTTTATACTCATGTGAGTCGGAATTTCTGCAAAAGCTTGTAAAAGATAAGAAGATACATGAGGCTAGAGCCTTTAATTTCACATACAGGTATATTGATGACGTTTTATCTATCAATAATTCTAGATTTGCAGAATTTCTTCCGTTGATATATCCTCCAGAGCTGGAAGTTAAAGAGACCACATATACAGCTTCGTCCGCATCATTTTTGGACTTATACCTCGAATTTGACGACAGTGATCAACTCAGTACTACAATTTATGATAAACGGGACGACTTCAATATTAAAATCATAAATTTTCCAAATATGTGCAGCAATATACCAGCTTCTCCTGCATATGGTGTTTACATCTCGCAATTGATTCGTTATGCAAGGCCCAGTAGCAATTATTCTGATTTCCTGAAACGTCATCTCCATCTGAGAAACAGGCTACTGGACCAAGGCTATGCAAAGATTCGCCTTATTCGATCTCATAAAAAGTTTATATTCCGATACCAAGATCTTCTCGAAATGCATTCCGTCTCTGCAGAGACGATGATAAACGATGCATTTTCATATAGTGAAAATGTATAAAGATAAGGTCAACAAAAATGTCAAAAATATTGTTTTATCAATGTTTTTGACATTTGCTTCACTGGGTTTGGTACTGATTTGACAACTTTTTTACCTATTTTGTTCCAGTATTGTTATAAATACTGTTATAGTGACAGCCGGAACCTTTGAGCCGTAATGAAAGCGGGATGTTTGGCACTTCAAAATCTGATTCAACCCACCATTTCTTTAGAAGTGCCTGTACCAAGTCAGGGTCATTACGGTTTTCACAGTTTTCCGGTTATTGACTGATTTTGTCTGTTTATATACTTATGAGTTTTGACTTTCCCTTTGTAAGATTGCTCGGAGTTCGGTAATTTTGTTATTACCCTTATTTAATATGACACATAGCCAGAAATGATGGGTACTTTGCTCATTTGCATATCTAAGATGGCAACGCCGGGACGTCTGCAATTTTCATATGATCTATATAGACGATATCATTCATAATTGCATGCGTGTCATTTTCTGAACTTGAAAATGATACATTGAATCAAGCTGAATTAAATGAAATAAAAATTAATGAAAACAATTAAATATTCGAGGTTCCTGGACTAAATGAAAATCCGAGGCGACGAACCCTTTTTTGGCCTTAAGAGTCTATGTAAAAATATCTGAAATACATGAAACTGGTGGCGTGTGACACACAATTTAACAATGAATGACATTTGGCGACATATTTTCTGAAATTACTTTAGATTCCTCAATAATATATGTAATTATATTAACTAACCTTATATTTCTAGCTTCTAAACTCGGGGTTCCCACATTAAATATAATATGATCATTTTTGCATGATCGCGATATCAAAGATATGTCTAAAATCGTTACAAAACAAAAATATTTGAATTTTGACAGAAGAAAAACTTTGCGGAAATAAACAATAACTTTTAATTTTCGAATCATTGACGGACACATTGAATTTCCGTACTATATACTATTTTTTTGACAAATCTAATAAACGATCCATCAAGCTTGAAGCTGCAGTCACGTGATCAAAATCTAATTTAAATATGATGAATATTTATGAGGAAAGTACCCTCAATTTCTGGATATGAATCAAAATTTAACATGAAATCAATATCAACACCCAAGAGTTTAACTACCTCATTACATGATATATTTGCAGTTCCAATCTGAAAAATGGGTGATTTATCAACAGACTTTTTACCAACTGCAATCGCTTGGAATTTTTCTGGATGTGCTTGCATTCAATTAAAATGAAACCAATTTATGAGTATATTACTTTCTTGTTGCAAAACATTTACTACCTCGTAAATATTTGGAGAATGAAAAGAAAGGGTGTTGTCGCCTGCATAGTTGTATAAAATCACAATGTTCTATAAAATAAAATATATCATTTATGAATACATTAAAAAGCAGAGGTTCAAGAATTGAACCCTGTGGACCACCTTTCTGTATATTTGCCCATGTGCTAACAATATTCCCTATTTTAATTTGTTGTTTTCTGGTAAATAAATAAGATAGCAAGAGTTTTGTAGCATTATCTGACAACCCATACACTGACAATTTACATATTAAATTATCATGTGGCAAACTGTCGAATGCCTTCGACAAATCCATTAAAATCGCTGCTATATAGTCATTGCAATCTAAAGCCTGCTTCTAATCTTCTAAAAGTCTTAAAAGAGCCATGTCCCTTTCTAATCGCACATGGAAAATTGTCAAAAATATTATCAAAAAATCTGACAATTGAACAGATAGAACTTTTTCGAGTCAAAAATTGTTGAATGTATAGGTAATATGCTGACAGGCCTATAGCTACTTTTTAAAAAGGGATCATTCTTTTTGAATAGGAGTGTAATCTGTGCTTCCTTTAGTCTATTTGGGAAGATACATGAGTCTATTATTGACATGCTTATTATTTTTGTGATTGGTGATAAGAGTGATATTTTACCAAGTTTCATCAATTTGACAGAGATTTTATCAACACCTGTTGCTTTTTTAACATTAAATTTATCAATGACTTTAGATACAAATGTTTCATTAGTTGATTTGAATTCAAAACTATTTTTTACAAAAATTGTATCTTCAATTTTTTGCAAGCTGGGATGGTCATTTTTATTGAAAGTATAATCTTTGCCGATGTCCTGGGCTACATTTACGAATTATTGTTTTAAAAACTTCAGCTACATCTACATTTTTAGTTACAATTTTATCATTATCTTGTAAGATAATATTAGATTGAGTTCCACAAGATTTTTTTTTAGAAATAGGTTTCATGGTTTTCCAGAACTCGGTTTGTTTACAGCCACCGGTGCATCTTTCTTGGAAATAATTATTTTCGGATTTTCTTTTTAACTTATTTACTAAGTTTCTTCTTAATCTGTACTGTTCCCAATTTTTAGAACTTTTGTCTTTTAAGAATTTGGAATAATACATTTTCTTGTTATATATTGCTTTACGTAATTCTCTATTCATGTATGGCAACTGATTATTTTTCCTATACATTTCTTTTGTTGGAACATGCTTATCAAAAATAGTATTTATATCTGATTCAAAAGTTTCATGTATTTCATTCACATCAATCTCATTTGTACTTGTATTTGATTGTACCTGTATATTTACCTTAGACAGATCTTCATTTAAAGCCATTACATCCAGATTTTTAAAGCTTCTGTATTTAATCTTTTGTTTTTCATTTGCTGCTGTTATATTATTGATGACAGTACTGATCATGTTGTGACAATCACTTATACCAGTTGTAAAATTTAAAGTTTTAAAACACAGAGATTTTGATTTTATTAATATTACATCTAAAAGGGAATTTTTGCAATTTTTCATGAAACATGTAGGTTCTTTTTATTAGATTACAAAGATCAAATAGTTCCATTAAATCAAAAAGAGTTTTCCCTTTATTTTTTCATAAAAGATCATAGTTCAAATCTCCCATAAAAAAATAATGATCATATTGTGTAATACATTTGTCATTAGTGATTGTTAACTGTTCACTAAATTTCTTATCAGACATGTTAGGTGGTCTGATATTTTGTATATGATATTTTCTAAGTTTTTACATTCAAGATCGTGTCTCCTCCTAGCTGGTATGTCGGTTCTTTAGAAATGCCTGTACCAAGTCAGGGTCATTACGGTTTTCACAGTATTCCGGTTGTTGACTGATTGTGTCTGTTTATTTAATTATGAGTTTTGACTTTCCCTTTGTAAGATTGTTCGGAGTTCGGTAATTTTGTTATTACCCTTATTTTCTAATGAATGCTGCTAAGCCTCCCCCATGTATATCCATATCGCGTCTTTCAAGTTTGTAGCCTGATACCTCAAAAATGCTGTTTCTAAAAGAGGAATCCATTTTAGTTTCAGAAATAAATAGCAGATCTACAGTTTTCTCATTAAGAAGTTCTTCAATTTCAACAAATTTAAATTTCATGCTGTTTATATTCAAATGAGCTACTATGAATTTTCTAGGATGTTTTTTCTTTACATCTTTCATAGCTCTTCACCACGGTTCCGACGTGATTCTCCTCAATAAAACTATGATTCTACTACAGTGGCGGATTCAAGGAGGGGGGGGGGCACTTTGGGGCTTCAACCCCCCCCCCCCCCCCCCCGTCGAATAAGTCAAGCACATATATTAACATACGCTTTTCAAGGCTAGTTAACGTCACGATATGACTTGTAATCGAATGGTTTCGATCTGTGTGATGAAAGTAAAAGAAAATAGAAATTAATTTATTTGTATTGCATTAATCTTCAAAGAGGTAATTATAAGTAATTATGCTAAATCAAATTTTCAAGTTTATTTGAAGTTTTTATGAATGTATTGTCAAAATACCAATTAATCAGGTATTGTCTTAAACCGTTATATAAACATGTCTAGTGTCACAATTTCATATAGGTATAACCACCAACACCTGTAAATTGAGGCTCTTTCAAGGAATTTTTTTTTTAAATATCATTTATTTTTTACCAAAAAATTAAAGGCAAATGTTGCTGTATTACAAAAAAAAAAAAAAATAAAAAATACACGAGTTTCCGTTTTGAAAATATATGAATACAGCATATTTTAAACTCTAAATAAAAATATAAATAGATATAAAATAATTAAAATTAATTAGAAATAAAATAGACTTAAATTAGATTTTCCCCCTGCTATTGTTCAAACCCTTCACAGGGGCGGATCCCAGATTTCAAGTTAGGGGGGGGGGGGGGGGCGCACTTAAAAAAATATCGCCGAGTGGAGGGAGGCACGAATTTGTTTTGGGTATTTCGTGTGAAAAATCACGATTTTACGCCAAATAATCATATTTTTTTCCAATTTTACGCCCCCCTGGATCCATCCCTGCTTGACCAATTTACAAAATTGACAAAAACACATACACCAGACCAGAATAAGCTGATGTAACTTCTTTGTTGAATTCCATTTGCAACTTTGATTTTGTCGTAACCATTGTTATTGTTCAAATGTGCCTGGCTTTTAAGAAAGGGCTCAGCAGATCACTAGCTTTAGATTAAGCTTATTTTATTGTTAACTATATAACATTTGGATCGGACACAAGTTATTCCAACTTACAAATGTCCTCTACAAGATCACTACAAGAGAGATCACTTGACATAGGCAGACTCCTAAAAAGCGTAAATGTAATTCAGAGCTCACTAGTCTGCAGAGCAAATGTTGAACAATTCAACCACCAGTGTTTTGAGAGGAGTGCTAAAATATGTGAACCGCTAGACATAGAGGTTAAAAAACATAGAATATGCGGGAGACAAATAATGAGAGATAATGTTGAAGCAGAGTCCGGAAGACTACTTTAGGAAGTCAATAACTGTACCTTTTCTCTACTGTACGCTAAATGAAATGAAAACAAGGTTTACCGACCTACACGCCAGAACCGCTTTGGGACTACAGTTGGTTCCATCAACTATTGAAAATATTGCTCCATAACTGAGCGGCGGTTTACTTTTTCTCATCCTGTTCTATCGTGTCAATATTTGTTTACTTTGAGTAAATAATAGCGTGTGCTCCCTTGTTAGTAACGAACGTAAAGAAAGAAATTACCTCTCTTTCACCAAAGTTAAATAATTTGTTACAGGTATTTATCGCTGTTGTAGTTGCATTTAAATCATATCCTAATCCGTATTTTATTATGAAATACAATTAAAATACTATCAAAACACGGATGTTTATCGATAAATCGACAATTTACTTCAACAACGGAAAACAATTTTGCGGGAAAACGCTCGATGGAATGTAAACAAAGTAAACAAAACAAAGGTGTTTAGTGAGAAATAAAATCAAACACCGTAAGAGAACGAGTGAAATATTACCCTCGGGTGTCGGAGATTTCCCTATTGTATACTACTCTCGTTATTAGATTCTTTATTTCTTGTTCTATGCAATTATGTATTTAATTCTAGCCGAAAAAGACTAAACATTTTGGTACAAATAAGTTATTTCCTCTGTTGGAGTATATGATAAACAGATCACAACATGCCATTTTATCATATCATACCCTTGATCAGCCCTCGATCAAATATCATCCCTCGGGCCTATCGGCTCACGGGATGATATTATGACCCAGGGCTGATTAAGGATATGATATGAAAAATGCCAAGTAATAAACTATATTTGTCATTTACTTATTTAAGATATGTATGACTTTGCACACGCAATACAGATGGTTAAGGTAAGTCCATATCACGACGAGGTGTAATACCTCATCCGCATTTATTATATGGGCTGTGCTATGGCTAAAACAAAATGGCGAATGTAGAGTAGTATCGCTTCATTTTAAAAATCGTCCCAATATCTTGGCAATAAACAATCAAAAAAATATATATTATATTCCGGAATATTAAATGTGAAGTTGTGTCCGAATCTGTTATTACACATGCACTGTAAGCTTCCGTCGGCTGCAAAAAAAATGGAACAACCATTCAGTCAAAGTCATAGCGAACACAAAATATGAACTTTTATGTTTGGTTAGATTTTTCTGTTTTGTCTTTTAGTGCATATGTAATGACTTTTTAAAATTTAACAAGGACATATTGAAGAAAAAGTGATATTAAAACATGAGCAATGTCTTTAAAAGGGGGTATTGATGCATTGGCATATCTCTATTTTTGTTCCAAAAATAATCACATCACCACTAGAAATTAATTGATAACTTACAGTGACAATGATAATCAAAGGGTACATATTATTGATTATCAT
Organism: Bathymodiolus septemdierum; assembly: GCA_963383655.1. Taxonomy (NCBI): domain Eukaryota; kingdom Metazoa; phylum Mollusca; class Bivalvia; order Mytilida; family Modiolidae; genus Bathymodiolus; species Bathymodiolus septemdierum. The sequence goes on along the minus strand of OY726517.1, from coordinate 103,117,025 downwards.
TAAGACAGACCTAAATCAAGTCTGCATTTTATCCACACATTTCGGGAAAATTCATTTGTTGTTTTATATTTTTCCTTGTTCTGCATAAATTTGGTAAAAATCAAATGGCTTTGGAGTTCCAAAACCTCACATCCCTGCTTAAGATGATGACTTCTCCATGATGACAAATTTTAATAAATTGAAAAAGTGTATTTATTTATTTATTATATGTAACATTATAGATCGTTCTTAAAAATCCGGTAAAATATTTAAATTATGTGTTCAAAGGACACTGATTTCTTCACGATATACTTTGCTTAAGAATACATTGCAGTTTGGTATTTAAATTTTTTTTTTTTTAAATATATATATTTATAACTTTTACTGTTTTGTATCAATATTCTGTTATTTATATGTAGGAAACATGAGAAATAACATAAAGCCTTTCTAAGTCTTTTAATGGGAATTGAAATTATATGAATATCTCTAATTATTGCATTGTGTGAAAAAAAAAAGATATTTCTTTCACTTGAAAATTTCGATTGTTACCATATTTCACGAACGCCTATGTACTAATATATTTCATTATATATCGTACGAATCATGATAAGTTATCTTAGCGTCACTACACATGGTATTAATAATATATAATATGAAGCAGCATATATATAAAAACAAAGTTTACTGCCCATACCGCCATTAAACGGTGTAAAAGTCTAATAGAACTTTGAAGTGCAGAAATGATCCAAGTGTTCGCTTTAATTAAAATGTACATTATTTTTAGGTAGTATACATGCATTAACCAGGTACATTAGATTAAACATGTCAGACTTATTACCTGTTTTACATACATATCAATGAAATGTTCTGGAAATAATTACAAAATATGCTGTAACTTGAAAACTTTCCAATGATGTTGTGGCGTTTCTTATTGAGTGAACATTAAATAGTTTTAATTACAGACTAAATAATGACTGAAGAATTTCTATTAGAAATGCCGGTAGGTAAGTTACTATTAGTGAAGAAACAAAGGCCAAACCTCAAATGTATACCATAGTAGTGTCGTATAGTAATTTTGCTTCCAAAAAGTTATATTTTGAAAATTAAATGTCGTATAGTAATTTTGCTTCCAAAATTAATTGTTAAAAATAAATGTTTTTATCTTCTAAGATCTAACTTTTTTGCAAGGATATTTCAAACTTTTACAAATCGAATATTTTGAAGCTTAATTTACTTTATAATTTACTTTAGTTTGACATTTTTATATTCTATTTTTTAACAATTAATTTTGGAAGCAAAATTACTAAACAACAGTAATATATATTTATATCTATTTGTAGTTTCTGTATTGTAGGTGATCAACACAATTATTCTACTATACTATTCTACCATGCTATATTTAGTGTTTCTTTTCTATATTATTTTTGTTCTTTGATTTTGTCTCAATATGATATTCGTGTCATCAAACAGTAAGACGACGGTTGTCACTAAAGGAATAGGAATTGCTTACCGTTTTAGAGCACATTCGTTTGCCCCGTTTTTTTGTGAGGTTCGTGCTTCTCAATCATTTTTTATGTATAGTGTTTTGTCAACCATGTTTTCTTTTTACATATTTCTTAAAACTATTAGATTGTCTGTCCTTAGATTTACAGCTACTGCTTTATACCCCTTTGGTATCTTTTTATTACCGGGTATATTCAAGCTATTCTTTCAGATATATGACGATCAGTTATTGCTATGTGGTATATGATATTGTCTATGTAAAGAACATATTTAGTAGCCTTCCTCACTAATACACCATAATCGAAGGACAAAATCTTGGAAAATAAAAAAAATAAAATGTTCTAATTAATGGGAATGAAAACGACGTCGACATATCTTTTTTGCATTGAAATCCAGAGTAAATAAGAAAAGTGTTTAAGATACCAAAGTGGTTATCAGAAGCCGTAAGTCGAAGAGAGATAGACAATACAATGCCCAAAAGACGAAAGATAGACAATACAATGACCAAAAGAAGAAAGATAGACAATACAATGCCCAAAAGAAGAAAGATAGACAATGCAATGCCCAAAAGAAGAGAGATAGACAATACAATGCCCAAAAGAAGAAAGATTGACATTACAATGACCAAAAGAAGAAAGATAGACAATACAATGCCCAAAAGACGAAAGATAGACAATACAATGACCAAAAGAAGAAAGATAGACAATACAAAGCCCAAAAGAAGAAAGATAGACAATACAATGCCCAAAGGAAGAGAGATAGACAATACAATGCCCAAAAGAAGAGAGATAGACAATACAATGGCCAAAAGAAGAAAGATAGACAATGCAATGCCCAAAAGAAGAAAGCTAGACAATACAATGGCCAAAAGAAGAGAGATAGACAATACAATGGCCAAAAGAAGAAAGATAGACAATACAATGCCCAAAAGAAGAGAGATAGACAATACAATGCCCAAAAGAAGAGAGATAGACAATACAATGCCAAAAGAAGAAAGATAGACAATACAATGGCCAAAAGAAGAAAGATAGACAATGCAATGCCCAAAAGAATAGAGATAAACAATACAATGCCCAAAAGAATAAAGATAGACAATGCAATGCCCAAAAGAAGAAAGATAGACAATACAATGTCCAAAAGAAGAAAGATAGACAATACAATGCCCAAAAGAAGAAAGATAGACAATACAATCCCCAAAAGAAGAGAGATAGACAATACAATGGCCAAAAGAAGAAAGATAGACAATACAATGGCCAAAAGAAGAGAGATAAACAATACAATGCCCAAAAGAAGAGAGATAGACAATACAATGACCAAAAGAAGAGAGATAGACAATACAATGCCCAAAAGAAGAAAGATAAACAATACAATGACCAAAAGAAGAGAGATAGACAATACAATGCCCAAAAGAAGAGAGATAGACAATACAATGACCACACGAAGAGAGATAGACAATACAATGGCCAAAAGACGAAAGATAGACAATACAATGCCCAAAAGAAGAAAGATAGACAATACAATGCACAAAAGAAGACAGATAGACAATACAATGCCCAAAAGAAGAGAGATAGACAATACAATGACCAAAAGAAGAGAGATATACAATACAATGCCCAAAAGAAGAAAGATAGACAATACAATGACCAAAAGAAGAGAGATAGACAATGCAATGCCCAAAAGAAGAGAGATAGACACTACAATGACCAAAAGAAGAGAGATAGACAATACAATGGCCAAAAGACGAAAGATAGACAATATAATGCCCAAAAGAAGAAAGATAGACAATACAATGCCCAAAAGACGGGAGATAAACAATAAAATGCCCAAAAGAAGAAAGAAAGACAATGCAATGCCCAAAAGAAGAAAGATAGACAATACAATGCCCAAAAGAAGAAAGATAGACAATACAATGCCCAAAAGAAGAGAGATAGACAATACAATGCCCAAAAGAAGAGCGATAGACAATACAATGGCCAAAAGAAGAGAGATAGACAATACAATGGCCAAAAGAAGAGAGATAGACAATACAATGCCCAAAAGAAGAGAGATAGACAATACAATGCCCAAAAGAAGAGAGATAGACAATACAATGACCAAAAGAAGAGAGATAGACAGTACAATGGCCAAAAGAAGAAAGATAGACAATGCAATGGCCAAAAGAAGAAAGATAGACAATACAATGACCAAAAGAAGAAAGATAGACAATACAATGCACAAAAGAAGAAAGATAGACAATACAATGGCCAAAAGAAGAAAGATAGACAATGCAATGGCCAAAAGAAGAAAGATAGACAATACAATGACCAAAAGAAGAAAGATAGACAATACAATGGCCAAAAGAAGAGAGATAGACAATGCAATGGCCAAAAGAAGAGAGATAGACAATGCAATGACCAAAAGAAGAAAGATAGACAATACAATGGCCAAAAGACGAGAGATAGACAATACAATGGCCAAAAGAAGAGCGATAGACAATACAATGGCCAAAAGAAGAGAGATAGACAATACAATGGCCAAAAGAAGAGAGATAGACAATACAATGCCCAAAAGAAGAGAGATAGACAATACAATGCCCAAAAGAAGAGAGATAGACAATACAATGACCAAAAGAAGAGAGATAGACAGTGCAATGGCCAAAAGAAGAAAGATAGACAATACAATGCACAAAAGAAGAAAGATAGACAATACAATGGCCAAAAGAAGAAAGATAGACAATGCAATGGCCAAAAGAAGAAAGATAGACAATACAATGACCAAAAGAAGAAAGATAGACAATACAATGGCCAAAAGAAGAGAGATAGACAATGCAATGGCCAAAAGAAGAGAGATAGACAATGCAATGACCAAAAGAAGAAAGATAGACAATACAATGGCCAAAAGAAGAGAGATAGACAATACAATGGCCAAAAGACGAAAGATAGACAATGCAATGGCCAAAAGAAGAAAGATAGACAATGCAATGCCCAAAAGAAGAAAGCTAGACAATACAATGGCCAAAAGAAGAGAGATAGACAATACAATGGCCAAAAGAAGAAAGATAGACAACACAATGCCCAAAAGAAGAAAGATAGACAATACAATGCCCAAAAGAAGAGAGACAGACAATACAATGCTCAAAAGAAGAGAGATAGACAATACAATGCCCAAAAGAAGAAAGATAGACAATACAATGGCCAAAAGAAGAAAGATAGACAATGCAATGCCCAAAAGAATAGAGATAAACAATACAATGCCCAAAAGAAGAAAGATAGACAATGCAATGCCCAAAAGAAGAAAGATAGACAATACAATGCCCAAAAGAAGAAAGATAGACAATGCAATGCCCAAAAGAAGAAAGATAGACAATACAATGCCCAAAAGAAGAAAGATAGACAATACAATGCCCAAAAGAAGAGAGATAGACAATACAATGCCCAAAAGAAGAAAGATAGACAATGCAATGCCCAAAAGAAGAAAGATAGACAATACAATGCCCAAAAGAAGAGAGATAGACAATACAATGCCCAAAAGAAGAGAGATAGACAATACAATGGCCAAAAGAAGAAAGATAGACAATACAATGGCCAAAAGAAGAGAGATAAACAATACAATGCCCAAAAGAAGAGAGATAGACAATACAATGCCCAAAAGAAGAGAGATAGACAATGCAATGGCCAAAAGAAGAGAGATAGACAATACAATGCCCAAAAGAAGAGAGATAGACAATACAATGACCACACGAAGAGAGATAGACAATACAATGGCCAAAAGACGAAAGATAGACAATACAATGCCCAAAAGAAGACAGATAGACAATACAATGCCCAAAAGAAGAGAGACAGACAATACAATGACCAAAAGAAGAAAGATAGACAATACAATGCCCAAAAGAAGAGAGATAGACAATACAATGACCAAAAGAAGAGAGATATACAATACAATGCACAAAAGAAGAAAGATAGACAATACAATGACCAAAAGAAGAGAGATAGACAATACAATGCCCAAAAGAAGAGAGATAGACAATACAATGACCAAAAGAAGAGAGATAGACAATACAATGGCCAAAAGACGAAAGATAGACAATACAATGCCCAAAAGAAGAAAGATAGACAATACAATGCCCAAAAGACGGGAGATAGACAATAAAATGCCCAAAAGAAGAAAGATAGACAATGCAATGCCCAAAAGAAGAAAGATAGACAATACAATGCCCAAAAGAAGAAAGATAGACAATACAATGCCCAAAAGAAGAGAGATAGACAATACAATGCCCAAAAGAAGAGCGATAGACAATACAATGGCCAAAAGAAGAGAGATAGACAATACAATGGCCAAAAGAAGAGAGATAGACAATACAATGCCCAAAAGAAGAGAGATAGACAATACAATGGCCAAAAGAAGAGAGATAGACAATACAATGCCCAAAAGAAGAAAGCAAGACAATACAATGGCCAAAAGAAGAGAGATAGACAATACAATGGCCAAAAGAAGAAAGATAGACAATACAATGCCCAAAAGAAGAAAGATAGACAATACAATGCCCAAAAGAAGAGAGATAGACAATACAATGCCCAAAAGAAGGAGAGATAGACAATACAATGCCCAAAAGAAGAAAGATAGACAATACAATGGCCAAAAGAAGAAAGATAGACAATGCAATGCCCAAAAGAATAGAGATAGACAATACAATGCCCAAAAGAATAAAGATAGACAATGCAATGCCCAAAAGAAGAAAGATAGACAATACAATGTCCAAAAGAAGAAAGATAGACAATACAATGCCCAAAAGAAGAAAGATAGACAATACAATGCCCAAAAGAAGAGAGATAGACAATACAATGGCCAAAAGAAGAAAGATAGACAATACAATGGCCAAAAGAAGAGAGATAGACAATACAATGCCCAAAAGAAGAGAGATAGACAATACAATGGCCAAAAGAAGAGAGATAGACAATACAATGCCCAAAAGAAGAGAGATAGACAATACAATGACCAAAAGAAGAGAGATAGACAATACAATGCCCAAAAGAAGAAAGATAAACAATACAATGACCAAAAGAAGAGAGATAGACAATACAATGCCCAAAAGAAGAGAGATAGACAATACAATGACCACACGAAGAGAGATAGACAATACAATGGCCAAAAGACGAAAGATAGACAATACAATGCCCAAAAGAAGAAAGATAGACAATACAATGCACAAAAGAAGACAGATAGACAATACAATGCCCAAAAGAAGAGAGATAGACAATACAATGACCAAAAGAAGAGAGATATACAATACAATGCCCAAAAGAAGAAAGATAGACAATACAATGACCAAAAGAAGAGAGATAGACAATACAATGCCCAAAAGAAGAGAGATAGACAATACAATGCCCAAAAGACGTGAGATAAACAATAAAATGCCCAAAAGAAGAAAGATAGACAATGCAATGCCCAAAAGAAGAAAGATAGACAATACAATGCCCAAAAGAAGAAATATAGACAATACAATGCCCAAAAGAAGAGAGATAGACAATACAATGACCACACGAAGAGAGATAGACAATACAATGGCCAAAAGACGAAAGATAGACAATACAATGCCCAAAAGAAGACAGATAGACAATACAATGCCCAAAAGAAGAGAGACAGACAATACAATGACCAAAAGAAGAAAGATAGACAATACAATGCCCAAAAGAAGAGAGATAGACAATACAATGACCAAAAGAAGAGAGATATACAATACAATGCACAAAAGAAGAAAGATAGACAATACAATGACCAAAAGAAGAGAGATAGACAATACAATGCCCAAAAGAAGAGAGATAGACAATACAATGACCAAAAGAAGAGAGATAGACAATACAATGGCCAAAAGACGAAAGATAGACAATACAATGCCCAAAAGAAGAAAGATAGACAATACAATGCCCAAAAGACGGGAGATAGACAATACAATGCCCAAAAGAAGAAAGATAGACAATACAATGCACAAAAGAAGAGAGATAGACAAAGCAATGCCCAAAAGAAGAGAGATAGACAATACAATAACCAAAAGAACAAAGATAGACAATACAATGACCAAAAGAAGAAAGATAGACAATGCAATGCCCAACAGAAGAAAGATAGACAATACAATGGCCAAAAGAAGAAAGATAGACAATACAATGGCCAAAAGAAGAAAGATAAACAAAACAATGTCCAAAAGAAGAAAGATAGACAATGCAATGCCCAAAAGAATAGAGATAAACAATACAATGCCCAAAAGAAGAAAGATAGACAATGCAATGCCCAAAAGAAGAAAGATAGACAATACAATGCCCAAAAGAAGAAAGATAGACAATGCAATGCCCAAAAGAAGAAAGATAGACAATACAATGCCCAAAAGAAGAAAGATAGACAATACAATGCCCAAAAGAAGAGAGATAGACAATACAATGCCCAAAAGAAGAAAGATAGACAATGCAATGCCCAAAAGAAGAAAGATAGACAATACAATGCCCAAAAGAAGAGAGATAGACAATACAATGCCCAAAAGAAGAGAGATAGACAATACAATGGCCAAAAGAAGAAAGATAGACAATACAATGGCCAAAAGAAGAGAGATAAACAATACAATGCCCAAAAGAAGAGAGATAGACAATACAATGCCCAAAAGAAGAGAGATAGACAATGCAATGGCCAAAAGAAGAGAGATAGACAATACAATGCCCAAAAGAAGAGAGATAGACAATACAATGACCACACGAAGAGAGATAGACAATACAATGGCCAAAAGACGAAAGATAGACAATACAATGCCCAAAAGAAGACAGATAGACAATACAATGCCCAAAAGAAGAGAGACAGACAATACAATGACCAAAAGAAGAAAGATAGACAATACAATGCCCAAAAGAAGAGAGATAGACAATACAATGACCAAAAGAAGAGAGATATACAATACAATGCACAAAAGAAGAAAGATAGACAATACAATGACCAAAAGAAGAGAGATAGACAATACAATGCCCAAAAGAAGAGAGATAGACAATACAATGACCAAAAGAAGAGAGATAGACAATACAATGGCCAAAAGACGAAAGATAGACAATACAATGCCCAAAAGAAGAAAGATAGACAATACAATGCCCAAAAGACGGGAGATAGACAATAAAATGCCCAAAAGAAGAAAGATAGACAATGCAATGCCCAAAAGAAGAAAGATAGACACTACAATGCCCAAAAGAAGAAAGATAGACAATACAATGCCCAAAAGAAGAGAGATAGACAATACAATGCCCAAAAGAAGAGCGATAGACAATACAATGGCCAAAAGAAGAGAGATAGACAATACAATGGCCAAAAGAAGAGAGATAGACAATACAATGCCCAAAAGAAGAGAGATAGACAATACAATGGCCAAAAGAAGAGAGATAGACAATACAATGCCCAAAAGAAGAAAGCAAGACAATACAATGGCCAAAAGAAGAGAGATAGACAATACAATGGCCAAAAGAAGAAAGATAGACAATACAATGCCCAAAAGAAGAAAGATAGACAATACAATGCCCAAAAGAAGAGAGATAGACAATACAATGCCCAAAAGAAGGAGAGATAGACAATACAATGCCCAAAAGAAGAAAGATAGACAATACAATGGCCAAAAGAAGAAAGATAGACAATGCAATGCCCAAAAGAATAGAGATAGACAATACAATGCCCAAAAGAATAAAGATAGACAATGCAATGCCCAAAAGAAGAAAGATAGACAATACAATGTCCAAAAGAAGAAAGATAGACAATACAATGCCCAAAAGAAGAAAGATAGACAATACAATGCCCAAAAGAAGAGAGATAGACAATACAATGGCCAAAAGAAGAAAGATAGACAATACAATGGCCAAAAGAAGAGAGATAGACAATACAATGCCCAAAAGAAGAGAGATAGACAATACAATGGCCAAAAGAAGAGAGATAGACAATACAATGCCCAAAAGAAGAGAGATAGACAATACAATGACCAAAAGAAGAGAGATAGACAATACAATGCCCAAAAGAAGAAAGATAAACAATACAATGACCAAAAGAAGAGAGATAGACAATACAATGCCCAAAAGAAGAGAGATAGACAATACAATGACCACACGAAGAGAGATAGACAATACAATGGCCAAAAGACGAAAGATAGACAATACAATGCCCAAAAGAAGAAAGATAGACAATACAATGCACAAAAGAAGACAGATAGACAATACAATGCCCAAAAGAAGAGAGATAGACAATACAATGACCAAAAGAAGAGAGATATACAATACAATGCCCAAAAGAAGAAAGATAGACAATACAATGACCAAAAGAAGAGAGATAGACAATACAATGCCCAAAAGAAGAGAGATAGACAATACAATGCCCAAAAGACGTGAGATAAACAATAAAATGCCCAAAAGAAGAAAGATAGACAATACAATGCCCAAAAGAAGAAATATAGACAATACAATGCCCAAAAGAAGAGAGATAGACAATACAATGACCACACGAAGAGAGATAGACAATACAATGGCCAAAAGACGAAAGATAGACAATACAATGCCCAAAAGAAGACAGATAGACAATACAATGCCCAAAAGAAGAGAGACAGACAATACAATGACCAAAAGAAGAAAGATAGACAATACAATGCCCAAAAGAAGAGAGATAGACAATACAATGACCAAAAGAAGAGAGATATACAATACAATGCACAAAAGAAGAAAGATAGACAATACAATGACCAAAAGAAGAGAGATAGACAATACAATGCCCAAAAGAAGAGAGATAGACAATACAATGACCAAAAGAAGAGAGATAGACAATACAATGGCCAAAAGACGAAAGATAGACAATACAATGCCCAAAAGAAGAAAGATAGACAATACAATGCCCAAAAGACGGGAGATAGACAATACAATGCCCAAAAGAAGAAAGATAGACAATACAATGCACAAAAGAAGAGAGATAGACAAAGCAATGCCCAAAAGAAGAGAGATAGACAATACAATAACCAAAAGAACAAAGATAGACAATACAATGACCAAAAGAAGAAAGATAGACAATGCAATGCCCAACAGAAGAAAGATAGACAATACAATGGCCAAAAGAAGAAAGATAGACAATACAATGGCCAAAAGAAGAAAGATAAACAAAACAATGTCCAAAAGAAGAAAGATAGACAATGCAATGTCCAAAAGAAGAAAGATAGACAATGCAATGGCCAAAAGAAGAAAGATAGACAATGCAATGGCCAGAAGAAGAAAGATAGACAATACAATGCCCAAAAGAAGAAAGATAGACAATGCAATGGCCAAAAGAAGAAAGATAGACAATACAATGGCCAAAAGAAGAAAGATAGACAATGCAATGCCCTAAAGAAGAAAGATAGACAATACAATGCACAAAAGAAGAAAGCAAGACAATACAATGGCCAAAAGAAGAGAGATAGACAATACAATGGCCAAAAGAAGAAAGATAGACAATACAATGCCCAAAAGAAGAAAGATAGACAATACAATGCCCAAAAGAAGAGAGATAGACAATACAATGCCCAAAAGAAGGAGAGATAGACAATACAATGCCCAAAAGAAGAAAGATAGACAATACAATGGCCAAAAGAAGAAAGATAGACAATGCAATGCCCAAAAGAATAGAGATAGACAATACAATGCCCAAAAGAATAAAGATAGACAATGCAATGCCCAAAAGAAGAAAGATAGACAATACAATGTCCAAAAGAAGAAAGATAGACAATACAATGCCCAAAAGAAGAAAGATAGACAATACAATGCCCAAAAGAAGAGAGATAGACAATACAATGGCCAAAAGAAGAAAGATAGACAATACAATGGCCAAAAGAAGAGAGATAGACAATACAATGCCCAAAAGAAGAGAGATAGACAATACAATGGCCAAAAGAAGAGAGATAGACAATACAATGCCCAAAAGAAGAGAGATAGACAATACAATGACCAAAAGAAGAGAGATAGACAATACAATGCCCAAAAGAAGAAAGATAAACAATACAATGACCAAAAGAAGAGAGATAGACAATACAATGCCCAAAAGAAGAGAGATAGACAATACAATGACCACACGAAGAGAGATAGACAATACAATGGCCAAAAGACGAAAGATAGACAATACAATGCCCAAAAGAAGAAAGATAGACAATACAATGCACAAAAGAAGACAGATAGACAATACAATGCCCAAAAGAAGAGAGATAGACAATACAATGACCAAAAGAAGAGAGATATACAATACAATGCCCAAAAGAAGAAAGATAGACAATACAATGACCAAAAGAAGAGAGATAGACAATACAATGCCCAAAAGAAGAGAGATAGACAATACAATGCCCAAAAGACGTGAGATAAACAATAAAATGCCCAAAAGAAGAAAGATAGACAATGCAATGCCCAAAAGAAGAAAGATAGACAATACAATGCCCAAAAGAAGAAATATAGACAATACAATGCCCAAAAGAAGAGAGATAGACAATACAATGACCACACGAAGAGAGATAGACAATACAATGGCCAAAAGACGAAAGATAGACAATACAATGCCCAAAAGAAGACAGATAGACAATACAATGCCCAAAAGAAGAGAGACAGACAATACAATGACCAAAAGAAGAAAGATAGACAATACAATGCCCAAAAGAAGAGAGATAGACAATACAATGACCAAAAGAAGAGAGATATACAATACAATGCACAAAAGAAGAAAGATAGACAATACAATGACCAAAAGAAGAGAGATAGACAATACAATGCCCAAAAGAAGAGAGATAGACAATACAATGACCAAAAGAAGAAAGATAGACAATACAATGGCCAAAAGACGAAAGATAGACAATACAATGCCCAAAAGAAGAAAGATAGACAATACAATGCCCAAAAGACGGGAGATAGACAATACAATGCCCAAAAGAAGAAAGATAGACAATACAATGCACAAAAGAAGAGAGATAGACAAAGCAATGCCCAAAAGAAGAGAGATAGACAATACAATAACCAAAAGAACAAAGATAGACAATACAATGACCAAAAGAAGAAAGATAGACAATGCAATGCCCAACAGAAGAAAGATAGACAATACAATGGCCAAAAGAAGAAAGATAGACAATACAATGGCCAAAAGAAGAAAGATAAACAAAACAATGTCCAAAAGAAGAAAGATAGACAATGCAATGTCCAAAAGAAGAAAGATAGACAATGCAATGGCCAAAAGAAGAAAGATAGACAATGCAATGGCCAGAAGAAGAAAGATAGACAATACAATGCCCAAAAGAAGAAAGATAGACAATGCAATGGCCAAAAGAAGAAAGATAGACAATACAATGGCCAAAAGAAGAAAGATAGACAATGCAATGCCCAAAAGAAGAAAGATAGACAATACAATGCACAAAAGAAGAAAGATAGACAATACAATGCACAAAAGAAGAGAGATTAGACAATACAATGGCCAAAAGAAGAGAGATAGACAATACAATGGCCAAAAGAAGAAAGATAGACAATACAATGGCCAAAAGAAGAAAGATAGACAATACAATGCACAAAAGAAGAGAGATAGACAATACAATGGCCAAAAGAAGAAAGATAGACAATACAATGAACAAAAGAAGAAAGATAGACAATACAATGACCAAAAGAAGAGAGATAGACAATACAATGGCCAAAAGAAGAGAGATAGACAATGCAATGCCCAAAAGAAGAGAGATAGACAATACAATGCCCAAAAGAAGAAAGATAGACAATACAAAGGCCAAAAGAAGAGAGATAGACAATACAATGACCAAAAGAAGAAAGATAGAAAATACAATGACCAAAAGAAGAGAGATAGACAATACAATGACCACAAGAAGAAAGATAGACAATACAATGCCCAAAAGAAGAAAGATAGACAATACAATGCCAAAAAGAAGAAAGATAGACAATATAATGCACAAAAGAAGAGAGATAGACAATACAATGGCCACAAGAAGAAAGATAGACAATACAATGCACAAAAGAAGAGAGATAGACAATGCAATGACCAAAAGAAGAAAGATAGACAATGCAATGGCCAAAAGAAGAAAGATAGACAATGCAATGGCTAAAAGAAGAAAGATAGACAATGCAATGCCCAACAGAAGAAAGATAGACAATACAATGGCCAAAAGAAGAAAGATAGACAATACAATGCCCAAAAGAAGAAAGATAGACAATACAATGACCAAAAGAAGAAAGATAGACAATGCAATGCACAAAAGAAGAGAGATAGACAATACAATGGCCAAAAGAAGAGAAATAGACAATACAATGGCCAAAAGAAGAAAGATAGACAATACAATGGCCAAAAGAAGAAAGATAGACAATACAATGACCAAAAGAAGAAAGATAGACAATACAATGCACAAAAGAAGAAAGATAGACAATACAATGCAGAAAAAAAGAGAGATAGACAATACAATGGCCAAAAGAAGAAAGATAGACAATACAATGGCCAAAAGAAGAAAGAAAGACAATGCAATGCCCAAAAGAAGAAAGATAGACAATACAATGCACAACAGAAGAAAGATAGACAATACAATGCACAAAAGAAGAAAGATAGACAATACAATGCACAAAATAAGAGAGATAGACAATACAATGGACAAAAGAAGAAAGATAGACAATACAACGGCCAAAAGAAGAAAGATAGACAATACAATGACCAAAAGAAGAAAGATAGACAATGCAATGCCTAAAAGAAGAAAGACAGACAATGCAATGACCAAAAGAAGAGAGATAGACAATACAATGGCCAAAAGAAGAGAGATAGACAATACAATGGCCAAAAGAGGAAAGATAGACAAGACAATGACCAAAAGAAGAGAGATAGACAATACAATGGCCAAAAGAAGAAAGATAGACAATACAATGCCCCAAAGAAGAAAGATAGCCAATGCAATGCCCAAAAGAAGAAAGATAGACAATGCAATGCCCAAAAGAAGAAAAATAGTCAATGCAATGCCCAAAAGAAGAAAGATAGATAATACAATGCCCAAAAGAAGAAAGATAGACAATACAATGCACAAAAGAAGAGAGATAGACAATGCAATGCCCAAAAGAAGAAAGATAGACAATGCAATGACCAAAAGAAGAAAGATAGACAATACAATGCCAAAAGAAGAGAGATAGACAATACAATGGCCAAAAGAAGAAAGATAGACAATACAATGCCCCAAAGAAGAAAGATAGACAATGCAATGCCCAAAAGAAGAAAGACAGACAATACAATGACCAAAAGAAGAGAGAGATAGACAATGCAATGGCCAAAAGAAGAAAGATAGACAAGACAATGACCAAAAGAAGAGAGATAGACAATACAATGGCCAAAAGAAGAAAGATAGACAATACAATGCCCAAAAGAAGAAAGATAGACAATACAATGCCCAAAAGACGGGAGATAGACAATACAATGCCCAAAAGAAGAAAGATAGACAATACAATGCACAAAAGAAGAGAGATAGACAAAGCAATGCCCAAAAGAAGAGAGATAGACAATACAATAACCAAAAGAACAAAGATAGACAATACAATGACCAAAAGAAGAAAGATTGACAATGCAATGCCCAACAGAAGAAAGATAGACAATACAATGGCCAAAAGAAGAAAGATAGACAATACAATGGCCAAAAGAAGAAAGATAAACAAAACAATGACCAAAAGAAGAAAGATAGACAATACAATGCCCAAAAGAAGAAAGATAGACAATACAATGACCAAAAGACGAAAGATAGACAATGCAATGCCCAAAAGAAGAAAGATAGACAATACAATGGCCAAAAGAAGAAAGATAGACAATAGAATGACCAAAAGAAGAGAGATAGACAATACAATGACCAAAAGAAGAGAGATAGACAATACAATGCCCAAAAGAAGAAAGATAGACAATGCAATGCCCAAAAGAAGAAAGATAGACAATACAATGGCCAAAAGAAGAGAGATAGACAATACAATGGCCAAAAGAAGAGAGATAGACAATGCAATGCCCAAAATAAGAAAGATAGACAATGCAATGCCCAAAAGAAGAGAGATATACAATACAATGGCCAAAAGAAGAGAGATAGACAATACAATGGCCAAAAGAAGAAAGATAGACAATACAATGCACAAAAAAAGAGAGATAGACAATACAATGGCCAAAAAAAAAAGATAGACAATACAATGCACAAAAGAAGAGAGATAGACAACACAATGGCCAAAAGAAGAAAGATAGACAATACAATGGCCAAAAGAAGAGAGATAAACAATACGATACCCAAAAGAAGAAAGATAGACAATACAATGCCCAAAAGAAGAAAGATAGACAATACAATGCACAAAAGAAGAGAGATAGACAAAGCAATGCCCAAAAGAAGAGAGATAGACAATACAATAACCAAAAGAACAAAGATAGACAATACAATGACCAAAAGAAGAAAGATAGACAATGCAATGCCCAACAGAAGAAAGATAGACAATACAATGGCCAAAAGAAGAAAGATAGACAATACAATGCCCAAAAGAAGAAAGATAGTCAATACAATGACCAAAAGAAGAAAGATAGACAATACAATGACCAAAAGAAGAAAGATAGACAATACAATGACCAAAAGAAGAAAGATAAACAAAACAATGTCCAAAAGAAGAAAGATAGACAATGCAATGTCCAAAAGAAGAAAGATAGACAATGCAATGGCCAAAAGAAGAAAGATAGACAATGCAATGGCCAAAAGAAGAAAGATAGACAATACAATGCCCAAAAGAAGAAAGATAGACAATGCAATGGCCAAAAGAAGAAAGATAGACAATACAATGGCCAAAAGAAGAAAGATAGACAATGCAATGCCCAAAAGAAGAAAGATAGACAATACAATGCACAAAAGAAGAGAGATAGACAATACAATGGCCAAAAGAAGAAAGATAGACAAAACAATGGCCAAAAGAAGAAAGATAGATAATGCAATGCCCAAAAGAAGAAAGATAGACAATACAATGCACAAAAGAAGAAAGATAGACAATACAATGCACAAAAGAATAAAGATAGACAATACAATGCACAAAAGAAGAGAGATAGACAATACAATGGCCAAAAGAAGAAAGATAAACAATACAATGGCCAAAAGAAGAAAGATAGACAATACAATGACCAAAAGAAGAAAGATAGACAATACAATACACAAAAGAAGTAAGATAGACAATGCAATGGCCAAAAGAAGAAAGATGGACAATGCAATGGCCAAAAGAAGAAAGATATACAATACAATGCCCAAAATAAGAAAGATAGACAATACAATGCCCAAAAGAAGAAAGAGAGACAATACAATGCCCAAAAGAAGAGAGATAGACAATACAATGACCAAAAGAAGAAAGATAGACAATACAATGGCCAAAAGAAGAGAGATAGACAATACTATGGCCAAAAGAAGAAAGATAGACAATACAATGGCCAAAAGAAGAAAGATAGACAATACAATGGCCAAAAGAAGAAAGAAAGACAATGCAATGCGCAAAAGAAGAAAGATAGACAATACAATGCACAAAAGAAGAAAGATAGACAATAAAATGCACAAAAGAAGAGAGATAGACAATACAATGGCCAAAAGAAGAGAGATAGACAATGCAATGGCCAAAAGAAGAAAGATAGACAATACAATGGCAAAAAGAAGAAAGATAGACAATACAATGCACAAAAGAAGAGAGATAGACAATACAATGGCCAAAAGAAAAAAGATAGATAATGCAATGCCCAAAAGAAGAAAGATAGACAATACAATGCACAAAAGAAGAAAGATAGACAATACAATGCACAAAAGAAGAAAGATAGACAATAAAATGCACAAAAGAAGAGAGATAGACAATACAATGGCCAAAAGAAGAAAGATAAACATTACAATGGCCAAAAGAAGAAAGGTAGACAATACAATGACCAAAAGAAGAAAGATAGACAATACAATACACAAAAGAAGTAAGATAGACAATGCAATGGCCAAAAGAAGAAAGATTTACAATGCAATGGCCAAAAGAAGAAAGATAGACAATACA
Organism: Bathymodiolus septemdierum; assembly: GCA_963383655.1. Taxonomy (NCBI): domain Eukaryota; kingdom Metazoa; phylum Mollusca; class Bivalvia; order Mytilida; family Modiolidae; genus Bathymodiolus; species Bathymodiolus septemdierum. The sequence continues at coordinate 103,099,500 of OY726517.1, read as the reverse complement.
ATGCCCAAAATAAGAAAGATAGACAATGCAATGCCCAAAAGAAGAAAGAGAGACAATACAATGCCCAAAAGAAGAGAGATAGACAATACAATGACCAAAAGAAGAAAGATAGACAATACAATGACCAAAAGAAGAGAGATAGACAATACAATGGCCAAAAGAAGAAAGATAGACAATACAATGGCCAAAACAAGAAAGATAGACAATACAATGCACAAAAGAAGAGAGATAGACAATACAATGGCCAAAAGAAGAAAGATAGACAATACAATGGCCAAAAGAAGAAAGATAGACAATACAATGCACAAAAGAAGAAAGATAGACAATACAATGCCCCAAAGAAGAAAGATAGACAATACAATGCCCAAAAGAAGAAAGATAGATAATGCAATGCCCAAAAGGAGAAAAATAGTCAGTGCAATGCCCAAAAGAAGAAAGATAGACAATACAATGACCAAAAGAAGAAAGATAGACAATACAATACCTAAAAGAAGAAAGATAGACAATGCAATGCCCAAAAGAAGAAAGATAGACAATACAATGCCCAAAAGAAGAAAGATAGACAATACAATTGCCAAAAGAAAAAAGATAGACAGTACAATGCCCAAAAGAAGAGAGATAGGCAATGCAATGCCCAAAAGAAGAAAGATAGACATTACAATGCACAAAAGAAGAAAAATAGACAATACAATGGCCAAAAGAAGAGAGATAGACAATGCAATGCCCAAAAGAAGAGAGATAGACAATACAATGACCAAAAGAAGAAAGATAGACAATGCAATGCCCAAAATAAGAAAGATAGACAATACAATGGCCAAAAGAAAAAAAATAGTCAATGCAATGCCCAAAAGAAGAAAGATAGAAAATACAATGCCCAAAGAAGAAAGGTAGAGAATACAATGTCCAAAAGAGGAAAGATAGACAATACAATGGCCAAAAGAAGAAAGATAGACAATGCAATGCACAAAAGAAGAAAGATAGACAATACAATGCACAAAAGAAGAAAGATAGACAATACAATGCCCAAAAGAAGAAAGATAGACAATGCAATGCCCAAAAGGAGAAAAATAGTCAATGCAATGCCCAAAAGAAGAAAGATAGACAATACAATGACCAAAAGAAGAAAGATAGACAATACAATGCCCAAAAGAAGAAAGATAGACAATGCAATGCCCAAAAGAAGAAAGATAGACAATACAATGCCCAAAAGAAGAGAGATAGGCAATGCAATGCCCAAAAGAAGAAAGATAGACATTACAATGCACAAAAGAAGAAAGATAGACAATACAATGCCCCAAAGAAGAAAGATAGACAATGCAATGCCCAAAAGAAGAAAGATAGACAATGCAATGCCCAAAAGGAGAAAAATAGTCAATGCAATGCCCAAAAGAAGAAAGATAGACAATACAATTCCCAAAAGAAGAAAGATAGACAATGCAATGCCCAAAAGAAGAGAAATAGACAATACAATGGCCAAAAAAAGAAAGATAGACAATACAATGCCCCAGAGAGATAGACAATACAATCACCAAAAGAAGAAAGATAGAAAATACAATGCCCCAGAGAGATAGACAATACAATGACCAAAAGAAGAAACATAGACAATACAATGGCCAAAAGAAGAAATATAGACAATACAATGGCCAAAAGAAGAAAGATAGGCAATACAATGACCAAAAGAAGAGAGATAGACAATACAATGACCAAAAGAAGAAAGATAGACAATACAATGCCCAAAAGAAGAAAGATAGACAATTCAATAGCCAAAAGAAGAGAGATAAACAATGCAATGCCCAAAAGAAGAAAGATAAACAATAAAATAGCCAAAAGAAGAAAGATAGACAATACAATGACCAAAAGAAGAGAGATAGACAATGCAATGCCCAAAAGAAGAGAGATAGACAATACAATGGCCAAAATAAGAGAGATAGACAATGCAATGCCCAAAAGAAGAGAGATAGACAATACAATGGCCAAAAGAAGAAAGATAGACAATACAATGGCCAAAAAAAGAAAGATAGACAATACAATGTCCAAAAGAAGAAAGATAGACAATGCAATGCCCAAAAGAAGAGAGATAGACAATACAATGGCCAAAAGAAGAAAGATAGACAATACAATGCCCCAGACAGATAGACAATACAATGCCCAAAAGAAGAAAGATAGACAATACAATGCACAAAAGAAGAAAGATAGACAATACAATGCACAAAAGAAGAAAGATAGACAATACAATGCACAAAAGAAGAGAGATAGACAATACAATGGCCAAAAGAAGAAAGATAAACAATACAATGCCCCAGAGAGATAGACAATACAATGACCAAAAGAAGAAAGATAGAAAATACAATGCCCCAGAGAGATAGACAATACAATGACCAAAAGAAGAAATATAGACAATACAATGGCCAAAAGAAGAGAGATAGACAATGCAATGCCCAAAAGAAGAGAGATAGACAATACAATGGCCAAAAGAAGAAATATAGACAATACAATGGCAAAAAGAAGAAAGATGGGCAATACAATGACCAAAAGAAGAGAGATAGACAATACAATGACCAAAAGAAGAAAGATAGACAATACAATGCCCAAAAGAAGAAAGATAGACAATACAATGCACAAAAGAAGAGAGATAGACAAAGCAATGCCCAAAAGAAGAGAGATAGACAATACAATAACCAAAAGAACAAAGATAGACAATACAATGACCAAAAGAAGAAAGATAGACAATGCAATGCCCAACAGAAGAAAGATAGACAATACAATGGCCAAAAGAAGAAAGATAGACAATACAATGCCCAAAAGAAGAAAGATAGTCAATACAATGACCAAAAGAAGAAAGATAGACAATACAATGACCAAAAGAAGAAAGATAGACAATACAATGACCAAAAGAAGAAAGATAAACAAAACAATGTCCAAAAGAAGAAAGATAGACAATGCAATGTCCAAAAGAAGAAAGATAGACAATGCAATGGCCAAAAGAAGAAAGATAGACAATGCAATGGCCAAAAGAAGAAAGATAGACAATACAATGCCCAAAAGAAGAAAGATAGACAATGCAATGGCCAAAAGAAGAAAGATAGACAATACAATGGCCAAAAGAAGAAAGATAGACAATGCAATGCCCAAAAGAAGAAAGATAGACAATACAATGCACAAAAGAAGAGAGATAGACAATACAATGGCCAAAAGAAGAAAGATAGACAAAACAATGGCCAAAAGAAGAAAGATAGATAATGCAATGCCCAAAAGAAGAAAGATAGACAATACAATGCACAAAAGAAGAAAGATAGACAATACAATGCACAAAAGAATAAAGATAGACAATACAATGCACAAAAGAAGAGAGATAGACAATACAATGGCCAAAAGAAGAAAGATAAACAATACAATGGCCAAAAGAAGAAAGATAGACAATACAATGACCAAAAGAAGAAAGATAGACAATACAATACACAAAAGAAGTAAGATAGACAATGCAATGGCCAAAAGAAGAAAGATGGACAATGCAATGGCCAAAAGAAGAAAGATAGACAATACAATGCCCAAAATAAGAAAGATAGACAATACAATGCCCAAAAGAAGAAAGATAGACAATACAATGGCCAAAAGAAGAGAGATAGACAATACTATGGCCAAAAGAAGAAAGATAGACAATACAATGGCCAAAAGAAGAAAGATAGACAATACAATGGCCAAAAGAAGAAAGAAAGACAATGCAATGCGCAAAAGAAGAAAGATAGACAATACAATGCACAAAAGAAGAAAGATAGACAATAAAATGCACAAAAGAAGAGAGATAGACAATACAATGGCCAAAAGAAGAGAGATAGACAATACAATGGCCAAAAGAAGAAAGATAGACAATACAATGGCCAAAAGAAGAAAGATAGACAATACAATGCACAAAAGAAGAGAGATAGACAATACAATGGCCAAAAGAAAAAAGATAGATAATGCAATGCCCAAAAGAAGAAAGATAGACAATACAATGCACAAAAGAAGAAAGATAGACAATACAATGCACAAAAGAAGAAAGATAGACAATAAAATGCACAAAAGAAGAGAGATAGACAATACAATGGCCAAAAGAAGAAAGATAAACAATACAATGGCCAAAAAAGAAAGGTAGACAATACAATGACCAAAAGAAGAAAGATAGACAATACAATACACAAAAGAAGTAAGATAGACAATGCAATGGCCAAAGGAAGAAAGATTTACAATGCAATGGCCAAAAGAAGAAAGATAGACAATACAATGCCCAAAATAAGAAAGATAGACAATGCAATGCCCAAAAGAAGAAAGAGAGACAATACAATGCCCAAAAGAAGAGAGATAGACAATACAATGACCAAAAGAAGAAAGATAGACAATACAATGACCAAAAGAAGAGAGATAGACAATACAATGGCCAAAAGAAGAAAGATAGACAATACAATGGCCAAAAGAAGAAAGATAGACAATACAATGCACAAAAGAAGAGAGATAGACAATACAATGGCCAAAAGAAGAAAGATAGACAATACAATGGCCAAAAGAAGAAAGATAGACAATACAATGCACAAAAGAAGAAAGATAGACAATACAATGCCCCAAAGAAGAAAGATAGACAATACAATGCCCAAAAGAAGAAAGATAGATAATGCAATGCCCAAAAGGAGAAAAATAGTCAGTGCAATGCCCAAAAGAAGAAAGATAGACAATACAATGACCAAAAGAAGAAAGATAGACAATACAATACCTAAAAGAAGAAAGATAGACAATGCAATGCCCAAAAGAAGAAAGATAGACAATACAATGCCCAAAAGAAGAAAGATAGAAAATACAATTGCCAAAAGAAAAAAGATAGACAGTACAATGCCCAAAAGAAGAGAGATAGGCAATGCAATGCCCAAAAGAAGAAAGATAGACATTACAATGCACAAAAGAAGAAAAATAGACAATACAATGGCCAAAAGAAGAGAGATAGACAATGCAATGCCCAAAAGAAGAGAGATAGACAATACAATGACCAAAAGAAGAAAGATAGACAATGCAATGCCCAAAATAAGAAAGATAGACAATACAATGGCCAAAAGAAAAAAAATAGTCAATGCAATGCCCAAAAGAAGAAAGATAGACAATACAATGCCCAAAGAAGAAAGGTAGAGAATACAATGTCCAAAAGAGGAAAGATAGACAATACAATGGCCAAAAGAAGAAAGATAGACAATACAATGCACAAAAGAAGAAAGATAGACAATACAATGCACAAAAGAAGAAAGATAGACAATACAATGCCCAAAAGAAGAAAGATAGACAATGCAATGCCCAAAAGGAGAAAAATAGTCAATGCAATGCCCAAAAGAAGAAAGATAGACAATACAATGACCAAAAGAAGAAAGATAGACAATACAATGCCCAAAAGAAGAAAGATAGACAATGCAATGCCCAAAAGAAGAAAGATAGACAATACAATGCCCAAAAGAAGAGAGATAGGCAATGCAATGCCCAAAAGAAGAAAGATAGACATTACAATGCACAAAAGAAGAAAGATAGACAATACAATGCCCCAAAGAAGAAAGATAGACAATGCAATGCCCAAAAGAAGAAAGATAGACAATGCAATGCCCAAAAGGAGAAAAATAGTCAATGCAATGCCCAAAAGAAGAAAGATAGACAATACAATGACCAAAAGAAGAAAGATAGACAATACAATTCCCAAAAGAAGAAAGATAGACAATGCAATGCCCAAAAGAAGAGAAATAGACAATACAATGGCCAAAAAAAGAAAGATAGACAATACAATGCCCCAGAGAGATAGACAATACAATCACCAAAAGAAGAAAGATAGAAAATACAATGCCCCAGAGAGATAGACAATACAATGACCAAAAGAAGAAACATAGACAATACAATGGCCAAAAGAAGAAATATAGACAATACAATGGCCAAAAGAAGAAAGATAGGCAATACAATGACCAAAAGAAGAAAGATAGACAATACAATGCCCAAAAGAAGAAAGATAGACAATTCAATAGCCAAAAGAAGAGAGATAAACAATGCAATGCCCAAAAGAAGAAAGATAAACAATAAAATAGCCAAAAGAAGAAAGATAGACAATACAATGACCAAAAGAAGAGAGATAGACAATGCAATGCCCAAAAGAAGAGAGATAGACAATACAATGGCCAAAATAAGAGAGATAGACAATGCAATGCCCAAAAGAAGAGAGATAGACAATACAATGGCCAAAAGAAGAAAGATAGACAATACAATGGCCAAAAAAAGAAAGATAGACAATACAATGTCCAAAAGAAGAAAGATAGACAATGCAATGCCCAAAAGAAGAGAGATAGACAATACAATGGCCAAAAGAAGAAAGATAGACAATACAATGCCCCAGACAGATAGACAATACAATGCCCAAAAGAAGAAAGATAGACAATACAATGCACAAAAGAAGAAAGATAGACAATACAATGCACAAAAGAAGAAAGATAGACAATACAATGCACAAAAGAAGAGAGATAGACAATACAATGGCCAAAAGAAGAAAGATAAACAATACAATGCCCCAGAGAGATAGACAATACAATGACCAAAAGAAGAAAGATAGAAAATACAATGCCCCAGAGAGATAGACAATACAATGACCAAAAGAAGAAATATAGACAATACAATGGCCAAAAGAAGAGAGATAGACAATGCAATGCCCAAAAGAAGAGAGATAGACAATACAATGGCCAAAAGAAGAAATATAGACAATACAATGGCCAAAAGAAGAAAGATGGGCAATACAATGACCAAAAGAAGAGAGATAGACAATACAATGACCAAAAGAAGAAAGATAGACAATACAATGCCCAAAAGAAGAAAGATAGACAATTCAATAGCCAAAAGAAGAGAGATAAACAATGCAATGCCCAAAAGAAGAAAGATAGACAATAAAATAGCCAAAAGAAGAAAGATAGACAATACAATGACCAAAAGAAGAGAGATAGACAATGCAATGCCCAAAAGAAGAGAGATAGACAATACAATGGCCAAAAGAAAAGAGATAGACAATGCAATGCCCAAAAGAAGAGAGATAGACAATACAATGGCCAAAAGAAGAAATATAGACAATACAATGGCCAAAAAAAGAAAGATAGACAATACAATGGCCCAGACAGATAGAAAATACAATTCCCAAAAGAAGAAAGATAGACAATACAATGCACAAAAGAAGAAAGATAGACAATACAATGCACAAAAGAAGAAAGATAGACAATACAATGCACAAAAGAAGAGAGATAGACAATACAATGGCCAAAAGAAGAAAGATAAACAATATAATGGCCAAAAGAAGAAAGATAGACAATACAATGACCAAAAGAAGAAAGATAGACAATACAATACACAAAAGAAGTAAGATAGACAATGCAATGGCCAAAAGAAGAAAGATAGACAATGCAATGGCCAAAATAAGAAAGATAGACAATACAATGCCCAAAATATGAAAGATAGACAATACAATGCCCAAAAGAAGAAAGAGAGACAATACAATGCCCAAAAGAAGAGAGATAGACAATACAATGACCAAAAGAAGAAAGATATACAATACAATGGCCAAAAGAAGAGAGATAGACAATACAATGACCAAAAGAAGAAAGATAGACAATACAATGGCCAAAAGAAGAAAGAATGACAATACAATGCACAAAAGAAGAGAGATAGACAATACAATGGTCAAAAGAAGAAAGATAGACAATACAATGGCCAAAAGAAGAAAGATAGACAATACAATGCACAAAAGAAGAAAGATAGACAATACAATGCCCCAAAGAAGAAAGATAGACAATGCAATGCCCAAAAGAAGAAAGATAGATAATGCAATGCCCAAAAGGAGAAAAATAGTCAATGCAATGCCCAAAAGAAGAAAGATAGACAATACAATGAACAAAAGAAGAAAGATAGACAATACAATGCCCAAAAGAAGAAAGATAGACAATGCAATGCCCAAAAGAAGAAAGATAGACAATACAATGCCCAAAAGAAGAAAGATAGACAATACAATGGCCAAAAGAAGAAAGATAGACAGTACAATGCCCAAAAGAAGAGAGATAGGCAATGCAATGCCCAAAAGAAGAAAGATAGACATTACAATGCACAAAAGAAGAAAGATAGACAATACAATGGCCAAAAGAAGAGAGATAGACAATACAATGCCCAAAAGAAGAGAGATAGACAATACAATGACCAAAATAAGAAAGATAGACAATACAATGGCCAAAAGAAGAAAAATAGTCAATGCAATGCCCAAAAGAAGAAAGATAGACAATACAATGCCCAAAGAAGAAAGGTAGAGAATACAATGTCCAAAAGAGGAAAGATAGACAATACAATGGCCAAAAGAAGAAAGATAGACAATACAATGCACAAAAGAAGAAAGATAGACAATACAATGCCCCAAAGGAGAAAAATAGTCAATGCAATGCCCAAAAGAAGAAAGATAGACAATACAATGACCAAAAGAAGAAAGATAGACAATACAATGCCCAAAAGAAGAAAGATAGACAATGCAATGCCCAAAAGAAGAAAGATAGACAATACAATGCCCAAAAGAAGAGAGATAGGCAATGCAATGCCCAAAAGAAGAAAGATAGACATTACAATGCACAAAAGAAGAAAGATAGACAATACAATGCACCAAAGAAGAAAGATAGACAATGCAATGCCCAAAAGAAGAAAGATAGACAATGCAATGCCCAAAAGGAGAAAAATTGTCAATGCAATGCCCAAAAGAAGAAAGATAGACAATACAATGACCAAAAGAAGAAAGATAGACAATACAATTCCCAAAAGAAGAAAGATAGACAATGTAATGACTAAAAGAAGAAAGATAGACAATACAATGCCCAAAAGAAGAAAGATAGACAATGCAATGCCCAAAAGGAGAAAAATAGTCAATGCAATGCCCAAAAGAAGAAAGATAGACAATACAATGCCCAAAGAAGAAAGGTAGAGAATACAATGTCCAAAAGAGGAAAGATAGACAATACAATGCCCAAAGAAGAAAGATAGACAATGCAATGCCCAAAAGAAGAAAGATAGACAATGCAATGCCCAAAAGGAGAAAAATAGTCAATGCAATGCCCAAAAGAAGAAAGATAGACAATACAATGACCAAAAGAAGAAAGATAGACAATACAATGCCCAAAAGAAGAAAGATAGACAATGCAATGCCCAAAAGAAGAAAGATAGACAATACAATGCCCAAAAGAAGAGAGATAGGCAATGCAATGCCCAAAAGAAGAAAGATAGACATTACAATGCACAAAAGAAGAAAGATAGACAATACAATGCACCAAAGAAGAAAGATAGACAATGCAATGCCCAAAAGAAGAAAGATAGACAATGCAATGCCCAAAAGGAGAAAAATTGTCAATGCAATGCCCAAAAGAAGAAAGATAGACAATACAATGACCAAAAGAAGAAAGATAGACAATACAATTCCCAAAAGAAGAAAGATAGACAATGTAATGACTAAAAGAAGAAAGATAGACAATACAATGCCCAAAAGAAGAAAGATAGACAATGCAATGCCCAAAAGAAGAGAAATAGATAATACAATGGCCAAAAGAAGAAAGATAGACAATGCAATGCCCAAAAGGAGAAAATAGTCAATGCAATGCCCAAAAGAAGAAAGATAGACAATACAATGACCAAAAGAAGAAAGATAGACAATACAATGCCCAAAAGAAGAAAGATAGACAATGCAATGCCCAAAAGAAGAAAGATAGACAATACAATGCCCAAAAGAAGAGAGATAGGCAATGCAATGCCCAAAAGAAGAAAGATAGACATTACAATGCACAAAAGAAGAAAGATAGACAATACAATGCACCAAAGAAGAAAGATAGACAATGCAATGCCCAAAAGAAGAAAGATAGACAATGCAATGCCCAAAAGGAGAAAAATTGTCAATGCAATGCCCAAAAGAAGAAAGATAGACAATACAATGACCAAAAGAAGAAAGATAGACAATACAATTCCCAAAAGAAGAAAGATAGACAATGTAATGACTAAAAGAAGAAAGATAGACAATACAATGCCCAAAAGAAGAAAGATAGACAATGCAATGCCCAAAAGAAGAGAAATAGATAATACAATGGCCAAAAGAAGAAAGATAGACAATGCAATGGCCAAAAGAAGAAAGATAGACAATACAATGCCCAAAAGAAGAAAGATAGACAATGCAATGGCCAAAAGAAGAAAGATAGACAATACAATGGCCAAAAGAAGAAAGATAGACAATGCAATGCCCAAAAGAAGAAAGATAGACAATACAATGCACAAAAGAAGAGAGATAGACAATACAATGGCCAAAAGAAGAAAGATAGACAAAACAATGGCCAAAAGAAGAAAGATAGATAATGCAATGCCCAAAAGAAGAAAGATAGACAATACAATGCACAAAAGAAGAAAGATAGACAATACAATGCACAAAAGAATAAAGATAGACAATACAATGCACAAAAGAAGAGAGATAGACAATACAATGGCCAAAAGAAGAAAGATAAACAATACAATGGCCAAAAGAAGAAAGATAGACAATACAATGACCAAAAGAAGAAAGATAGACAATACAATACACAAAAGAAGTAAGATAGACAATGCAATGGCCAAAAGAAGAAAGATGGACAATGCAATGGCCAAAAGAAGAAAGATAGACAATACAATGCCCAAAATAAGAAAGATAGACAATACAATGCCCAAAAGAAGAAAGAGAGACAATACAATGCCCAAAAGAAGAGAGATAGACAATACAATGACCAAAAGAAGAAAGATAGACAATACAATGGCCAAAAGAAGAGAGATAGACAATACTATGGCCAAAAGAAGAAAGATAGACAATACAATGGCCAAAAGAAGAAAGATAGACAATACAATGGCCAAAAGAAGAAAGAAAGACAATGCAATGCGCAAAAGAAGAAAGATAGACAATACAATGCACAAAAGAAGAAAGATAGACAATAAAATGCACAAAAGAAGAGAGATAGACAATACAATGGCCAAAAGAAGAGAGATAGACAATACAATGGCCAAAAGAAGAAAGATAGACAATACAATGGCCAAAAGAAGAAAGATAGACAATACAATGCACAAAAGAAGAGAGATAGACAATACAATGGCCAAAAGAAAAAAGATAGATAATGCAATGCCCAAAAGAAGAAAGATAGACAATACAATGCACAAAAGAAGAAAGATAGACAATACAATGCACAAAAGAAGAAAGATAGACAATACAATGCACAAAAGAAGAGAGATAGACAATGCAATGGCCAAAAGAAGAAAGATAAACAATACAATGGCCAAAAGAAGAAAGATAGACAATACAATGACCAAAAGAAGAAAGATAGACAATACAATACACAAAAGAAGTAAGATAGACAATGCAATGGCCAAAAGAAGAAAGATTTACAATGCAATGGCCAAAAGAAGAAAGATAGACAATACAATGCCCAAAATAAGAAAGATAGACAATGCAATGCCCAAAAGAAGAAAGAGAGACAATACAATGCCCAAAAGAAGAGAGATAGACAATACAATGACCAAAAGAAGAAAGATAGACAATACAATGACCAAAAGAAGAGAGATAGACAATACAATGGCCAAAAGAAGAAAGATAGACAATACAATGGCCAAAAGAAGAAAGATAGACAATACAATGCACAAAAGAAGAGAGATAGACAATGCAATGGCCAAAAGAAGAAAGATAGACAATACAATGGCCAAAAGAAGAAAGATAGACAATACAATGCACAAAAGAAGAAAGATAGACAATACAATGCCCCAAAGAAGAAAGATAGACAATACAATGCCCAAAAGAAGAAAGATAGATAATGCAATGCCCAAAAGGAGAAAAATAGTCAGTGCAATGCCCAAAAGAAGAAAGATAGACAATACAATGACCAAAAGAAGAAAGATAGACAATACAATACCTAAAAGAAGAAAGATAGACAATGCAATGCCCAAAAGAAGAAAGATAGACAATACAATGCCCAAAAGAAGAAAGATAGACAATACAATGGCCAAAAGAAAAAAGATAGACAGTACAATGCCCAAAAGAAGAGAGATAGGCAATGCAATGCCCAAAAGAAGAAAGATAGACATTACAATGCACAAAAGAAGAAAAATAGACAATACAATGGCCAAAAGAAGAGAGATAGACAATGCAATGCCCAAAAGAAGAGAGATAGACAATACAATGACCAAAAGAAGAAAGATAGACAATGCAATGCCCAAAATAAGAAAGATAGACAATACAATGGCCAAAAGAAAAAAAATAGTCAATGCAATGCCCAAAAGAAGAAAGATAGACAATACAATGCCCAAAGAAGAAAGGTAGAGAATACAATGTCCAAAAGAGGAAAGATAGACAATACAATGGCCAAAAGAAGAAAGATAGACAATACAATGCACAAAAGAAGAAAGATAGACAATACAATGCACAAAAGAAGAAAGATAGACAATACAATGCCCAAAAGAAGAAAGATAGACAATGCAATGCCCAAAAGGAGAAAAATAGTCAATGCAATGCCCAAAAGAAGAAAGATAGACAATACAATGACCAAAAGAAGAAAGATAGACAATACAATGCCCAAAAGAAGAAAGATAGACAATACAATGCACAAAAGAAGAAAGATAGACAATACAATGCACAAAAGAAGAGAGATAGACAATACAATGGCCAAAAGAAGAAAGATAAACAATACAATGCCCCAGAGAGATAGACAATACAATGACCAAAAGAAGAAAGATAGAAAATAAAATGCCCCAGAGAGATAGACAATACAATGACCAAAAGAAGAAATATAGACAATACAATGGCCAAAAGAAGAGAGATAGACAATGCAATGCCCAAAAGAAGAGAGATAGACAATACAATGGCCAAAAGAAGAAATATAGACAATACAATGGCCAAAAGAAGAAAGATGGGCAATACAATGACCAAAAGAAGAGAGATAGACAATACAATGACCAAAAGAAGAAAGATAGACAATACAATGCCCAAAAGAAGAAAGATAGACAATTCAATAGCCAAAAGAAGAGAGATAAACAATGCAATGCCCAAAAGAAGAAAGATAGACAATAAAATAGCCAAAAGAAGAAAGATAGACAATACAATGACCAAAAGAAGAGAGATAGACAATGCAATGCCCAAAAGAAGAGAGATAGACAATACAATGGCCAAAAGAAAAGAGATAGACAATGCAATGCCCAAAAGAAGAGAGATAGACAATACAATGGCCAAAAGAAGAAAGATAGACAATACAATGGCCAAAAAAAGAAAGATAGACAATACAATGGCCCAGACAGATAGACAATACAATTCCCAAAAGAAGAAAGATAGACAATACAATGCACAAAAGAAGAAAGATAGACAATACAATGCACAAAAGAAGAAAGATAGACAATACAATGCACAAAAGAAGAGAGATAGACAATACAATGGCCAAAAGAAGAAAGATAAACAATATAATGGCCAAAAGAAGAAAGATAGACAATACAATGACCAAAAGAAGAAAGATAGACAATACAATACACAAAAGAAGTAAGATAGACAATGCAATGGCCAAAAGAAGAAAGATAGACAATGCAATGGCCAAAATAAGAAAGATAGACAATACAATGCCCAAAATAAGAAAGATAGACAATACAATGCCCAAAAGAAGAAAGAGAGACAATAAAATGCCCAAAAGAAGAGAGATAGACAATACAATGACCAAAAGAAGAAAGATAGACAATACAATGGCCAAAAGAAGAAAGAATGACAATACAATGCACAAAAGAAGAGAGATAGACAATACAATGGTCAAAAGAAGAAAGATAGACAATACAATGGCCAAAAGAAGAAAGATAGACAATACAATGCACAAAAGAAGAAAGATAGACAATACAATGCCCCAAAGAAGAAAGATAGACAATGCAATGCCCAAAAGAAGAAAGATAGATAATGCAATGCCCAAAAGGAGAAAAATAGTCAATGCAATGCCCAAAAGAAGAAAGATAGAAAATACAATGACCAAAAGAAGAAAGATAGACAATACAATGCCCAAAAGAAGAAAGATAGACAATGCAATGCCCAAAAGAAGAAAGATAGACAATACAATGCCCAAAAGAAGAAAGATAGACAATACAATGGCCAAAAGAAGAAAGATAGACAGTACAATGCCCAAAAGAAGAGAGATAGGCAATGCAATGCCCAAAAGAAGAAAGATAGACATTACAATGCACAAAAGAAGAAAGATAGACAATACAATGGCCAAAAGAAGAGAGATAGACAATACAATGCCCAAAAGAAGAGAGATAGACAATACAATGACCAAAATAAGAAAGATAGACAATACAATGGCCAAAAGAAGAAAAATAGTCAATGCAATGCCCAAAAGAAGAAAGATAGACAATACAATGCCCAAAGAAGAAAGGTAGAGAATACAATGTCCAAAAGAGGAAAGATAGACAATACAATGGCCAAAAGAAGAAAGATAGACAATACAATGCACAAAAGAAGAAAGATAGACAATACAATGCCCCAAAGAAGAAAGATAGACAATGCAATGCCCAAAAGAAGAAAGATAGACAATGCAATGCCCAAAAGGAGAAAAATAATCAATGCAATGCCCAAAAGAAGAAAGATAGACAATACAATGACCAAAAGAAGAAAGATAGACAATACAATGCCCAAAAGAAGAAAGATAGACAATGCAATGCCCAAAAGAAGAAAGATAGACAATACAATGCCCAAAAGAAGAGAGATAGGCAATGCAATGCCCAAAAGAAGAAAGATAGACATTACAATGCACAAAAGAAGAAAGATAGACAATACAATGCACCAAAGAAGAAAGATAGACAATGCAATGCCCAAAAGAAGAAAGATAGACAATGCAATGCCCAAAAGGAGAAAAATTGTCAATGCAATGCCCAAAAGAAGAAAGATAGACAATACAATGACCAAAAGAAGAAAGATAGACAATACAATTCCCAAAAGAAGAAAGATAGACAATGTAATGACTAAAAGAAGAAAGATAGACAATACAATGCCCAAAAGAAGAAAGATAGACAATGCAATGCCCAAAAGAAGAGAAATAGATAATACAATGGCCAAAAGAAGAAAGATAGACAATGCAATGGCCAAAAGAAGAAAGATAGACAATACAATGCCCAAAAGAAGAAAGATAGACAATGCAATGGCCAAAAGAAGAAAGATAGACAATACAATGGCCAAAAGAAGAAAGATAGACAATGCAATGCCCAAAAGAAGAAAGATAGACAATACAATGCACAAAAGAAGAGAGATAGACAATACAATGGCCAAAAGAAGAAAGATAGACAAAACAATGGCCAAAAGAAGAAAGATAGATAATGCAATGCCCAAAAGAAGAAAGATAGACAATACAATGCACAAAAGAAGAAAGATAGACAATACAATGCACAAAAGAATAAAGATAGACAATACAATGCACAAAAGAAGAGAGATAGACAATACAATGGCCAAAAGAAGAAAGATAAACAATACAATGGCCAAAAGAAGAAAGATAGATAATACAATGACCAAAAGAAGAAAGATAGACAATACAATACACAAAAGAAGTAAGATAGACAATGCAATGGCCAAAAGAAGAAAGATGGACAATGCAATGGCCAAAAGAAGAAAGATAGACAATACAATGCCCAAAATAAGAAAGATAGACAATACAATGCCCAAAAGAAGAAAGAGAGACAATACAATGCCCAAAAGAAGAGAGATAGACAATACAATGACCAAAAGAAGAAAGATAGACAATACAATGGCCAAAAGAAGAGAGATAGACAATACTATGGCCAAAAGAAGAAAGATAGACAATACAATGGCCAAAAGAAGAAAGATAGACAATACAATGGCCAAAAGAAGAAAGAAAGACAATGCAATGCGCAAAAGAAGAAAGATAGACAATACAATGCACAAAAGAAGAAAGATAGACAATAAAATGCACAAAAGAAGAGAGATAGACAATACAATGGCCAAAAGAAGAGAGATAGACAATACAATGGCCAAAAGAAGAAAGATAGACAATACAATGGCCAAAAGAAGAAAGATAGACAATACAATGCACAAAAGAAGAGAGATAGACAATACAATGGCCAAAAGAAAAAAGATAGATAATGCAATGCCCAAAAGAAGAAAGATAGACAATACAATGCACAAAAGAAGAAAGATAGACAATACAATGCACAAAAGAAGAAAGATAGACAATACAATGCACAAAAGAAGAGAGATAGACAATACAATGGCCAAAAGAAGAAAGATAAACAATACAATGGCCAAAAGAAGAAAGATAGACAATACAATGACCAAAAGAAGAAAGATAGACAATACAATACACAAAAGAAGTAAGATAGACAATGCAATGGCCAAAAGAAGAAAGATTTACAATGCAATGGCCAAAAGAAGAAAGATAGACAATACAATGCCCAAAATAAGAAAGATAGACAATGCAATGCCCAAAAGAAGAAAGAGAGACAATACAATGCCCAAAAGAAGAGAGATAGACAATACAATGACCAAAAGAAGAAAGATAGACAATACAATGACCAAAAGAAGAGAGATAGACAATACAATGGCCAAAAGAAGAAAGATAGACAATACAATGGCCAAAAGAAGAAAGATAGACAATACAATGCACAAAAGAAGAGAGATAGACAATGCAATGGCCAAAAGAAGAAAGATAGACAATACAATGGCCAAAAGAAGAAAGATAGACAATACAATGCACAAAAGAAGAAAGATAGACAATACAATGCCCCAAAGAAGAAAGATAGACAATACAATGCCCAAAAGAAGAAAGATAGATAATGCAATGCCCAAAAGGAGAAAAATAGTCAGTGCAATGCCCAAAAGAAGAAAGATAGACAATATAATGACCAAAAGAAGAAAGATAGACAATACAATACCTAAAAGAAGAAAGATAGACAATGCAATGCCCAAAAGAAGAAAGATAGACAATACAATGCCCAAAAGAAGAAAGATAGACAATACAATGGCCAAAAGAAAAAAGATAGACAGTACAATGCCCAAAAGAAGAGAGATAGGCAATGCAATGCCCAAAAGAAGAAAGATAGACAATGCAATGCCCAAAATAAGAAAGATAGACAATACAATGGCCAAAAGAAAAAAAATAGTCAATGCAATGCCCAAAAGAAGAAAGATAGACAATACAATGCCCAAAGAAGAAAGGTAGAGAATACAATGTCCAAAAGAGGAAAGATAGACAATACAATGGCCAAAAGAAGAAAGATAGACAATACAATGCACAAAAGAAGAAAGATAGACAATACAATGCACAAAAGAAGAAAGATAGACAATACAATGCCCAAAAGAAGAAAGATAGACAATGCAATGCCCAAAAGGAGAAAAATAGTCAATGCAATGCCCAAAAGAAGAAAGATAGACAATACAATGACCAAAAGAAGAAAGATAGACAATACAATGCCCAAAAGAAGAAAGATAGACAATGCAATGCCCAAAAGAAGAAAGATAGACAATACAATGCCCAAAAGAAGAGAGATAGGCAATGCAATGCCCAAAAGAAGAAAGATAGACATTACAATGCACAAAAGAAGAAAGATAGACAATACAATGCCCCAAAGAAGAAAGATAGACAATGCAATGCCCAAAAGAAGAAAGATAGACAATGCAATGCCCAAAAGGAGAAAAATAGTCAATGCAATGCCCAAAAGAAGAAAGATAGACAATACAATGACCAAAAGAAGAAAGATAGACAATACAATTCCCAAAAGAAGAAAGATAGACAATGCAATGCCCAAAAGAAGAGAAATAGACAATACAATGGCCAAAAAAAGAAAGATAGACAATACAATGCCCCAGAGAGATAGACAATACAATGACCAAAAGAAGAAAGATAGAAAATACAATGCCCCAGAGAGATAGACAATACAATGACCAAAAGAAGAAACATAGACAATACAATGGCCAAAAGAAGAAATATAGACAATACAATGGCCAAAAGAAGAAAGATAGGCAATACAATGACCAAAAGAAGAGAGATAGACAATACAATGACCAAAAGAAGAAAGATAGACAATACAATGCCCAAAAGAAGAAAGATAGACAATTCAATAGCCAAAAGAAGAGAGATAAACAATGCAATGCCCAAAAGAAGAAAGATAGACAATGCAATGCCCAAAATAAGAAAGATAGACAATACAATGGCCAAAAGAAAAAAAATAGTCAATGCAATGCCCAAAAGAAGAAAGATAGACAATACAATGCCCAAAGAAGAAAGGTAGAGAATACAATGTCCAAAAGAGGAAAGATAGACAATACAATGGCCAAAAGAAGAAAGATAGACAATACAATGCACAAAAGAAGAAAGATAGACAATACAATGCACAAAAGAAGAAAGATAGACAATACAATGCCCAAAAGAAGAAAGATAGACAATGCAATGCCCAAAAGGAGAAAAATAGTCAATGCAATGCCCAAAAGAAGAAAGATAGACAATACAATGACCAAAAGAAGAAAGATAGACAATACAATGCCCAAAAGAAGAAAGATAGACAATGCAATGCCCAAAAGAAGAAAGATAGACAATACAATGCCCAAAAGAAGAGAGATAGGCAATGCAATGCCCAAAAGAAGAAAGATAGACATTACAATGCACAAAAGAAGAAAGATAGACAATACAATGCCCCAAAGAAGAAAGATAGACAATGCAATGCCCAAAAGAAGAAAGATAGACAATGCAATGCCCAAAAGGAGAAAAATAGTCAATGCAATGCCCAAAAGAAGAAAGATAGACAATACAATGACCAAAAGAAGAAAGATAGACAATACAATTCCCAAAAGAAGAAAGATAGACAATGCAATGCCCAAAAGAAGAGAAATAGACAATACAATGGCCAAAAAAAGAAAGATAGACAATACAATGCCCCAGAGAGATAGACAATACAATGACCAAAAGAAGAAAGATAGAAAATACAATGCCCCAGAGAGATAGACAATACAATGACCAAAAGAAGAAACATAGACAATACAATGGCCAAAAGAAGAAATATAGACAATACAATGGCCAAAAGAAGAAAGATAGGCAATACAATGACCAAAAGAAGAGAGATAGACAATACAATGACCAAAAGAAGAAAGATAGACAATACAATGCCCAAAAGAAGAAAGATAGACAATTCAATAGCCAAAAGAAGAGAGATAAACAATGCAATGCCCAAAAGAAGAAAGATAAACAATAAAATAGCCAAAAGAAGAAAGATAGACAATACAATGACCAAAAGAAGAGAGATAGATAATGCAATGCCCAAAAGAAGAGAGATAGACAATACAATGGCCAAAAGAAGAGAGATAGACAATGCAATGCCCAAAAGAAGAGAGATAGACAATACAATGGCCAAAAGAAGAAAGATAGACAATACAATGCACAAAAGAAGAAAGATAGACAATACAATGCACAAAAGAAGAGAGATAGACAATACAATGGCCAAAAGAAGAAAGATAAACAATACAATGGCCAAAAGAAGAAAGATAGACAATACAATGACCAAAAGAAGAAAGATAGACAATACAATACACAAAAGAAGTAAGATAGACAATGCAATGGCCAAAAGAAGAAAGATTTACAATGCAATGGCCAAAAGAAGAAAGATAGACAATACAATGCCCAAAATAAGAAAGATAGACAATGCAATGCCCAAAAGAAGAAAGAGAGACAATACAATGCCCAAAAGAAGAGAGATAGACAATACAATGACCAAAAGAAGAAAGATAGACAATACAATGACCAAAAGAAGAGAGATAGACAATACAATGGCCAAAAGAAGAAAGATAGACAATACAATGGCCAAAAGAAGAAAGATAGACAATACAATGCACAAAAGAAGAGAGATAGACAATGCAATGGCCAAAAGAAGAAAGATAGACAATACAATGGCCAAAAGAAGAAAGATAGACAATACAATGCACAAAAGAAGAAAGATAGACAATACAATGCCCCAAAGAAGAAAGATAGACAATACAATGCCCAAAAGAAGAAAGATAGATAATGCAATGCCCAAAAGGAGAAAAATAGTCAGTGCAATGCCCAAAAGAAGAAAGATAGACAATACAATGACCAAAAGAAGAAAGATAGACAATACAATACCTAAAAGAAGAAAGATAGACAATGCAATGCCCAAAAGAAGAAAGATAGACAATACAATGCCCAAAAGAAGAAAGATAGACAATACAATGGCCAAAAGAAAAAAGATAGACAGTACAATGCCCAAAAGAAGAGAGATAGGCAATGCAATGCCCAAAAGAAGAAAGATAGACATTACAATGCACAAAAGAAGAAAAATAGACAATACAATGGCCAAAAGAAGAGAGATAGACAATGCAATGCCCAAAAGAAGAGAGATAGACAATACAATGACCAAAAGAAGAAAGATAGACAATGCAATGCCCAAAATAAGAAAGATAGACAATACAATGGCCAAAAGAAAAAAAATAGTCAATGCAATGCCCAAAAGAAGAAAGATAGACAATACAATGCCCAAAGAAGAAAGGTAGAGAATACAATGTCCAAAAGAGGAAAGATAGACAATACAATGGCCAAAAGAAGAAAGATAGACAATACAATGCACAAAAGAAGAAAGATAGACAATACAATGCACAAAAGAAGAAAGATAGACAATACAATGCCCAAAAGAAGAAAGATAGACAATGCAATGCCCAAAAGGAGAAAAATAGTCAATGCAATGCCCAAAAGAAGAAAGATAGACAATACAATGACCAAAAGAAGAAAGATAGACAATACAATGCCCAAAAGAAGAAAGATAGACAATACAATGCACAAAAGAAGAAAGATAGACAATACAATGCACAAAAGAAGAGAGATAGACAATACAATGGCCAAAAGAAGAAAGATAAACAATACAATGCCCCAGAGAGATAGACAATACAATGACCAAAAGAAGAAAGATAGAAAATAAAATGCCCCAGAGAGATAGACAATACAATGACCAAAAGAAGAAATATAGACAATACAATGGCCAAAAGAAGAGAGATAGACAATGCAATGCCCAAAAGAAGAGAGATAGACAATACAATGGCCAAAAGAAGAAATATAGACAATACAATGGCCAAAAGAAGAAAGATGGACAATACAATGACCAAAAGA
The DNA here is from genome assembly GCA_963383655.1 of Bathymodiolus septemdierum. Classification (NCBI taxonomy): domain Eukaryota; kingdom Metazoa; phylum Mollusca; class Bivalvia; order Mytilida; family Modiolidae; genus Bathymodiolus; species Bathymodiolus septemdierum. The sequence continues at coordinate 103,078,300 of OY726517.1, read as the reverse complement.
AGAGAGATAGACAATACAATGACCAAAAGAAGAAAGATAGACAATACAATGCCCAAAAGAAGAAAGATAGACAATTCAATAGCCAAAAGAAGAGAGATAAACAATGCAATGCCCAAAAGAAGAAAGATAGACAATAAAATAGCCAAAAGAAGAAAGATAGACAATACAATGACCAAAAGAAGAGAGATAGACAATGCAATGCCCAAAAGAAGAGAGATAGACAATACAATGGCCAAAAGAAAAGAGATAGACAATGCAATGCCCAAAAGAAGAGAGATAGACAATACAATGGCCAAAAGAAGAAAGATAGACAATACAATGGCCAAAAAAAGAAAGATAGACAATACAATGGCCCAGACAGATAGACAATACAATTCCCAAAAGAAGAAAGATAGACAATACAATGCACAAAAGAAGAAAGATAGACAATACAATGCACAAAAGAAGAAAGATAGACAATACAATGCACAAAAGAAGAGAGATAGACAATACAATGGCCAAAAGAAGAAAGATAAACAATATAATGGCCAAAAGAAGAAAGATAGACAATACAATGACCAAAAGAAGAAAGATAGACAATACAATACACAAAAGAAGTAAGATAGACAATGCAATGGCCAAAAGAAGAAAGATAGACAATGCAATGGCCAAAATAAGAAAGATAGACAATACAATGCCCAAAATAAGAAAGATAGACAATACAATGCCCAAAAGAAGAAAGAGAGACAATAAAATGCCCAAAAGAAGAGAGATAGACAATACAATGACCAAAAGAAGAAAGATAGACAATACAATGGCCAAAAGAAGAAAGAATGACAATACAATGCACAAAAGAAGAGAGATAGACAATACAATGGTCAAAAGAAGAAAGATAGACAATACAATGGCCAAAAGAAGAAAGATAGACAATACAATGCACAAAAGAAGAAAGATAGACAATACAATGCCCCAAAGAAGAAAGATAGACAATGCAATGCCCAAAAGAAGAAAGATAGATAATGCAATGCCCAAAAGGAGAAAAATAGTCAATGCAATGCCCAAAAGAAGAAAGATAGAAAATACAATGACCAAAAGAAGAAAGATAGACAATACAATGCCCAAAAGAAGAAAGATAGACAATGCAATGCCCAAAAGAAGAAAGATAGACAATACAATGCCCAAAAGAAGAAAGATAGACAATACAATGGCCAAAAGAAGAAAGATAGACAGTACAATGCCCAAAAGAAGAGAGATAGGCAATGCAATGCCCAAAAGAAGAAAGATAGACATTACAATGCACAAAAGAAGAAAGATAGACAATACAATGGCCAAAAGAAGAGAGATAGACAATACAATGCCCAAAAGAAGAGAGATAGACAATACAATGACCAAAATAAGAAAGATAGACAATACAATGGCCAAAAGAAGAAAAATAGTCAATGCAATGCCCAAAAGAAGAAAGATAGACAATACAATGCCCAAAGAAGAAAGGTAGAGAATACAATGTCCAAAAGAGGAAAGATAGACAATACAATGGCCAAAAGAAGAAAGATAGACAATACAATGCACAAAAGAAGAAAGATAGACAATACAATGCCCCAAAGAAGAAAGATAGACAATGCAATGCCCAAAAGAAGAAAGATAGACAATGCAATGCCCAAAAGGAGAAAAATAATCAATGCAATGCCCAAAAGAAGAAAGATAGACAATACAATGACCAAAAGAAGAAAGATAGACAATACAATGCCCAAAAGAAGAAAGATAGACAATGCAATGCCCAAAAGAAGAAAGATAGACAATACAATGCCCAAAAGAAGAGAGATAGGCAATGCAATGCCCAAAAGAAGAAAGATAGACATTACAATGCACAAAAGAAGAAAGATAGACAATACAATGCACCAAAGAAGAAAGATAGACAATGCAATGCCCAAAAGAAGAAAGATAGACAATGCAATGCCCAAAAGGAGAAAAATTGTCAATGCAATGCCCAAAAGAAGAAAGATAGACAATACAATGACCAAAAGAAGAAAGATAGACAATACAATTCCCAAAAGAAGAAAGATAGACAATGTAATGACTAAAAGAAGAAAGATAGACAATACAATGCCCAAAAGAAGAAAGATAGACAATGCAATGCCCAAAAGAAGAGAAATAGATAATACAATGGCCAAAAGAAGAAAGATAGACAATGCAATGGCCAAAAGAAGAAAGATAGACAATACAATGCCCAAAAGAAGAAAGATAGACAATGCAATGGCCAAAAGAAGAAAGATAGACAATACAATGGCCAAAAGAAGAAAGATAGACAATGCAATGCCCAAAAGAAGAAAGATAGACAATACAATGCACAAAAGAAGAGAGATAGACAATACAATGGCCAAAAGAAGAAAGATAGACAAAACAATGGCCAAAAGAAGAAAGATAGATAATGCAATGCCCAAAAGAAGAAAGATAGACAATACAATGCACAAAAGAAGAAAGATAGACAATACAATGCACAAAAGAATAAAGATAGACAATACAATGCACAAAAGAAGAGAGATAGACAATACAATGGCCAAAAGAAGAAAGATAAACAATACAATGGCCAAAAGAAGAAAGATAGATAATACAATGACCAAAAGAAGAAAGATAGACAATACAATACACAAAAGAAGTAAGATAGACAATGCAATGGCCAAAAGAAGAAAGATGGACAATGCAATGGCCAAAAGAAGAAAGATAGACAATACAATGCCCAAAATAAGAAAGATAGACAATACAATGCCCAAAAGAAGAAAGAGAGACAATACAATGCCCAAAAGAAGAGAGATAGACAATACAATGACCAAAAGAAGAAAGATAGACAATACAATGGCCAAAAGAAGAGAGATAGACAATACTATGGCCAAAAGAAGAAAGATAGACAATACAATGGCCAAAAGAAGAAAGATAGACAATACAATGGCCAAAAGAAGAAAGAAAGACAATGCAATGCGCAAAAGAAGAAAGATAGACAATACAATGCACAAAAGAAGAAAGATAGACAATAAAATGCACAAAAGAAGAGAGATAGACAATACAATGGCCAAAAGAAGAGAGATAGACAATACAATGGCCAAAAGAAGAAAGATAGACAATACAATGGCCAAAAGAAGAAAGATAGACAATACAATGCACAAAAGAAGAGAGATAGACAATACAATGGCCAAAAGAAAAAAGATAGATAATGCAATGCCCAAAAGAAGAAAGATAGACAATACAATGCACAAAAGAAGAAAGATAGACAATACAATGCACAAAAGAAGAAAGATAGACAATACAATGCACAAAAGAAGAGAGATAGACAATACAATGGCCAAAAGAAGAAAGATAAACAATACAATGGCCAAAAGAAGAAAGATAGACAATACAATGACCAAAAGAAGAAAGATAGACAATACAATACACAAAAGAAGTAAGATAGACAATGCAATGGCCAAAAGAAGAAAGATTTACAATGCAATGGCCAAAAGAAGAAAGATAGACAATACAATGCCCAAAATAAGAAAGATAGACAATGCAATGCCCAAAAGAAGAAAGAGAGACAATACAATGCCCAAAAGAAGAGAGATAGACAATACAATGACCAAAAGAAGAAAGATAGACAATACAATGACCAAAAGAAGAGAGATAGACAATACAATGGCCAAAAGAAGAAAGATAGACAATACAATGGCCAAAAGAAGAAAGATAGACAATACAATGCACAAAAGAAGAGAGATAGACAATGCAATGGCCAAAAGAAGAAAGATAGACAATACAATGGCCAAAAGAAGAAAGATAGACAATACAATGCACAAAAGAAGAAAGATAGACAATACAATGCCCCAAAGAAGAAAGATAGACAATACAATGCCCAAAAGAAGAAAGATAGATAATGCAATGCCCAAAAGGAGAAAAATAGTCAGTGCAATGCCCAAAAGAAGAAAGATAGACAATATAATGACCAAAAGAAGAAAGATAGACAATACAATACCTAAAAGAAGAAAGATAGACAATGCAATGCCCAAAAGAAGAAAGATAGACAATACAATGCCCAAAAGAAGAAAGATAGACAATACAATGGCCAAAAGAAAAAAGATAGACAGTACAATGCCCAAAAGAAGAGAGATAGGCAATGCAATGCCCAAAAGAAGAAAGATAGACATTACAATGCACAAAAGAAGAAAAATAGACAATACAATGGCCAAAAGAAGAGAGATAGACAATGCAATGCCCAAAAGAAGAGAGATAGACAATACAATGACCAAAAGAAGAAAGATAGACAATGCAATGCCCAAAATAAGAAAGATAGACAATACAATGGCCAAAAGAAAAAAAATAGTCAATGCAATGCCCAAAAGAAGAAAGATAGACAATACAATGCCCAAAGAAGAAAGGTAGAGAATACAATGTCCAAAAGAGGAAAGATAGACAATACAATGGCCAAAAGAAGAAAGATAGACAATACAATGCACAAAAGAAGAAAGATAGACAATACAATGCACAAAAGAAGAAAGATAGACAATACAATGCCCAAAAGAAGAAAGATAGACAATGCAATGCCCAAAAGGAGAAAAATAGTCAATGCAATGCCCAAAAGAAGAAAGATAGACAATACAATGACCAAAAGAAGAAAGATAGACAATACAATGCCCAAAAGAAGAAAGATAGACAATGCAATGCCCAAAAGAAGAAAGATAGACAATACAATGCCCAAAAGAAGAGAGATAGGCAATGCAATGCCCAAAAGAAGAAAGATAGACATTACAATGCACAAAAGAAGAAAGATAGACAATACAATGCCCCAAAGAAGAAAGATAGACAATGCAATGCCCAAAAGAAGAAAGATAGACAATGCAATGCCCAAAAGGAGAAAAATAGTCAATGCAATGCCCAAAAGAAGAAAGATAGACAATACAATGACCAAAAGAAGAAAGATAGACAATACAATTCCCAAAAGAAGAAAGATAGACAATGCAATGCCCAAAAGAAGAGAAATAGACAATACAATGGCCAAAAAAAGAAAGATAGACAATACAATGCCCCAGAGAGATAGACAATACAATGACCAAAAGAAGAAAGATAGAAAATACAATGCCCCAGAGAGATAGACAATACAATGACCAAAAGAAGAAACATAGACAATACAATGGCCAAAAGAAGAAATATAGACAATACAATGGCCAAAAGAAGAAAGATAGGCAATACAATGACCAAAAGAAGAGAGATAGACAATACAATGACCAAAAGAAGAAAGATAGACAATACAATGCCCAAAAGAAGAAAGATAGACAATTCAATAGCCAAAAGAAGAGAGATAAACAATGCAATGCCCAAAAGAAGAAAGATAAACAATAAAATAGCCAAAAGAAGAAAGATAGACAATACAATGACCAAAAGAAGAGAGATAGATAATGCAATGCCCAAAAGAAGAGAGATAGACAATACAATGGCCAAAAGAAGAGAGATAGACAATGCAATGCCCAAAAGAAGAGAGATAGACAATACAATGGCCAAAAGAAGAAAGATAGACAATACAATGGCCAAAAAAAGAAAGATAGACAATACAATGGCCAAAAGAAGAAAGATAGACTATGCAATGCCCAAAAGAAGAGAGATAGACAATACAATGGCCAAAAGAAGAAAGATAGACAATACAATGCCCCAGACAGATAGACAATACAATGCCCAAAAGAAGAAAGATAGACAATACAATGCACAAAAGAAGAAAGATAGACAATACAATGCACAAAAGAAGAAAGATAGACAATACAATGCACAAAAGAAGAGAGATAGACAATACAATGGCCAAAAGAAGAAAGATAAACAATACAATGCCCCAGAGAGATAGACAATACAATGACCAAAAGAAGAAAGATAGAAAATACAATGCCCCAGAGAGATAGACAATACAATGACCAAAAGAAGAAATATAGACAATACAATGGCCAAAAGAAGAGAGATAGACAATGCAATGCCCAAAAGAAGAGAGATAGACAATACAATGGCCAAAAGAAGAAATATAGACAATACAATGGCCAAAAGAAGAAAGATGGGCAATACAATGACCAAAAGAAGAGAGATAGACAATACAATGACCAAAAGAAGAAAGATAGACAATACAATGCCCAAAAGAAGAAAGATAGACAATTCAATAGCCAAAAGAAGAGAGATAAACAATGCAATGCCCAAAAGAAGAAAGATAGACAATAAAATAGCCAAAAGAAGAAAGATAGACAATACAATGACCAAAAGAAGAGAGATAGACAATGCAATGCCCAAAAGAAGAGAGATAGACAATACAATGGCCAAAAGAAAAGAGATAGACAATGCAATGCCCAAAAGAAGAGAGATAGACAATACAATGGCCAAAAGAAGAAAGATAGACAATACAATGGCCAAAAAAAGAAAGATAGACAATACAATGGCCCAGACAGATAGACAATACAATTCCCAAAAGAAGAAAGATAGACAATACAATGCACAAAAGAAGAAAGATAGACAATACAATGCACAAAAGAAGAAAGATAGACAATACAATGCACAAAAGAAGAGAGATAGACAATACAATGGCCAAAAGAAGAAAGATAAACAATATAATGGCCAAAAGAAGAAAGATAGACAATACAATGACCAAAAGAAGAAAGATAGACAATACAATACACAAAAGAAGTAAGATAGACAATGCAATGGCCAAAAGAAGAAAGATAGACAATGCAATGGCCAAAAGAAGAAAGATAGACAATACAATGCCCAAAATAAGAAAGATAGACAATACAATGCCCAAAAGAAGAAAGAGAGACAATACAATGCCCAAAAGAAGAGAGATAGACAATACAATGACCAAAAGAAGAAAGATATACAATACAATGGCCAAAAGAAGAGAGATATACAATACAATGACCAAAAGAAGAAAGATAGACAATACAATGGTCAAAAGAAGAAAGAATGACAATACAATGCACAAAAGAAGAGAGATAGACAATACAATGGCCAAAAGAAGAAAGATAGACAATACAATGGCCAAAAGAAGAAAGATAGACAATACAATGCACAAAAGAAGAAAGATAGACAATACAATGCCCCAAAGAAGAAAGATAGACAATGCAATGCCCAAAAGAAGAAAGATAGATAATGCAATGCCCAAAAGGAGAAAAATAGTCAATGCAATGCCCAAAAGAAGAAAGATAGACAATACAATGACCAAAAGAAGAAAGATAGACAATACAATGCCCAAAAGAAGAAAGATAGACAATGCAATGCCCAAAAGAAGAAAGATAGACAATACAATGCCCAAAAGAAGAAAGATAGACAATACAATGGCCAAAAGAAGAAAGATAGACAGTACAATGCCCAAAAGAAGAGAGATAGGCAATGCAATGCCCAAAAGAAGAAAGATAGACATTACAATGCACAAAAGAAGAAAGATAGACAATACAATGGCCAAAAGAAGAGAGATAGACAATACAATGCCCAAAAGAAGAGAGATAGACAATACAATGACCAAAATAAGAAAGATAGACAATACAATGGCCAAAAGAAGAAAAATAGTCAATGCAATGCCCAAAAGAAGAAAGATAGACAATACAATGCCCAAAGAAGAAAGGTAGAGAATACAATGTCCAAAAGAGGAAAGATAGACAATACAATGGCCAAAAGAAGAAAGATAGACAATACAATGCACAAAAGAAGAAAGATAGACAATTTAATGCCCCAAAGAAGAAAGATAGACAATGCAATGCCCAAAAGAAGAGAGATAGACAATACAATGGCCAAAAGAAGAAAGATAGACAATACAATGCCCCAGACAGATAGACAATACAATGCCCAAAAAGAAGAAAGATAGACAATACAATGCACAAAAGAAGAAAGATAGACAATACAATGCACAAAAGAAGAAAGATAGACAATACAATGCACAAAAGAAGAGAGATAGACAATACAATGGCCAAAAGAAGAAAGATAAACAATACAATGCCCCAGAGAGATAGACAATACAATGACCAAAAGAAGAAAGATAGAAAATACAATGCCCCAGAGAGATAGACAATACAATGACCAAAAGAAGAAATATAGACAATACAATGGCCAAAAGAAGAGAGATAGACAATGCAATGCCCAAAAGAAGAAAGATAGACAATACAATGCCCAAAGAAGAAAGGTAGAGAATACAATGTCCAAAAGAGGAAAGATAGACAATACAATGGCCAAAAGAAGAAAGATAGACAATACAATGCACAAAAGAAGAAAGATAGACAATACAATGCCCCAAAGAAGAAAGATAGACAATGCAATGCCCAAAAGAAGAAAGATAGACAATGCAATGCCCAAAAGGAGAAAAATAGTCAATGCAATGCCCAAAAGAAGAAAGATAGACAATACAATGACCAAAAGAAGAAAGATAGACAATACAATGCCCAAAAGAAGAAAGATAGACAATGCAATGCCCAAAAGAAGAAAGATAGACAATACAATGCCCAAAAGAAGAGAGATAGGCAATGCAATGCCCAAAAGAAGAAAGATAGACATTACAATGCACAAAAGAAGAAAGATAGACAATACAATGCCCCAAAGAAGAAAGATAGACAATGCAATGCCCAAAAGAAGAAAGATAGACAATGCAATGCCCAAAAGGAGAAAAATAGTCAATGCAATGCCCAAAAGAAGAAAGATAGACAATACAATGACCAAAAGAAGAAAGATAGACAATACAATTCCCAAAAGAAGAAAGATAGACAATGTAATGACTAAAAGAAGAAAGATAGACAATACAATTCCCAAAAGAAGAAAGATAGACAATGCAATGCCCAAAAGAAGAGAAATAGATAATACAATGGCCAAAAGAAGAAAGATAGACAATGCAATGGCCAAAAGAAGAAAGATAGACAATACAATGCCCAAAAGAAGAAAGATAGACAATGCAATGGCCAAAAGAAGAAAGATAGACAATACAATGGCCAAAAGAAGAAAGATAGACAATGCAATGCCCAAAAGAAGAAAGATAGACAATACAATGCACAAAAGAAGAGAGATAGACAATACAATGGCCAAAAGAAGAAAGATAGACAAAACAATGGCCAAAAGAAGAAAGATAGATAATGCAATGCCCAAAAGAAGAAAGATAGACAATACAATGCACAAAAGAAGAAAGATAGACAATACAATGCACAAAAGAATAAAGATAGACAATACAATGCACAAAAGAAGAGAGATAGACAATACAATGGCCAAAAGAAGAAAGATAAACAATACAATGGCCAAAAGAAGAAAGATAGACAATACAATGACCAAAAGAAGAAAGATAGACAATACAATACACAAAAGAAGTAAGATAGACAATGCAATGGCCAAAAGAAGAAAGATGGACAATGCAATGGCCAAAAGAAGAAAGATAGACAATACAATGCCCAAAATAAGAAAGATAGACAATACAATGCCCAAAAGAAGAAAGAGAGACAATACAATGCCCAAAAGAAGAGAGATAGACAATACAATGACCAAAAGAAGAAAGATAGACAATACAATGGCCAAAAGAAGAGAGATAGACAATACTATGGCCAAAAGAAGAAAGATAGACAATACAATGGCCAAAAGAAGAAAGATAGACAATACAATGGCCAAAAGAAGAAAGAAAGACAATGCAATGCGCAAAAGAAGAAAGATAGACAATACAATGCACAAAAGAAGAAAGATAGACAATAAAATGCACAAAAGAAGAGAGATAGACAATACAATGGCCAAAAGAAGAGAGATAGACAATACAATGGCCAAAAGAAGAAAGATAGACAATACAATGGCCAAAAGAAGAAAGATAGACAATACAATGCAGAAAAGAAGAGAGATAGACAATACAATGGCCAAAAGAAAAAAGATAGATAATGCAATGCCCAAAAGAAGAAAGATAGACAATACAATGCACAAAAGAAGAAAGATAGACAATACAATGCACAAAAGAAGAAAGATAGACAATACAATGCACAAAAGAAGAGAGATAGACAATACAATGGCCAAAAGAAGAAAGATAAACAATACAATGGCCAAAAGAAGAAAGATAGACAATACAATGACCAAAAGAAGAAAGATAGACAATACAATACACAAAAGAAGTAAGATAGACAATGCAATGGCCAAAAGAAGAAAGATTTACAATGCAATGGCCAAAAGAAGAAAGATAGACAATACAATGCCCAAAATAAGAAAGATAGACAATGCAATGCCCAAAAGAAGAAAGAGAGACAATACAATGCCCAAAAGAAGAGAGATAGACAATACAATGACCAAAAGAAGAAAGATAGACAATACAATGACCAAAAGAAGAGAGATAGACAATACAATGGCCAAAAGAAGAAAGATAGACAATACAATGGCCAAAAGAAGAAAGATAGACAATACAATGCACAAAAGAAGAGAGATAGACAATACAATGGCCAAAAGAAGAAAGATAGACAATACAATGGCCAAAAGAAGAAAGATAGACAATACAATGGCCAAAAGAAGAAAGATAGACAATACAATGCACAAAAGAAGAAAGATAGACAATACAATGCCCCAAAGAAGAAAGATAGACAATGCAATGCCCAAAAGAAGAAAGATAGATAATGCAATGCCCAAAAGGAGAAAAATAGTCAATGCAATGCCCAAAAGAAGAAAGATAGACAATACAATGACCAAAAGAAGAAAGATAGACAATACAATGCCCAAAAGAAGAAAGATAGACAATGCAATGCCCAAAAGAAGAAAGATAGACAATACAATGCCCAAAAGAAGAAAGATAGACAATACAATGGCCAAAAGAAGAAAGATAGACAGTACAATGCCCAAAAGAAGAGAGATAGGCAATGCAATGCCCAAAAGAAGAAAGATAGACATTACAATGCACAAAAGAAGAAAGATAGACAATACAATGGCCAAAAGAAGAGAGATAGACAATACAATGCCCAAAAGAAGAGAGATAGACAATACAATGACCAAAATAAGAAAGATAGACAATACAATGGCCAAAAGAAGAAAAATAGTCAATGCAATGCCCAAAAGAAGAAAGATAGACAATACAATGACCAAAAGAAGAAAGATAGACAATACAATGCCCAAAAGAAGAAAGATAGACATTGCAATGCCCAAAAGAAGAAAGATAGACAATACAATGGCCAAAATAAGAGAGATAGACAATGCAATGCCCAAAAGAAGAGAGATAGACAATACAATGGCCAAAAGAAGAAAGATAGACAATACAATGGCCAAAAAAAGAAAGATAGACAATACAATGTCCAAAAGAAGAAAGATAGACAATGCAATGCCCAAAAGAAGAGAGATAGACAATACAATGGCCAAAAGAAGAAAGATAGACAATACAATGCCCCAGACAGATAGACAATACAATGCCCAAAAGAAGAAAGATAGACAATACAATGCACAAAAGAAGAAAGATAGACAATACAATGCACAAAAGAAGAAAGATAGACAATACAATGCACAAAAGAAGAGAGATAGACAATACAATGGCCAAAAGAAGAAAGATAAACAATACAATGCCCCAGAGAGATAGACAATACAATGACCAAAAGAAGAAAGATAGAAAATACAATGCCCCAGAGAGATAGACAATACAATGACCAAAAGAAGAAATATAGACAATACAATGGCCAAAAGAAGAGAGATAGACAATGCAATGCCCAAAAGAAGAAAGATAGACAATACAATGCCCAAAGAAGAAAGGTAGAGAATACAATGTCCAAAAGAGGAAAGATAGACAATACAATGGCCAAAAGAAGAAAGATAGACAATACAATGCACAAAAGAAGAAAGATAGACAATACAATGCCCCAAAGAAGAAAGATAGACAATGCAATGCCCAAAAGAAGAAAGATAGACAATGCAATGCCCAAAAGGAGAAAAATAGTCAATGCAATGCCCAAAAGAAGAAAGATAGACAATACAATGACCAAAAGAAGAAAGATAGACAATACAATGCCCAAAAGAAGAAAGATAGACAATGCAATGCCCAAAAGAAGAAAGATAGACAATAGAATGCCCAAAAGAAGAGAGATAGGCAATGCAATGCCCAAAAGAAGAAAGATAGACATTACAATGCACAAAAGAAGAAAGATAGACAATACAATGCCCCAAAGAAGAAAGATAGACAATGCAATGCCCAAAAGAAGAAAGATAGACAATGCAATGCCCAAAAGGAGAAAAATAGTCAATGCAATGCCCAAAAGAAGAAAGATAGACAATACAATGACCAAAAGAAGAAAGATAGACAATACAATTCCCAAAAGAAGAAAGATAGACAATGTAATGACTAAAAGAAGAAAGATAGACAATACAATGCCCAAAAGAAGAAAGATAGACAATGCAATGCCCAAAAGAAGAGAAATAGATAATACAATGGCCAAAAGAAGAAAAATTGACAATGCAATGGCCAAAAGAAGAAAGATAGACAATACAATGCCCAAAAGAAGAAAAATAGACAATGCAATGGCCAAAAGAAGAAAGATAGACAATACAATGGCCAAAAGAAGAAAGATAGACAATGCAATGCCCAAAAGAAGAAAGATAGACAATACAATGCACAAAAGAAGAGAGATAGACAATACAATGGCCAAAAGAAGAAAGATAGACAAAACAATGGCCAAAAGAAGAAAGATAGATAATTCAATGCCCAAAAGAAGAAAGATAGACAATACAATGGACAAAAGAAGAAAGATAGACAATACAATGCACAAAAGAATAAAGATAGACAATACAATGCACAAAAGAAGAGAGATAGACAATACAATGGCCAAAAGAAGAAAGATAAACAATACAATGGCCAAAAGAAGAAAGATAGACAATACAATGACCAAAAGAAGAAAGATAGACAATACAATACACAAAAGAAGTAAGATAGACAATGCAATGGCCAAAAGAAGAAAGATGGACAATGCAATGGCCAAAAGAAGAAAGATAGACAATACAATGCCCAAAATAAGAAAGATAGACAATACAATGCCCAAAAGAAGAAAGAGAGACAATACAATGCCCAAAAGAAGAGAGATAGACAATACAATGACCAAAAGAAGAAAGATAGACAATACAATGGCCAAAAGAAGAGAGATAGACAATACAATGGCCAAAAGAAGAAAGATAGACAATACAATGGCCAAAAGAAGAAAGATAGACAATACAATGGCCAAAAGAAGAAAGAAAGACAATGCAATGCGCAAAAGAAGAAAGATAGACAATACAATGCACAAAAGAAGAAAGATAGACAATAAAATGCACAAAAGAAGAGAGATAGACAATACAATGGCCAAAAGAAGAAAGATAGACAATACAATGGCCAAAAGAAGAAAGATAGACAATACAATGCACAAAAGAAGAGAGATAGACAATACAATGGCCAAAAGAAAAAAGATAGATAATGCAATGCCCAAAAGAAGAAAGATAGACAATACAATGCACAAAAGAAGAAAGATAGACAATACAATGCACAAAAGAAGAAAGATAGACAATACAATGCACAAAAGAAGAGAGATAGACAATACAATGGCCAAAAGAAGAAAGATAAACAATACAATGGCCAAAAGAAGAAAGATAGACAATACAATGACCAAAAGAAGAAAGATAGACAATACAATACACAAAAGAAGTAAGATAGACAATGCAATGGCCAAAAGAAGAAAGATTTACAATGCAATGGCCAAAAGAAGAAAGATAGACAATACAATGCCCAAAATAAGAAAGATAGACAATGCAATGCCCAAAAGAAGAAAGAGAGACAATACAATGCCCAAAAGAAGAGAGATAGACAATACAATGACCAAAAGAAGAAAGATAGACAATACAATGACCAAAAGAAGAGAGATAGACAATACAATGGCCAAAAGAAGAAAGATAGACAATACAATGGCCAAAAGAAGAAAGATAGACAATACAATGCACAAAAGAAGAGAGATAGACAATACAATGGCCAAAAGAAGAAAGATAGACAATACAATGGCCAAAAGAAGAAAGATAGACAATACAATGCACAAAAGAAGAAAGATAGATAATGCAATGCCCAAAAGAAGAAAGATAGACAATACAATGCACAAAAGAAGAAAGATAGACAATACAATGCACAAAAGAAGAAAGATAGACAATACAATGCACAAAAGAAGAGAGATAGACAATACAATGGCCAAAAGAAGAAAGATAAACAATACAATGGCCAAAAGAAGAAAGATAGACAATACAATGACCAAAAGAAGAAAGATAGACAATACAATACACAAAAGAAGTAAGATAGACAATGCAATGGCCAAAAGAAGAAAGATTTACAATGCAATGGCCAAAAGAAGAAAGATAGACAATACAATGCCCAAAATAAGAAAGATAGACAATGCAATGCCCAAAAGAAGAAAGAGAGACAATACAATGCCCAAAAGAAGAGAGATAGACAATACAATGACCAAAAGAAGAAAGATAGACAATACAATGACCAAAAGAAGAGAGATAGACAATACAATGGCCAAAAGAAGAAAGATAGACAATACAATGGCCAAAAGAAGAAAGATAGACAATACAATGCACAAAAGAAGAGAGATAGACAATACAATGGCCAAAAGAAGAAAGATAGACAATACAATGGCCAAAAGAAGAAAGATAGACAATACAATGCACAAAAGAAGAAAGATAGACAATACAATGCCCCAAAGAAGAAAGATAGACAATACAATGGCCAAAAGAAGAAAGATAGATAATGCAATGCCCAAAAGGAGAAAAATAGTCAGTGCAATGCCCAAAAGAAGAAAGATAGACAATACAATGACCAAAAGAAGAAAGATAGACAATACAATACCTAAAAGAAGAAAGATAGACAATGCAATGCCCAAAAGAAGAAAGATAGACAATACAATGCCCAAAAGAAGAAAGATAGACAATACAATGGCCAAAAGAAAAAAGATAGACAGTACAATGCCCAAAAGAAGAGAGATAGGCAATGCAATGCCCAAAAGAAGAAAGATAGACATTACAATGCACAAAAGAAGAAAAATAGACAATACAATGGCCAAAAGAAGAGAGATAGACAATGCAATGCCCAAAAGAAGAGAGATAGACAATACAATGACCAAAAGAAGAAAGATAGACAATGCAATGCCCAAAATAAGAAAGATAGACAATACAATGGCCAAAAGAAAAAAAATAGTCAATGCAATGCCCAAAAGAAGAAAGATAGACAATACAATGCCCAAAGAAGAAAGGTAGAGAATACAATGTCCAAAAGAGGAAAGATAGACAATACAATGGCCAAAAGAAGAAAGATAGACAATACAATGCACAAAAGAAGAAAGATAGACAATACAATGCACAAAAGAAGAAAGATAGACAATACAATGCCCAAAAGAAGAAAGATAGACAATGCAATGCCCAAAGGAGAAAAATAGTCAATGCAATGCCCAAAAGAAGAAAGATAGACAATACAATGACCAAAAGAAGAAAGATAGACAATACAATGCCCAAAAGAAGAAAGATAGACAATGCAATGCCCAAAAGAAGAAAGATAGACAATACAATGCCCAAAAGAAGAGAGATAGGCAATGCAATGCCCAAAAGAAGAAAGATAGACATTACAATGCACAAAAGAAGAAAGATAGACAATACAATGCCCCAAAGAAGAAAGATAGACAATGCAATGCCCAAAAGAAGAAAGATAGACAATGCAATGCCCAAAAGGAGAAAAATAGTCAATGCAATGCCCAAAAGAAGAAAGATAGACAATACAATGACCAAAAGAAGAAAGATAGACAATACAATTCCCAAAAGAAGAAAGATAGACAATGCAATGCCCAAAAGAAGAGAAATAGACAATACAATGGCCAAAAAAAGAAAGATAGACAATACAATGCCCCAGAGAGATAGACAATACAATGACCAAAAGAAGAAAGATAGAAAATACAATGCCCCAGAGAGATAGACAATACAATGACCAAAAGAAGAAACATAGACAATACAATGGCCAAAAGAAGAAATATAGACAATACAATGGCCAAAAGAAGAAAGATAGGCAATACAATGACCAAAAGAAGAGAGATAGACAATACAATGACCAAAAGAAGAAAGATAGACAATACAATGCCCAAAAGAAGAAAGATAGACAATTCAATAGCCAAAAAAAGAGAGATAAACAATGCAATGCCCAAAAGAAGAAAGATAAACAATAAAATAGCCAAAAGAAGAAAGATAGACAATACAATGACCAAAAGAAGAGAGATAGACAATGCAATGCCCAAAAGAAGAGAGATAGACAATACAATGGCCAAAAGAAGAGAGATAGACAATGCAATGCCCAAAAGAAGAGAGATAGACAATACAATGGCCAAAAGAAGAAAGATAGACAATACAATGGCCAAAAAAAGAAAGATAGACAATACAATGGCCAAAAGAAGAAAGATAGACTATGCAATGCCCAAAAGAAGAGAGATAGACAATACAATGGCCAAAAGAAGAAAGATAGACAATACAATGCCCCAGACAGATAGACAATACAATGCCCAAAAGAAGAAAGATAGACAATACAATGCACAAAAGAAGAAAGATAGACAATACAATGCACAAAAGAAGAAAGATAGACAATACAATGCACAAAAGAAGAGAGATAGACAATACAATGGCCAAAAGAAGAAAGATAAACAATACAATGCCCCAGAGAGATAGACAATACAATGACCAAAAGAAGAAAGATAGAAAATACAATGCCCCAGAGAGATAGACAATACAATGACCAAAAGAAGAAATATAGACAATACAATGGCCAAAAGAAGAGAGATAGACAATGCAATGCCCAAAAGAAGAGAGATAGACAATACAATGGCCAAAAGAAGAAATATAGACAATACAATGGCCAAAAGAAGAAAGATGGGCAATACAATGACCAAAAGAAGAGAGATAGACAATACAATGACCAAAAGAAGAAAGATAGACAATACAATGCCCAAAAGAAGAAAGATAGACAATTCAATAGCCAAAAGAAGAGAGATAAACAATGCAATGCCCAAAAGAAGAAAGATAGACAATAAAATAGCCAAAAGAAGAAAGATAGACAATACAATGACCAAAAGAAGAGAGATAGACAATGCAATGCCCAAAAGAAGAGAGATAGACAATACAATGGCCAAAAGAAAAGAGATAGACAATGCAATGCCCAAAAGAAGAGAGATAGACAATACAATGGCCAAAAGAAGAAAGATAGACAATACAATGGCCAAAAAAAGAAAGATAGACAATACAATGGCCCAGACAGATAGACAATACAATTCCCAAAAGAAGAAAGATAGACAATACAATGCACAAAAGAAGAAAGATAGACAATACAATGCACAAAAGAAGAAAGATAGACAATACAATGCACAAAAGAAGAGAGATAGACAATACAATGGCCAAAAGAAGAAAGATAAACAATATAATGGCCAAAAGAAGAAAGATAGACAATACAATGACCAAAAGAAGAAAGATAGACAATACAATACACAAAAGAAGTAAGATAGACAATGCAATGGCCAAAAGAAGAAAGATAGACAATGCAATGGCCAAAAGAAGAAAGATAGACAATACAATGCCCAAAATAAGAAAGATAGACAATACAATGCCCAAAAGAAGAAAGAGAGACAATACGATGCCCAAAAGAAGAGAGATAGACAATACAATGACCAAAAGAAGAAAGATATACAATACAATGGCCAAAAGAAGAGAGATAGACAATACAATGACCAAAAGAAGAAAGATAGACAATACAATTGTCAAAAGAAGAAAGAATGACAATACAATGCACAAAAGAAGAGAGATAGACAATACAATGGCCAAAAGAAGAAAGATAGACAATACAATGGCCAAAAGAAGAAAGATAGACAATACAATGCACAAAAGAAGAAAGATAGACAATACAATGCCCCAAAGAAGAAAGATAGACAATGCAATGCCCAAAAGAAGAAAGATAGATAATGCAATGCCCAAAAGGAGAAAAATAGTCAATGCAATGCCCAAAAGAAGAAAGATAGACAATACAATGACCAAAAGAAGAAAGATAGACAATACAATGCCCAAAAGAAGAAAGATAGACAATGCAATGCCCAAAAGAAGAAAGATAGACAATACAATGCCCAAAAGAAGAAAGATAGACAATACAATGGCCAAAAGAAGAAAGATAGACAGTACAATGCCCAAAAGAAGAGAGATAGGCAATGCAATGCCCAAAAGAAGAAAGATAGACATTACAATGCACAAAAGAAGAAAGATAGACAATACAATGGCCAAAAGAAGAGAGATAGACAATACAATGCCCAAAAGAAGAGAGATAGACAATACAATGACCAAAATAAGAAAGATAGACAATACAATGCCCAAAGAAGAAAGGTAGAGAATACAATGTCCAAAAGAGGAAAGATAGACAATACAATGGCCAAAAGAAGAAAGATAGACAATACAATGCACAAAAGAAGAAAGATAGACAATTTAATGCCCCAAAGAAGAAAGATAGACAATGCAATGCCCAAAAGAAGAAAGATAGACAATGCAATGCCCAAAAGGAGAAAAATAGTCAATGCAATGCCCAAAAGAAGAAAGATAGACAATACAATGACCAAAAGAAGAAAGATAGACAATACAATGCCCAAAAGAAGAAAGATAGACAATGCAATGCCCAAAAGAAGAAAGATAGACAATACAATGCCCAAAAGAAGAGAGATAGGCAATGCAATGCCCAAAAGAAGAAAGATAGACATTACAATGCACAAAAGAAGAAAGATAGACAATACAATGCCCCAAAGAAGAAAGATAGACAATGCAATGCCCAAAAGAAGAAAGATAGACAATACAATGCCCAAAAGGAGAAAAATAGTCAATGCAATGCCCAAAAGAAGAAAGATAGACAATACAATTCCCAAAAGAAGAAAGATAGACAATGTAATGACTAAAAGAAGAAAGATAGACAATACAATGCCCAAAAGAAGAAAGATAGACAATGCAATGCCCAAAAGAAGAGAAATAGACAATACAATGGCCAAAAAAAGAAAGATAGACAATACAATGCCCCAGAGAGATAGACAATACAATGACCAAAAGAAGAAAGATAGAAAATACAATGCCCCAGAGAGATAGACAATACAATGACCAAAAGAAGAAATATAGACAATACAATGACCAAAAGAAGAGAGATAGACAATGCAATGCCCAAAAGAAGAGAGATAGACAATACAATGGCCAAAAGAAGAAATATAGACAAAACAATGGCCAAAAGAAGAAAGATAGGCAATACAATAACCAAAAGAAGAGAGATAGACAATACAATGACCAAAAGAAGAAAGATAGACAATACAATGCCCAAAAGAAGAAAGATAGACAATTCAATAGCCAAAAGAAGAGAGATAAACAATGCAATGCCCAAAAGAAGAAAGATAGACAATAAAATAGCCAAAAGAAGAAAGATAGACAATACAATGACCAAAAGAAGAGAGATAGACAATGCAATGCCCAAAAGAAGAGAGATAGACAATACACTGGCCAAAAGAAGAGAGATAGACAATGCAATGCCCAAAAGAAGAGAGATAGACAATACAATGGCCAAAAGAAGAAAGATAGACAATACAATGGCCAAAAAAAGAAAGATAGACAATACAATGGCCAAAAGAAGAAAGATAGACAATGCAATGCCCAAAAGAAGAGAGATAGACAATACAATGGCCAAAAGAAGAAAGATAGACAATACAATGCCCCAGACAGATAGACAATACAATGACCAAAAGAAGAAAGATAGACAATACAATGGCCAAAAGAAGAGAGATAGACAATGCAATGCCCAAAAGAAGAGAGATAGACAATACAATGGCCAAAAGAAGAAAAATAGACAATACAATGGCCAAAAGAAGAAAGATAGGCAATACAATGACCAAAAGAAGAGAGATAGACAATACAATGACCAAAAGAAGAAAGATAGACAATAGAATGACCAAAAGAAGAGAGGTAGACAATACAATGACCAAAAGAAGATAGATAGACAATACAATGACCAAAAGAAGAAAGATAGACAATACAATGGCCAAAAGAAGAGAGATAGACAATACAATGCACAAAAGAAGAGAGATAGACAATACAATGGCCAAAAGAAGAAAGATAGACAAAACAATGGCCAAAAGAAGAAAGATAGACAATGCAATGCACAAAAGAAGAGAGATAGACAATGCAATGGCCAAAAGAAGAAAGATAAACAATACAATGGCCAAAAGAAGAAAGATAGACAATACAATGACCAAAAGAAGAAAGATAGACAATACAATGCCCAAAAGAAGAAAGATAGACAATGCAATGACTAAAAGAAGAAAGATAGACAATACAATGCCCAAAAGAAGAAAGATAGACAATGCAATGCCCAAAAGAAGAGAGATAGACAATACAATGGCCAAAAGAAGAGAGATAGACAATACAATGGCCAAAAGAAGAAAGATAGACAATACAATGCCCCAGAGAGATAGACAATACAATGACCAAAAGAAGAAAGATAGAAAATACAATGCCCCAGAGAGATAGACAATACAATGACCAAAAGAAGAAATATAGACAATACAATGGCCAAAAGAAGAGAGATAGACAATGCAATGCCCAAAAGAAGAGAGATAGACAATACAATGGCCAAAAGAAGAGAGATAGACAATACAATGGCCAAAAAGAAGAAAGATAGCCAATACAATGGCCAAAAGAAGAAAGATAGACAATGCAATGCCCAAAAGAAGAGAGATAAACAATACAATGGCCAAAAGAAGAAAGATAGACAATACAATGCCCCAGAGAGATAGACAATACAATGACCAAAAGAAGAAAGATAGACAATACAATGGCCAAAAGAAGAGAGATAGACAATGCAATGCCCAAAAGAAGAGAGATAGACAATACAATGGCCAAAAGAAGAAAGATAGATAATAGAATGACCAAATGAAGAGAGGTAGACAATACAATGACCAAAAGAAGAAAGATAGACAATACAATGCCCCAGAGAGATAGACAATACAATGACCAAAAGAAGAGAGATAGACAATGCAATGCCCAAAAGAAGAGAGATAGACAATACAATGGCCAAAAGAAGAGAGATAGACAATGCAATGCCCAAAAGAAGAGAGATAGACAATACAATGGCCAAAAGAAGAAAGATAGACAATACAATGCCCCAGAGAGATAGACAATACAATGACCAAAAGAAGAGAGATAGACAATGCAATGCCCAAAAGAAGAGAGATAGACAATACAATGGCCAAAAGAAGAGAGATAGACAATGCAATGCCCAAAAGAAGAGAGATAGACAATACAATGGCCAAAAGAAGAAAGATAGACAATACAATTTCCAAAAGAAGAAAGATAGACAATGCAATGCCCAAAAGAAGAGAGATAGACAATACAATGGCCAAAAGAAGAAAGATAGACAATACAATGCCCCAGAGAGATAGACAATACAATGACCAAAAGAAGAAAGATAGAAAATACAATGCCCCAGAGAGATAGACAATACAATGGCCAAAAGAAGAGAGATAGACAATGCAATGCCCAAAAGAAGAGAGATAGACAATACAATGGCCAAAAGAAGAAATATAGACAATACAATGGCCAAAAGAAGAAAGATAGGCAATAAAATGACCAAAAGAAGAAAGATAGACAATAGAATGACCAAAAGAAGAGAGGTAGACAATGCAATGACCAAAAGAAGAAAGATAGACAATACAATGACCAAAAGAAGAAAGATAGACAATACAATGGCCAAAAGAAGAAAGATAGACAAATGGATAAATAATAATCCACAAAGCACTACACAGAAAACTAAAGATCGAGCAACGCTTCATTGAAAACCAGCGGTGAGCTCAAGTGCTCCGGAATGATAAGCATAAACATTTCCTGCTCCACGTGTGGTATCCGTCGTGCTACTCTTGTTAGAAACCTAGTGATAAGTCATAAATGAGGAAAAGACCGGATTGTAATTACGCATTAACATATCCATTGTTATTTGTAGCACCGATATTCCGTAATGCAGCTTTCAAAGTGATGACTTCAACTTAACATATAGGAACCCTTGGTTCAGTAGATCCCTTGTTAGCATCAACCCTCTATAAAGGCAATCCTAATAGGAAGCAAAAGCGCTGAAATATCGTGTCATCTGAGAGATATATACTCCATATGCAGGTGCTGCTGGAATGTAGTATGACATATGTAGTCTAAAGAGAGGTATGATAACGTTATTCTACCAATTCTATAATGTGTTATCAGCAGTCAAATATGATATCTACAATATTGTAAACAATATATATAAATGTTGTTATATTAACGAATTAGTTGAACATTGTACCACTGGACACAATCCAGTGTAGTATTTGTATATCAATGGATGCGTACTATTACATGACTAAGAAAAACCACTGTTTAGAGTATGTTGACACAGTTATCTTAGTAATATTAGAGTATGTTGACACAGTTATCTTAGTAATATTAGAGTATGTTAACACAGTTATCTTAGTAATATTAGAGTATGTTGACACATTTATCTTAGTAATATTAGAGTATGTTGACACATTTATCTTAGTAATATTAGAGTATGTTGACACAGTTATCTTAGTAATATTAGAGTATGTTGACACATTTATCTTAGTAATATTAGAGTATGTTGACACAGTTATCTTAGTAATATTAGAGTATGTTGACACATTTATCTTAGTAATATTAGAGTATGTTGGCACATTTATCTTAGTAATATTAGAGTATGTTGACACATTTATCTTAGTAATATTAGAGTATGTTGACACAGTTATCTTAGTAATATTTGAGTATGTTGACACAGTTATCTTAGTAATATTAGAGTATGTTGGCACATTTATCTTAGTAATATTAGAGTATGTTGACACAGTTATCTTAGTAATATTAGAGTATGTTGACACAGTTATCTTAGTAATATTAGAGTATGTTGGCACATTTATCTTAGTAATATTAGAGTATATTGACACATTTATCTTAGTAATATTTGAGTATGTTGACACATTTATCTTAGTAATATTAGAGTATGTTGACACAGTTATCTTAGTAATATTTGAGTATGTTGACACAGTTATCTTTTTAGTAATATTAGAGTATGTTGACACATTTATCTTAGTAATATTAGAGTATGTTGACACAGTTATCTTAGTAATATTAGAGTATGTTGACACATTTATCTTAGTAATATTAGAGTATGTTGACACAGTTATCTTAGTAATATTAGAGTATGTTGACACATTTATCTTAGTAATATTAGAGTATGTTGACACAGTTATCTTAGTAATATTAGAGTATGTTGACACAGTTATCTTAGTAATATTTGAGTATGTTGACACAGTTATCTTTTTAGTAATATTAGAGTATGTTGGCACATTTATCTTAGTAATATTAGAGTATGTTGGCACAGTTATCTTAGTAATATTAGAGTATGTTGACACAGTTATCTTAGTAATATTAGAGTATATTGACACATTTATCTTAGTAATATTAGAGTATGTTGACACAGTTATCTTAGTAATATTAGAGTATATTGACACATTTATCTTAGTAATATTAGAGTATGTTGACACATTTATCTTAGTAATATTAGAGTATGTTGACACATTTATCTTAGTAATATTAGAGTATGTTGACACATTTATCTTAGTAATATTAGAGTATGTTGACACAGTTATCTTAGTAATATTTGAGTATGTTGACACATTTATCTTAGTAATATTTGAGTATGTTGGCACATTTATCTTAGTAATATTAGAGTATGTTGACACAGTTATCTTAGTAATATTAGAGTATATTGACACATTTATCTTAGTAATATTAGAGTATGTTGACACAGTTATCTTAGTAATATTTGAGTATGTTGACACATTTATCTTAGTAATATTTGAGTATGTTGGCACATTTATCTTAGTAATATTAGAGTATGTTGACACAGTTATCTTAGTAATATTAGAGTATATTGACACATTTATCTTAGTAATATTAGAGTATGTTGACACATTTATCTTAGTAATATTTGAGTATGTTGGCACATTTATCTTAGTAATATTAGAGTATGTTGACACAGTTATCTTAGTAATATTAGAGTATATTGACACATTTATCTTAGTAATATTAGAGTATGTTGACACAGTTATCTTAGTAATATTAGAGTATGTTGGCACATTTATCTTAGTAATATTAGAGTATGTTGACACATTTATATTAGTAATATTTGAGTATGTTGACACATTTATCTTAGTAATAGTAGAGTATGTTGACACAGTTATCTTAGTAATATTTGAGTATGTTGACACAGTTATCTTTTTAGCAATATTAGAGTATGTTGACACATTTATCTTAGTAATATTAGAGTATGTTGACACATTTATCTTAGTAATATTAGAGTATGTTGACACATTTATCTTAGTAATACTAGAGTATGTTGACACAGTTATCTTAGTAATATTAGAGTATGTTGACACAGTTATCTTAGTAATATTAGAGTATGTTGACACATTTATCTTAGTAATATTAGAGTATGTTGACACAGTTATCTTAGTAATATTAGAGTGTGTTGACACAGTTATCTTAGTAATATTAGAGTATGTTGACACAGTTATCTTAGTAAAATTAGAGTATGTTGACAGAGTTGTCTTAGTAAAATTAGAGTATGTTGACACAGTTATTTTAGTAATATTATGTTTGTGTACAATGTAGTATTTATGTGTGATGTAATATTTGTGTACATTGTAGCATTTATGCACAAAACAGTACTTGTATGCCGGCGTCACTGTAATATTTCCAGATTGGGTAGAGTCACTACATTGTATATATACAGGGTGATGTATTTTTGTGTTACAGTATAGATGTTGCCTATTTCTACGATGTTGATATACGATTGTTTCCACAGTGTGATATTTCTTGTTTTTCATTTCATTATAAAACCTGGACAGAAATTAAACTTAAAGTTCCATACACTCTCAAAGCCAGGATGACACAATAAACATTGATGTTACAAAAACAGAACAAGTCACTCGATGTGAACGGTTACAGTTAACTGACTGCACGATAACAAAGAAGAGCATGTTTGTTGATTGTGGACATTTACCGGTACTCCTATGATAAGATAAGATAAGTTTTATTTATAGTCGGCATGTTAAAGTACCAATACAACACAAGCCCTAGTGGGCTTTTGACCGACATAATAATAACACGTTACTATTGATATATCTTTTACATTTGATATCACGTAGTCATCATCAACATTCAAAGAATTTGTAGCAATGAAAATCTGATGGAAGATTTTGAAAGTTCTAACCGTAGATTTAAATGTCACAATTACACAAGCGCAAATCTTAATCAACGAAGATGACTAACAATTTCTTGGATTGGATAATGTGCTAAATTGCCCATTTTGACAATAGTATTAAAATATACTGGAAATATACAAATAAACACAAACATATCTGATGATATCTAGTAGTTTTGAACAGCTAATCAAAAAGTTACATTGTTAAATGTGTTTAATCAGTCAAATTTTCTCACATTAGAAAAGTGTCATTGAATTTCAGTGATTGTGTAATCTGAAGTTGATTCCTATTCAAACCTTCACTATAGATTAAACTACACTCAATGTCAAAGTTATAGGATAACTATTTTGCTTAAGGAAAACGAGTTTCTCTTTCAAATGGAAGATTTGGTCAATTCCATTAGTCAACACATAAAACTGATTATTTAAATAAATTATGCAATGTTTATTATGTGTATTCAATCATATAAAATGTAATAACCTTTTTTTCTTCTCCAGATTGCTCAAAATTTACATGTCATTGCATTGCATAGCTGGAAGATGTTTTAGTCTTGTTTAATAGATAGGTCTATCACGCATGTTTGACAAACACGATTTACTTTCTTATATATCAATCCACTAATGCTTTAAGAAACCATAAGCTTAGTCAGTATGACGTTCGGTATTATATGCATGGTCCCCAAAGTGATTTAGTTGATCCATACAGCAAAAATAATCATAAATTCTTTTATTTTTAGATAACGTACTGTTATGTATTAAAACCTGCATATGATCCAATGATTGATTAATATAATACCAAGTATAATACGTTGACATTTTGGTTTTAATTCTAACTTAAGAATCAGGACAGGACATGCTTATTCGTCATTGCTACTTTTTGTTGTAGGTTACTGGGACAGGGTATTCTTACTCGTCATTGCTACATAGTATTGTGTTTCACTAAGACAGGACATGCATACTCGTCATTGCTACTTTGTGTTGTAGGTCATTGGGACAGGGTATTCTTACTCGTCATTGCTACATGGTATTGTGTTTCACTAAGACAAGACATGCATACTCGTCATTGCTACTTTGTGTTGTAGGTCATTGGGACAGGGTATTCTTACTCGTCATTGCTACATGGTATTGTGTTTCACTAAGACAGGACATGCATACACGTCATTGCTACTTTGTGTTGTAGGTTATTGGGACAGGGTATTCTTACTCGTCATTGCTACATGGTATTGTGTTTCACTAAGACAGGACATGCATACACCTCATTGCTACTTTGTGTTGTAGGTTACTGGGGCAGGGTATTCTTACTCGTCATTGCTACATGGTATTGTGTTTCACTAGGACAGGACATGCATACTCGTCATTGCTACCTATTATTGTGATTTACTGGAACAAGACATGATTACTCTCCATTGCTACTTGGCATCGTTGGCAGCTGATACAGGACATGCTTACTTCTCATATCTACCTGGTATTGTGGATAACTAGGACATAACATGCTTTGTCGTAATTATTACCAACAAGTGTGGGTTACTGTGACAGGGCCTGGTTACTCGTCATTTGTACCTGTGATGGTGCTTTACTGGGGCATGGCATAGTTACTCGTCATTGTAAACGGGTATTTGTTTTTACCGAGACAGGGCATGATGTCTCGTCATTGTTACCTGGTATTGTTGGTTACCATGACAGGGAATGATGTCTCTTCATTGTTACCTGGTATTGTTGATTGCCATGACTGGCTATGATTTGTCGTCATTGCTACCTGGTATTGTTGGTTACCGGGAAAGGGCATAATTTCTCGTCATTGTTACCTAGTATTCTTGGCTACCGAGACAGGGAATGATGTCTCGTCATCGTTCCCAGATATTGTTGGTTACCATGAGAGGGCATGATGTCTCGTCATTGTTACCTGGTACTGCTGGTTATCAGAATAGGACATGGTTTCTCGTCATTGATACCTGGCATTGTTGGTTACCAGAACAGGGCATGGTTTCTCGTCATTGTTATCTGGTATTGTTGGTTACAGGGACAGGGCATGATGTCTCGTCATTGTTACCTGGTACTGTTGATTACAAGAACAGGACATGGTTTCTCGTCATTGTTACCTGGTATTGTTGGTTACCGGGAAAAGGCATGATGTCTCGTCATTGCTACCTGGCCTTGTTGGTTACCAATAAGGGTAATAACAAAATTACCGAACTCCGAGCAATCTTACAAAGGGAAAGTCAAAACTCATAAGTATATAAACAGACAAAATCAGTCAACAACCGCAAAACAGTGAAAACCGTAATGACCCTGATTTGGTACAGGCATTTCTAAAGAAATGGTGGGTTGAATCAGATTTTAAAGCGCCAAACATTCCGCTTTCATTACGGCTCAAAGGTTCCGGCTGTCACTATAACAGTATTTATAACAATACTGGAAGAAAATCGGTAAAATAGTTGTCAAAGCAGTACCAAACTCAGTGAAGCAAATGTCAAAAACAATTTTACGTCACACATTGATAAAAAAAATATGTTTGACATTTTTGTTGACTTTCTTATCTTTATACATTTTCACTATATGAAAATGCATTGCTTAGGATCGTCTCTGCAGAGACGGAATATATTTCGACAATATCTTGGTATCGGAATATAAACTTTTTAAGAGATCGAATAAGGCGAATCTTTTAATAGACCTGGTCCAGTAGCCTGTTTCTCAGATGAAGATGACGTTTCTGGAAATCAGATTAATTGCTACTGGCATGGTGTCTCGTCATTGTGACCTGGTATTATTGGTTGCCGGGACAGCGCATGGTGTCTCGTCAGTGCTACCTGGTATTGTGGGCTGGCGTTAAGTGGAGAGTTACTAATGGTTGGTCAGAATTAATAGTGATTGATAGGATCGGATGGAACATCTCCTATTAATTTGTTTACAACAAACAAAGATTATGTTACAAAAATAATCAATTGTAATTCTGGGGTTTCCTATTGTTTGACAGGTTCTATTTTAGGGTATTTCATAACTTATTCTGTTGAGACAAATATGCGTGCTACAGACTATTAGTAATCAAGACACCACGACGTATTTTTTTACACAATTACAGAGTTCTGCATTCATAAATGTTTCCTGACACTGAATTAGCTGGCAAGCAAATTGAATCTTCTCACAAGGAAATCATTAAACAAATTCGCAGTGTTTTTCTGTCACAAAAACTTTGTGATTTAATGTTTGATGACAAGCCTGTAATCTATAATTGGCTTTGAGTGTAACATTACACCATAGAGAATCATAGACTGTGTTGCTTCCAAGTTTTTCTGATACTAATTATGTCATGGGCATTGTCAATGTTGAATAGGTACGTATGTAAAAGAAAACTTCACATTAACTGGTTTAATCACACCAAATAGTGTACCTGTCCCAAGTCAGGGTCTGGATTTCCAACGTCATATGCTGTGGGTTTTTTTTGTGTTCAGTTAATTCAGTTAAAATGAGAGGTTTGCTTTGTTGAAATTCCTTTAATTGTTGACCATCACTGTTTAATTGTTGACCATCACTGTATAAGCTTTCTTTTGTTTTGTTTATATTGGTTGAATTAATGACCATCACTGTTTAAATGTTCTATTCATAATTTGTCTATTACAGTTGTCATTTCTAACCATTGTACATCGATACTAAGATACAAACATTAAATATTTAGAGATGTAGTCTGCTGAAACTTTAGATATTTGCATGCCACCGTAAAGACAATTTGCAGACATACGCAAAGAATGTTACCGATTAAGAAAATGCAAAAGTCTATGTATTAATGATCAAGCCATGGACAAAATAGAAACATATCTCACATATTTACTGTCGATCATTAATAATTCATTAATAAAATTCAGTTAACTTGTAGGATTGAACAAGAATTTTTAAAACATAATGGCTGGTATTATTTGTTTAGTACATTAGTGTTCACACAATCTTCTGCTTTGTCTCAATCTTCACTGAAGACTTCCGTGTTTGTGTGGTAAATGGTCCTGAAATGAAGACTTCCGTTAATGTTTCACATGACAATTTACATTAATATTAACAACGATACAGATGTAGAAACCTGAATAAAATGAAATACAAACAAATACCACACTGTCGGAATAACTATAAAATCTAGTAGAAATATCGTAGTAAGACGCTTACCTTTATTCACCTTCGATTTACGGCTTCTGATTACCTCTTTTGGTAAGCTTTTCTGCATGGATTGATACAGACACTGCCATAAAAGGTGGCTGAGTTAAGCTAATTTATTTTGCCAAAACCTGCCATTTTGCTTTTACCAGATGTGTATTGTCATCATGTGCTACCTACAGAATATTTGCGCCTTAACCGTAGATCTTTTGATCTATGATAAAACCAGACATTAAATGTCATTGGGGGCCTGGGTGGCTCAATGAATTAGGCAGTTGGATTACCTAACAACTCATACAAGCCTATCACCAATACGGCGTGGGTTCGTACCCGGCTTTGTAAATTAAAAAAAGGGGTGCACTCGACTCGCTGCCGCAAGTGATAAAGCTAACCAGTTGCTTGCCCATGGTAGGTGGTTCTCTTCGGGTACTCCGGCTTCCTCCACCACTAAAACTGGTCGCCATGATATAGCTGAAATATTGCTGAAAGTGGCGTTAAACACCAAAATTCAATAAAAAAATAAACCATTAAATGTCATTGTCTTGTCAGTGTTTACTATTACATCATCTTTAAATAAATACAATGTAGATATATTTATACACATCTCTGGTATGTTTTATATTCTCATTATATGGGAATATTAGTGGAGTAGAAACTCCTTACTGAGTTCACTCCCAGATTTTCGTAGGGATGTTCGTGTTGCTCAATCTAGTGCTCTGTCCTTTGTTTGTCCTTTTATCCGTTTTTTATTTTGGCTAATATAATATTTGTCCTTCTTCGATTGGACTCGTGTACTTCGTATGGTAAGCAGTTTGTGCTCCACTAGTGGCACCCATTGTGTTACTCTAGCTAAAATCTCGTCATAAATGAGGTAAGGACTGGATAGTGATTACGACAAGCAGAACATATCCATGGTCATTAGTGACACAAATAATCCCTAACTGTTACCGACCGTGATTACTTCAACTTTACCAATTACAACCCTTAGCTCAGTAGCTTCTTTGTTAGCAGCAACCCTCTATCAAAGAAATCCTCATAGGAACCATAAACTGTGAATATCGGACCAACTGAGAGATATACAATCCATATGCAGGTGCTGCTGGGATGTTGCTACATTTAAACGGAAAGTTCTCAATTGGAAAATGAACTCATCTCTTTTGTCGTAAAGTTTTGTTCTTAACCGCCCCTCACTGTCAATCAATTTCAAGGGGTAGGTCAATGTATGAAGCAGACATAACTGTATCTGTGTTATCCTTTATTGCAAGTTCAAAGGAACAGTGTGGTCGGCTAAAAATGACGAAGGACACCCCATGATAGCAGCTGTTTATCCTAGTCTTCGGCTAGGTGAGCTAAAATTGTACGAAATTTGTTTTCAATTGCCTCCAAGTGCACATTTGACACTCATTCATAGAGAATCGTTGTATGTAGATATACATTATGTCCTCACTCCCACGAGGTAACTATCTTAGTATAAGGATAATAAGATTACCTACCAAACATATATGTCCATGATATATAATACAGTGTCATGTCTGTTGAGATATTTATTTACATTGAAGTTAATGATTGAATTGTCTATGCCATCGTTTTATCTAATATTATGTACGTTTTCCGTTGAAATTAACGAAAGTCGCCTGTCTGATACAAGGTGTCTGATACAAAATGTTGTATCACCACACTGTGGTGATAAAAGAATGGCGCGACGTTGTACGAGACGTTCTCTGCCGAACTACTTTGACATGACGTCATACCATTTAATTCAACCCTTGTTATTTGTTGAAAATTCGTTTTTATTGAAATGTTAGATAAACTTATTACATACGTAGTGTGTTGGTACACGACTTTATATCAGCTGTTGCCTGTTGCGTGAACTAACCGTATCACAACTCGTCGCTATCGTGACTCGTAGTGATACTGGTTGACACAACAGGCTCGACCTGATACAAAGTCTTGTACCACCACACTATGTATGTAATGGGTATGTATCTACATATATTAACAACATGTCAGTAGCTTATTCTGAATATGAAACGATAATTTGTACTTTTTAAAATTTTTCTTTTGAAAATCAAGCAAGAGGAAAAATGATATCACTTAGTGTAGTTTTATAACTTTTATATCAATGAAAAGGTAGAGATCAAATTTAGTGCGCACGACGCGTTTCTGGAATAGCCTTCATCAGGTACGCTCAAAATAGAAAGATTGGAAAGCCAAATAATTTCAAGCTTAGAGAGCAATAAAACCAAAGGGCCTGAACGTGATACCCAAATTCGGCAATGGTCACCTATTCCTGAGGGAGGAGAACCTTTGTTTTATTGATAATTATATTAGTTAGGAACTGTAAATTTCAGTAATATATATAAATTTTGCAATAAATTTTTACTATAATTATAATAATTCATTTTTTTTTTCAAGGTAAATCCGCTCAAATGACGATATTTTTGCACAGGTAAATCCGCTCAAATGATTATTTTTTTCCGCTCTTATGTCGATTTTTTCCGCTCAAATGTCGGATCATTCCGCTCAAATGTCGGGCACCGATATATATTTGATAAACCATGTCAGTGCCAAAGCACTGACTACTGGACGGAATTTTAGCACATGCGATTTAATATAAATTGATTCCATTTTTCACTAAGCACAGGAAGTACTAGTAAATATTGAAACAAGTTCAAGATAGAATTTCTTTTACAGTCATTGAAATAGCATCCATTTATTAATAAATAAATAAATAAATACGTTCCTAATAAGCCAGTAATCAAATAAATTAAAAGTAATTGTTGAATAACCAATTGTATTAAGTACAACTGCAAAGTTTTTATGAATTAATTGATGCATATTTTTTTTACAAAATGTATGGTATATGATTACGATATAAATATTTTGAAATGCCTCGTCGCAGTGCATAGTATATAAGATACTGTTGTATGTATGCGTTTTTGACAACATAAGAGAATATATTATTAATTAACTTTGATTTATATGATCAAATCTGTCAATACAATATAAAAACTTTCATTGGGCCAATACGGCAAAAACCAGTCCAATACGGATATTTTCCGTATTGTCCAATTCCAGGCAGTCCAATAACAGCTAGATCTGAATCTGCTAGACGTTTCGACAATTGCAAGGAAACGTTCCGAGAGGCTAGTTAATTAATAAAGGTATCATTACGTATGTTTTTCATATTGGCCTAGTCATAGGTCCTCAGTTTACTGTATTGGGCTTCGGCTGCACCTCACGCCAATACAGCAGACCTCGAACCTATACCTAGGCCAATATGAAAAACATCACGTGCTAATACCATAATAAAGTACGCAGATTTAATCACGATCTGAAAAAATGGTTAATATTAGAGTTTCATCATTTAGAAGATTAGAGGATATAATGGCATTGGGAACACAAGAAGATAATAGTACACCGGAAACACCATAAAATAGTATATAACTGAGACCAACAGAGGTATGATGTCGGTATACAGATTCAGCCACAATCTATAAAGCTGGTTTAGAAGTGCAGCGTTGAGAATATCGGAAGTTATATTTCTGGTGTACAATATACATTGTAGTATAATGGTAATAAAGATCTTAATGTTTATAGTTACAGTCAAACCTGTATTGAGAGGTCACATTTGGGACAAGGAGAAAGTGGCCTTATAAGACAGGTGACCTCTTAAAAGAAGTTAAATTCACATGAAATGCTCTATGACATGACAAGAAAAAGGTGACCTTTTAATATAGGTGACTGCTTAATAGAAGTGATCACATCGGCAGGTTTGACTGTATACTGTTTGCATAGAATGTCGATAAACATTAGAAAGGACCAAAGATGTAATCAAAAATGGACAATCTAGAGAGGTAACATTGGGTACACAAGACACAGAACAAAAACAAAACAAATACAAAAGACACATCCAATACAGTGAGGGAAGACCCCTCACCTTCCATGGCAAGACCAAATAAAGACAAGATTGAGTTGTGATGATCAATGATTTCCTCTTTAGAGAGTGTAGTTGTTGTAAGATTACTCTGTGAGCTAACCAAGCCTAAGTATATGTACATGTTGTCTATAATATTTGTGGAATTAAGTAAACGAATAAAGATATACACTTGTATGTGTTAATAGAAAATGAAGATGGAGATTTAAAGATGCCAAATAAAAGATGAGAACGTCGAAAATGATTATGATGTCTTGAGTAGATGGTAAAATCTGCATGAATTATAAATGGGACCATTTTAGTGTACTTGTTTTAATAAACGATTTATTTAAAGACGATTTTTCACATATTGTGTATGTACTGAATTACAAGTTTGTAGAATAACTAAGTGTTCGGTACATTGCTATATTATAAGGTTATATGGTAATAAGAAATCAATATTAAAAGAGGCTGCAGGATAATACTGTTTCTTTAAATCTGTAACAAAACAAATATTTACTGACAAAAAGAGCTTAGACTAATCCGTGTACTTTTAGAGGACTCCATTAGAAAGAAGCTGAAAGGCTTTCACTGGTTATTATTTGAACATTACTCAATTTTCAAATCGTAATCATAAAATGTCGGTAATCAACAAAAGACGTCAGTTTTACCTATAGCTGTTTCACACATTTTATCCTCCTAATATTCTGTCCCTTTACATTTTTTAATTGTATGGTATTCCAAATAGATAGAAACAAATGGTTTTAAAGAGAAGAACTACTAAATAATTGTAGGGAGGAAGAAACTATATGTAATCAAAATAAGCTTGCATTATGGAATTTTTAAAACAGATTGAAATAATTTTATCTTTTAATTATTTTATGAAACCGAGCAACGTCTAGTAAATAAACGCTAGAGAATACCGAAGAGGCAAGAAAAAAGGACACTCCAGAGAAACCGGCAATACAGGGCATAGAAGACGAATAAAAACAAGACAAAAACACAACACAACACAATCTGCGTTGGACACAACTACACGCAAACAAACATAAATAACGTAAATAAATCATGGGGCCTCCTGCAAACAACTGTAGGTAAGAACGAATCGAACATCGTTTTTAAGCAGAAATCGTAACGGACATCACAACACTGAACCTAGAACATAGTAAATGATAAAGCCTATCATATTCTAATGATCTGGAATTAATATATACATTTTGAATTTCAAACCTAGAGTATGATTCGCTTTTGTAATATTCGATGGAAACTGGGAAGGTGCTGCCTGTGCCTATGCGAGATATGTAAACATTAACAGGGGCCATCGTGGTCGTGATTGTACGGTAGTTGGATTTACAACTAAATGTGCAATCAGTGCCTATCACCACTAAAGTTGTGAGTTCAAACCCCGTTCATGATGAGGTATACTCGATACAACATTATGGGATAAAGTTTGTCAATGACTTGCGACAGGTCGTTAGTTTTTTCTGGGTATTCCGGTTTCCTCCACCAATAAAACTGACCACCACGATATAACTGAAATATTGTTGAAAGTGGCGTTAAACACAATAAAGCACAAAGTAAATATTAACGAGTGGCTAACTATGTTATTATTTCCTTCTTGTTTGTTTGTTTGTTTGTTTGTTTTATTAATTAAGTCCATATATAATATAGTTAGGTCGTAAACGTAGGTGCGTAGGTAATGAGTGTATTATTTTATTTCGCACAATAACATTGCGTTCAACTGTTTCCCTCAAAAAGAAAAGAAATTAATGAAATAAAATAATTTGTAGCTAAAGTAGTTAGCATCTGTCACATTAAATAACTCCAGAAACTGTAATTCACATGATTTTCAGTATACTATTGTTTCATCAAATATATTATTCAA
This sequence comes from Bathymodiolus septemdierum, assembly GCA_963383655.1. Taxonomy (NCBI): domain Eukaryota; kingdom Metazoa; phylum Mollusca; class Bivalvia; order Mytilida; family Modiolidae; genus Bathymodiolus; species Bathymodiolus septemdierum. The sequence continues at coordinate 103,043,062 of OY726517.1, read as the reverse complement.
ACACAAGGGAATGTCAAGTGTCGGACAGGACATGTTATAACGATGCATTGTACTCCGGGGGAGTTCACTCAGGCCAATGTTCTATTAGATCGTGTAAGTATATTACGTGACATTAGTGAATATTACTGAGATGGGGTTTTCTCATGAAGGTCAGTCTACATGTGAAATTATCTATTAAAAAAACCAAACAATATATTACTGTATGTCACACACAAGCAGTTATCAAACAAACAATGTATTTAAACGTTAGATCTACGCAGCTATTTCTTTGTTTTCAATACTTTACAAGAAAAAAAATTGAAACTATTTCATTTTGCTGAGAAATATTCTAATTCAAAATTCAAATTTAAAAAAAACCACTAAAAACAAAAACAAAACAAAAAACAAAACAAAACAAAACAACAACAAACCAAAAGACAAAAAACAAAAAACCAAAAAAGCAAAACAATTCATATAATAACTGTTCAAAAGAAGAAGACTATGATCATTTATTACTTTCATCTCAATATCTAGATATGTGTTATATACTGTTCAACTGTTTGTATCATGTCGAGTCACTTGTGTAAAACGTATAACTCAGTCACACATATCGTCAAGTAGTAAGATAGTTTACACAACTGACGATACATGAGACAAACAATTGTACTAACATATGTATGTATATGATATGTTAATCTAACATTTCCATAAGTGTTATGGTTATGGTGTTTAACGCCACTTTCAACAATATTTTAGCAATATCGTGGAGGTCAGTTTTATTGGTGGAGGAAACCGGAGAAAACCACAGACACAAACGTATCACATAATGTTGTATCAAGTATATTTCCATCAGACGAAAAGGGTAATACTGTATGATATCATTATTATTTTTATTCGGGGATTCTCAAATTGTAGTTTATGTAATTTTTTACCAAATAAAAAAAAATCATATTTATTTATTTTCTTCATGAAAATATATACACAATTATGATTTTAATGTAAGAAAATTTTTTTATTCTAAAAATGTCAATTTTGAAGTTATAATTTCTCTTTAACATATATATTTTGAATATGTATTCATATTCTATTTAGAGGTTACCCCTTTACAACGGAGACAATGATTGATTTATTGTGCTTAACGCCACTATCAGCAATATTTCAGCTCTATCATGGCGATCAGTTATAGTGGTGGAAGAAGACGGAATACCCGGAGAGAACTACCGACCATGGACAAGCAACTGGCTACAACGGAGCCAAACATCAGCAGGGTACCAATGTTCATATCTAATTATCATAAATGAACAACTTTATAAAAATTAAAAAGTGTGCAAATATAAAACAAACACGAACATTTAGATAAGTCATTATTATCACAGAGCATATTTTTGAACATGTCAATGACATCATTGTAATAAAACTAGTAGTTGTATTGGTAAAATGGGAGAAAAAAACATCTGAGAAATACTGACAGTATAAGTCTTATTGCTCTACATGTTTTGTTACATAAAACCAGTACAAAAATGTATATGAACCTACAGACTAACGCTGTTGGTACTATGCTAGTATTTGTTATTTAGAAGTGACCCCTCTACAACGGGGACAAACAGCAACGAGGTACCAATAATCATTAATAAACAACAACAACGAGATACCAATAATCATTAATAAACAACAACAACGAGATACCAATAATCATTAATAAACAACAACAACGAGATACCAATAGTCATTAATAAACAACAAAAACGAGATACTAATAGTCATTAATAAACAACAAAAACGAGATACCAATAGTCATTAATAAACAACAACAACAACGAGGTACCAATAATCATTAATAAACAACAGCAACGAGGTACCAATAATCATTAATAAACAACAACAACGAGATACCAATAGTCATTAATAAACAACAACAACGAGATACCAATAGTCTTTAATAAACAACAACAACAACGAGGTACCAATAATCATTAATAAACAACAACAACGAGGTACCAATAATCATTAATAAACAACAACAACGAGATACCAATGATCATTAATAAACAGCAACAACGAGGTACCAATAATCATTAATAAACAACAACAACGAGGTACCAATAATCATTAATAAACAACAACAACGAGATACCAATAATCATTAATAAACAACTATACAAAAAAGTGAACATATATAAAACGTAAGCAAACATTTGCATAAAATTCATTATTATCACAGAGCATAATGTTAAACATATTAATGATGTCTTCGTGATAAAAGTAATACATGTAGTTTTATTGGGAAAACATACTATCACAGAAATAGTTGTGTCATTCTTCATTAAAACAGAATATGTATCATATTATTCTAATGTACTTGGTTACAAATAAAATATTAACATGACATATACAATATGAGACATAAAATATTAATCAAGTTCCCGATCTTCGAAACAAGACGCAATACACATAGGAAGAGGTTGAAGAAATCAAAGGGGTAATTAGAACCCATAAATCGAAGGACAGACAACATAATGGCCAAATGAAAAAGGACAAAAGGACAAACAACGATCAACAAAACGTACACATAGCCCTTTCTTATACCATGCTACACAATACTGGTTTTTTTTCAGTTGACAATCGTTTCCCTATTATGTCATGCGATGGCCTTGCATACAATCTAATGTTTGAATAATGGTTGAGGCTATCGGAAACTAGTTTGACCCCACCACCTTTTCTTAGAAGTACCTCTACCAAGCCAGGAAAGTAAGGAGCCATGTACATGTGCGCTACAGGAGCCATGTACATGTGTGCTACATGAACCATGTACATGTGTGCTACATGAGCCATGTATATGTGTGCTCCAGGAGCCATGCACATGTGTGCTACAGGAGCCATGTACATGTGTGCAACAGGAGCCATGTACATATGTGCTACATGAGCCATGTACATGTGTGCTACAGGTGTCATGTACATGTATGCTACAGGAGCCATGTACATGTGTGCTACAGGAGTAATGTGCATGTGTGCTACAGGAGTAATGTACATGTGTGCTACATGAGCCATGTACATGTGTGCTACAGGAGCCATATGCATGTGTGCTACATGAGCCATGTACATGTGTGCTACAGGAGCCATGTACATGTGTGCTACATGAGCCATGTGCATGTGTGCTACATGACCATGTACGTGTGTGCTACAGGAGCCATGTACATGTGTGCTACATGAGCCATGTACATGTGTGCTACAGGAGCCATGTACATGTGTGCTACAGGAGCCATGCACATGTGTGCTACAGGAGCCATGTACATGTGTGCTACAGGAGCCATGTACATGTGTGCTACAGGAGCCATGTACATGTGTGCTACAGGAGCCATGCACATGTGTGCTACAGGAGCCATGTACATATGTGCTACATGAGCCATGTGCATGTGTGCTACAGGAGCCATGTACATGTGTGCTACAGGAGCCATGTACATGTGTGCTACAGGAGCCATGTACATGTGTGCTAGGATAACGATTTTACCTCTTTCTACGATTGTTCTATTGGCTTTCAATTGTTACGACATTGTGGTATTTTCGTATTTCATTTTATTCTCAAATCGTTGTTAAAGAGTATGTTAATTACACTCTTACATTTCTAGGGTAAACACAGGTAATAGATGTAGATAGCTTAGTTATTATTGCTCATCTTTGTGGTTTCCTGTGTTGTTGTTTTTTATGTTTTTGTTTTGTTTGTCTTCGTTCTGTGCCTTGTGCTCAATGTTGCCAGTTTCTCTGGAATGTCCTTCGGTTTTATCTAACATTTATTTATTAGAGAATTACGAATAAGGTGAAGAACACGCAAAACATACATTAAAACGTATTGTTTACTAATTTACAAAAGTGTAATGAATAGCAATATCAAGTCGTAATGTTTATATATTTCGATTTTTCCCTGGATTATCAGCAGTTGTTTCACATAGTAACTTAAAAAAGAAACTTGGACTTGGAAGATATATATTGAAGCAATCATTGTAGAATAAATCATATCTTGTTGATGAGAATAATGATGCCTATAAAAGTTATAATCCACTAACTTTCTTCTCAATTGACTCAAATATGGAGAACACTTGCAAAATCGATCGCACCATTTTACTAAAGAGTGGATATTTAGGCCCGTAAAACTATGCTAGCCTCTCCATTTCTTCAACATTCTTGCTGATCTTTCCCCAAAAATCATAATAAAGAGCGAGTGAGTAATTGTTGAGCTATATCATGGTGGGAACAAATTACACCGGGCAATGATGATACTTACTTTGTACCATACCAAAATGCTTAGTTCGATTTGTATAGTGCTTGCTCACCAAAACAACAATCCACGGGTAGACATGTCGCTCCCCTGGGACACATTATTCTGAGTCCGAGACACCCAGTCTTTGCTTTTCCTCCTTAATGTTGCATGTTTAGCGGAGAAGCAACGCATACCAGTTTTATAGTCTTTGGATTGACCCGACCGGGACTCGAACTCACGATCTACGAGCACTGTAACCATTATGCCAATTATACAGATTCATTATAAAGAACCGCTACACTATTACAAAATGACGCACACTTAATGATCAATAACAAAATATTATCAAAGTTAGTCAGTGAAATAGCAAAAATATCCTGAATAAACGTCAGAGATAACTGAAGGGGAAATCAGGAAAGGACAATCCAAAGAAACTGGAAATATTGGGTACACAAGACATTAAGCGAATACAACAAACCAAATATGTGTTGGACACCACTATGCACAAACAAACACAAATAACGTAAGTAAGACATGAGCGCTCATACAAATAACTGAATGCTTTGTATAATTTTCATGTCGTTTTTAAGTTGAAAACTTGTAAAGTAAATTATGGTACTTGGATTACGATGTTTACAGGAGAGATATGCTATTTTTTGTTGGACAGTGGACAAATGATTCGTGCCATTCAAAATAAAGAAAAAGAATCTTGTTTATTCTCTGAATCATCATAACATATGATATAACACTGTCTACATCGTTATTATTATAAAGGTTGAAGTCTTGAACGCCTTCTTTTATTTCTACAATAATAGTGGAGCTTCTTAACACCGAAATTTGACAAAATCGTGCACTTAATGATACAAACACCAAGCTTTGCACATATGTTATTTAGTCCATATAGAAACAGTTTCCGTGCCTGGCCACCCGGCAGTCCGCCATTTTTTAAGATGGCGGCCATATTACAATAAGATTGTCTCTGGCAGGCGAAATTCGCAATCCACATTTTATGTACATATGTATATTTCATATAAACTAAAATTTTTATTATTTAACTAAAACAATCCTTTATAACAGACAAAAAACATGAAGAAGAGCGATTTATTTTGCACTACACAGGGCACACTGGTATAATCCACTGCCGATTATCTCGACATAGAGTTCAGTGTCAACTTTTGTTCAGCGTACTCCCAAATACTTTATGGCTGTCCCTTTTAATTCCATGAAGTCGTACATGAATTACATGGATGTGCCAACACGGGATAGCCGAGACAAGAAGATTGGGGGAGGGAGGGGGGGGGGGCTTGTTCTTCCGGATAGTGTACATATCGCACTGGCGTTAAAAATGTTACCTGAAGAACGATCGGACCGAGCGTAGGTATTCAATCACAACGCAATCGAAACCCATTCAATAAAATGCAGTAATAGGACAATCCCTCGGCCTGATATCTGTTTGTTTTGAGTCTTATTATTTGTGGTAGAGCTTTGTATTGAAATTTCATTTTTCAAAGCAATTGTGTTGTGTTGATTTTTGGATTGCATTAATTTGTTGTTTCAAATTTGCGAAAATAATTTGTTCTACAAAAACGTGTAAAGTCGCAAGTTCCCTCAACAATCATAAAATAATCCGCCAAATTCTTCAGGGGAAGCATGTACCGTCCATATAGCTCAACAAGTACTCATGTTTCAAAGTTGTTTTGTATGATAAACATTTTCCAATATCTGATTTAAGAGAGGCAATGACTATGAAACTTTATCAAAGGCAACGCGCTTGTGTTGCAACTCTCCAAGACAGTTGGTAGCACAATTAAGTGCTGGAGATGCTATTGCACCAAAAATTCAAATACCATCCAGCCTTTCTTGTGGCATTTTACAATAGAGAGAGACAGACAGCAACTACGAGGCAAGGAGATGAAAGTAATATTAAGGATGCCTCACTGAAAGATATTGCTATAGCCGAATTAGTGTCATATATTTTTGAGACACAAAGGAATTCAACGGAATCAGTGGTGTTTCGTTTTACAGACTTGGTATCGATGTATGAGGAAAGACTTTCACAACTTGGTTTGTATTCCTCCCCAGTACATACTACACGTCTGAAAGTAAAATTACTGAAGAGATAGCGCATACTAAAGGTAGAGATGTTCTTTTAATATTTGAAAAAGATATTGTCCCGACAATATCGTTAGCATGTGACTATGGTGACACTATGCACATGGCGAAGACAGCTGAGATAGTACGATTAGATTAGCAAAAGCATAAATCAAAATTCATGCGATAATTTTGAGCTGACGAAATTCAATCAAGCATACCATCGTCTTTGCTTCAACTTGTGAAAATTATACACCATGGTCCCGATACAAAAACCCAGTTGGAAATTGATAGATACAAGTCTGACTTGACCATTGCACAATTGTAAATGTTTAACTACCACCCAAAAGGACAGTGCAACTACGACACTCTCTTGAACGTGAAACTCCATTTTGTGCTCATCTTGGATTTCCCATTGATGCCAGCAGATCATTGATATTTCTGTCCAGTATGGTTTATATCTTTCGTACAATCGTTCAACATTCTACACATCTTGGGGAAGCAGTAGTTGAACGGTTTGTCTCAGAATGTGTTGAAATCATATTTGATGTTAACCTTGAAAATAGTTGAATTTTTTGTGACCTACTAATTCAGTCATCTGTGCAAAATGTCATGCTTGTATCACCATTTGCATGATTATTGTATTAAGCATTGTTTTCTCCTATGTATTATATGCTCGTAAAAAATATAATAATATATTTTATATGAACAAAATGATGAAAAAAATATCGTAGATTGTGTGGTTTACTGAAATATAATATATATATATATATATTTTTTTTCTATTTATAACCAATTACATGTATCTGAACAAAATCATGAAAAAATATCTTAGATTGTGTGGTTTACTGAAATATAATATATATATAACCAATTACATGGTTACCTCTGTTTTCTTACATACAAAGTTCGACACCTACCACTATTGATCCGTGACACTATCAATGTCCTCTGTGTCTGTATCTCTCATCCTATTAGTGTTGGTCTGGCTTGTCTATCACAACGAACATATAGTCTTTGATATTTGTTAAGATAGTGTTACAATTTTAGCGTACAAGATGAAAGAACTCATTCTTCACTGTGTCAAAAGAACATTCCATCGGAATTAAAATCAGAATAAATTGCCTTTTTCTATAATTACAAAACAAATATATACGTTTACATGCCATGCATAGAGATCGAAATCATTTCATTCGGAACACATTGTTAACGTAACAGTACGTGTGTCAGAGGATGATTGAAGTGACTGGAGGACTTCTAGACTTCTAGCGTGTAACCGACATTATAGTGTTAACAAGTTTAATATTAACAACTTTTACAGAATCCATTGCTATGCAGAAATGTTTAGTAACGGATGAGAACAACTATTATCAACTGATTAAAATTAATACGAAGTTCAAAACCCCATTACATAACAATAGTTTGACAGACAGACAGAAAACAAAATCTACTAAGCTTTTTTGTTTGGCCAGTAATTAATCAGTAACAATATTAACATCCATACATCATGTTATATCAATGTTGAATACAAACCTAGGAATCGGTAGACACATTATATTTTATAAGAAATAAGACGCAGATGTATGTATCATCAGTACGATCTAGATTATGAACTGTGAAAACAAATAGGTTTTTATAAAATGAATAATTAATAATTGTTGATCTAGGTTTACTTATATTCATATGGCTTGGTAAAAATCATTTTATTTTTCAAGATTACTTCTCCCCGGAGTATAGAATAAAATCTGCAGAGCAGCACGCCATCTTTTATCAGCGAAATTGAATTCAACAGCACGTAGATGAATGAGATGCCGTTCTGCTTAAGATGGGATAATATAGAAAGGCAATCACATAACAGAATAAAGTATAGCAAAATGGATGTATAAAATCATTTAAATTGACAGAGTAAAGACATTGAGCTGAGATTTGTCTGCCCTTTATTCTAACTAGACCACCGACTAATGGTAAAAAAGCTACAATATTGGTTTTGTATTTATCTTGGCTTTCTGTTATCATCAGAATCAAAGGAGTAATGGTGTGAATGTATATATAATAAACTCTATAGAAACTCAACAATGGTTCAAAGATGGGTAATTAACATTCTTGACGGTAGATACTTTTTATACAGGAGGGATGGCCTTTGTAATAATGATATAAGTTCAAATTAGAACCCAAAGTCGACATCAAATCCGATCTGTGATTGTCCTATTAATCTACTAAAAGGAACTATGTGTTAATTAGTGATACTCTTACACGATAAAACAATGATACAGACACATCATTGTCATTGTTAAGACAATTAAAACTCATATAACATTACGAGATGCTTCTAATTAGGTGATAGAGGTTATCAAGATTTTTATTTTCAAGATTTATTTGAAAACACTCGGACACATATACAAGTGTAACAAGAGGTCATTTTTTTAAATAATATATACATTCAAGACACGACAGAATGAACATGCGATGAAAAATAATAAATCTGACAGTAAATAAAATATAAAGTTACAACATAATACAGGCAGTTACATATAATCAGAGTAAGGCAGCAGCTTTTCTAATAAAAATTGATAATCGCTTATAAAGTTCTACATTTCAAATAGAAAGAAGACCTTCAAATTTGGCATGATTAGGGTAAGCTCGATAATAATTTGGCAAATACTTATTTCTAAGGGTGATAATGTTTTCATTTTTACAAACTAATAAAAAATGATATTCGTCTCCAATAGTTTCTTTGCATAAATGGCAAATACGCTCTTCTCGAGGTATATTATACCAACGACCAGTTTCTATAGGAAATGCAGATTTGAAGTTTTAAATTTAGTTATCAGAGGATACATATCTTACTATAAACATTAACACTTTTGAAGTTTCATTGAGAGAGAGAGAGAGAGAGAGAGAGAGAGAGAGAGAGAGATTTTAACTACAATTTCGGGAAAATGAGACGTTTTCAATAATCTTGAACGCAATAAAGTTGCCGTCATGTTCGTATGGTAGTTGGTTTATAACTAGAAGTGTTTGAAGATACCAAAGGAATGATCAGAATCCGTATATCCAAGAATAACAGACAACACAATGACCAAAAGGAAAAGTACAAAAAGACAAACAACGATCTACAAAACATACACATAAAACTAAAGATCGAGTAACATGAACCCCACTAAAAACTGGGGGTGAACTCAGGTGCAATCAGTGCCTATCGAACACTAACCTTTGAACGCAATAATGAAATTCCACACATATATGACAGAATAAATAGATATGAACAAATGATTTGATATTGATAGAATAGAAACTTCTAGATCAAATTAGAGAGGTGGTTTAAAGAGGTCAATCTTTAATACTAACTACTATCCTCTCACACCTTAACTATATCTTCATTTCAGGTTACCAAGAAGTATGTCCGACCTGTAACCAAGATACAAATGTTTACAAGAAGAGTTTGAAAAGGTTAAAAGGGTAATCAGAATCCGTAAATCGAAAAAGAACAGAAACGACAGTGGCCAAATAAAAAAAACAAAACCCCAAAAAAAACAAGCAAAGATCTATAAAACATTACACATAAAACTAAATATCTAGCACTGTCAGTTTGAGAAATATAAAGATTTATAAAGAAACAATAACCCCACTACGGGTAGAGTATAACTAAAAAAAACGGTTGTATAAAGTTAATATTCAGTCACCTTGTAAATCAAAAACAAAGTTAAGACTTTTATAATTACTAGGTAATTATTTAAATGAAAATAATTAATTCTCAGTGTGTTGATGACGTAAATAATTTTCTGATGCATTATTACAAATTAAATTTGTTACACCTTGTGAATATATTCCTATACATTATAAATGTAAGTTATTGTTCATTAACAAAACATGATCTTTAAGATAAAATTGTAAATATACAAGATGTAATTTATTGCAAGACTTAACACAAATGAACAACGTTATCTGTATATGATAATTCTTGTAATGACCGGTTAATATGAGACCTGATTACTCTCACTGGGGCATATAATAAGATTAATACTTATAATATTGCCCGATAATAACAATTCAATTATGATTAGCTGATATCATTTAATTTAGCTAGTATTCACGGGCCAGGCTTAATAGTATCAAAAATAATTAAAAATTGTCTAATTCGTAAATATTTTGCTTAGACAAATGACTTAGAAGCTGAAGAAATAGAGATTCCAAACTTGTTATAAAAAATAACTGAAACGTGTGTAAGAACAAATAATAATTACAGTAGTAATATCACAGACTACAAATTATCAAATGAGCTTCGTATATCCATACCTTTTGGCACGGCCTCGAACCTCGAGGCACGTGCTTTTCGTAGATGAATGAAACAAATAAAAAGAAACGCTTAACATCATTACATTGTTCAGTGTGTTTAAGAAATAATCCATGGAAGCCATAGTTTATAGCCAGATTTAACATGGGTAACATTATTTTTGCAAAACTTTTACATAATACAACGAAAATAATGTTACCCATGTTAAAACATTATACAAACTATGGCTGCCTGCAATTATTTCGATTCTTATAGGAAAAATCTAACTTATATTTGAAGCGGAAATCAGTAATTGAAATGCGTGTCATTACAAAATTAACTAAGTTTCATCTTTGCAGTTGATTTTCTTATATAGATAACTGGACGGTGTTGAAATTAATGAACTGATATTTTCCAATTTGATGGCATTTTGATTATAGAAACTTAAACAAGTAAAATGTTCACAAAATCGTAGAATAAATCAGTAACCAGCTTGTGTCAATGTCACCAGCGTTCCTTGTTAACTAGGTCACCGGAAGACGACAAATTACAAAACTGAAAGTCGATAAATGAGTGTCTTTAGTCTTTTTTTCTGAAAGAAATATATGTAAAGAAACAATGCGAGTATTTTTCTGTTTGTATGCACCACGTTCCTGTATAAATACACGAAATCACTTAGGAATAATGTTAATAATTTGTTCGATAATACGCAGATACTCACAGTAAAGTTGTTTTCTTTCTTGTACTTGGATTTGTCATATCCTCAAAATGTGCATGTATATTATTATCCTCATTCATGACTTTTCACAGAGTTTGTAGCAATATTAACAGGGTGAGTGCCACTAGTGAAGCAGGAAGTACCTACCTTTCCGAGCACCTTTTCATGTTTAATTCATGTTATTTGTATCTATTTACATATACATTTGAACAACATAATTTACATATCAGATGATGTTCGTCTCGTTTTGCAGTAATGCAACGGGAGTCACTTGTGGAATAGGATCTGCTAACCCTTCCGGAGCATCTCAGTTCAGCCCCGGTTTTTACTGGGGTACGTGTTGCTCAATCTTTAGTTTTCTATGTAGTGTTTTGTAGATCATTGTTTGTTTTTTACTGGGGTACGTGTTGCTCAATCTTTAGTTTTCTATGTAGTGTTTTGTAGATCATTGTTTGTTTTTATCTGGGGTGCGTGTTGCTCAATCTTTAGTTTTCTATGTAGTGTTTTGTAGATCATTGTTTGGTTTTTACTGGGGTACGTGTTGCTCAATCTTTAGTTTTCTATGTAGTGTTTTGTAGATCATTGTTTGTTTTTTACTGGGGTACGTGTTGCTCAATTTTTAGTTTTCTATGTAGTGTTTTGTAGATCATTGTTTGTTTTTTACTGGGGTACGTGTTGCTCAATCTTTAGTTTTCTATGTAGTGTTTTGTAGATCATTGTTTGTTTTTATCTGGGGTGCGTGTTGCTCAATCTTTAGTTTTCTATGTAGTGTTTTGTAGATCATTGTTTGGTTTTTACTGGGGTACGTGTTGCTCAATCTTTAGTTTTCTATGTAGTGTTTTGTAGATCATTGTTTGTTTTTTACTGGGGTACGTGTTGCTCAATCTTTAGTTTTCTATGTAGTGTTTTGTAGATCATTGTTTGTTTTTTACTGGGGTACGTGTTGCTCAATCTTTAGTTTTCTATGTAGTGTTTTGTAGATCATTGTTTGTTTTTATCTGGGGTGCGTGTTGCTCAATCTTTAGTTTTCTATGTAGTGTTTTGTAGATCATTGTTTGCTTTTTACTGGGGTACGTGTTGCTCAATCTTTTGTTTTCTATGTAGTGTTTTGTAGATCATTGTTTGTTTTTTACTGGGGTACGTGTTGCTCAATCTTTAGTTTTCTATGTAGTGTTTTGTAGATCATTGTTTGTTTTTTACTGGGGTACGTGTTGCTCAATCTTTAGTTTTCTATGTAGTGTTTTGTAGATCATTGTTTGGTTTTTACTGGGGTACGTGTTGCTCAATCTTTAGTTTTCTATGTAGTGTTTTGTAGATCATTGTTTGTTTTTTACTGGGGTACGTGTTGCTCAATCTTTAGTTTTCTATGTACTGTTTTGTAGATCATTGTTTGTTTTTTACTGGGGTACGTGTTGCTCAATCTTTAGTTTTCTGTGTAGTGTTGTGTAGATCATTGTTTGTTTTTTACTGGGGTACGTGTTGCTCAATCTTTAGTTTTCTATGTAGTGTTTTGTAGATCATTGTTTGTTTTTTACTGGGGTACGTGTTGCTCAATCTTTAATTTTCTATGTAGTGTTTTGTAGATCATTGTTTGTTTTTAACTGGGGTACGTGTTGCTCAATCTTTAGTTTTCTATGTAGTGTTTTGTAGATCATTGTTTGTTTTTTACTGGGGTACGTGTTGCTCAATCTTTAGTTTTCTATGTAGTGTTTTGTAGATCATTGTTTGTTTTTTACTGGGGTACGTGTTGCTCAATCTTTAATTTTCTATGTAGTGTTTTGTAGATCATTGTTTGTTTTTAACTGGGGTACGTGTTGCTCAATCTTTAGTTTTCTATGTAGTGTTTTGTAGATCATTGTTTGTTTTTTACTGGGGTACGTGTTGCTCAATCTTTAGTTTTCTATGTAGTGTTTTGTAGATCATTGTTTGTTTTTTACTGGGGTACGTGTTGCTCAATCTTTAGTTTTCTATGTAGTGTTTTGTAGATCATTGTTTGGTGTTTACTGGGGTACGTGTTGCTCAATCTTTAGTTTTCTATGTAGTGTTTTGTAGATCATTGTTTGTTTTTTACTGGGGTACGTGTTGCTCAATCTTTAGTTTTCTATGTAGTGTTTTGTAGATCGTTGTTGGTTTTTTACTGGGGTACGTGTTGCTCAATCTTTAGTTTTCTGTGTAGTGTTTTGTAGATCATTGTTTTGTCCTCCTTTGGTCATTGTTCTTCAAACATTTCTTATTATCCATAACGTCAAGCCGAAACCAATCTCCGCCATGTTAGTTTTATCAATGACACAGAAAGTCGGTAGCGCATGGTGGCTGATGCAAGTTTTAGTTGTCAATCAGTAAAAGCACACAGATCAGCCCGGAGCCTGATATGGAAGGGGTAAATTCAGCCATTTTTCCTGTATAAAGAGTCGTTCATCATTGTAAAATATGTGACAAAAATTAATACAATGGCACATTCAGGAATAAATGAAGATATTCTACACATAGACCGTGTTTTCTTGAAGGAATTAGATTATCATTAATAACAAATAATTCATTACTCTAGTTCAGCGATAAAAAGTCTTGAACTTTATATTGAAATAACAGGATTACGATAAAGATGGTATCTACCACTGACATAATCATGTTAACAAATTTTACTGCAAGCATTTTATTATAAAGGAAACAGAATCAATAGGAACGTATTAAATATTATCTTGCCGTATATGGAATTGGAAATCTGAAAACAAAATCATAAAAATCATCTGTGTGCAAAGTGGATTAACATTTCGTCTTTTATGTAGTCTAAAACGGTAATATGAAGAAAAAAACAAGAAGTTATTAAATAAGAATTAAACAGAACTGATAAACTATTTATTATGAACTATCAAACATTTCACATCGTTATTACATTTCAGTATCATTAATATTGCAAATTATAACAGAACGTCTTTCATTGGCTATATATAAACAATATCATTTTATAATAATTAAAAAAAAACATTATTAACAGAAACCAAAAAGTAGTTTTTTTAGATTTCAATTAACATTATGCTAGTAAAAAATTTATAACGAGCGATGATGAATCATAAAATGCAACGAAAAACAATATTATCATATTAAAATGTTTTACAAACGTATGGCTGCCATGAATTATTTCGTTTCACATTGGTAACATCTGATTTTTATGTATCTCATAACAAAATCTACCCTTACCCTCTCGGAGTTCACTCTTCGGTTTTAGCAGGTTCATGTTGCTCGATCTTTAGTTTTTAGTGTAATGTTTTGTAGAATATTGTTCTTCCTTCTTCTTTAGGTCATTATGTTGTCTGTCCTTCTTCGACTGATGGATTATGATTAAATCTTTGAATATCTTCAACTCTTCTATTCACCTTCATGTTCACAATCGTATTTTTCTCTACATGAAGCATAATAGTTTAGTGCTTCGGTGTTAAATCTAGCAATTTCTATACGAAACACATAGAACTCGTCATGGCTAAAAATAGCCAACAATTCTAATCAACCAATAGGAACCTCTAAGCACTTTTCTCCTTCTAAAACTCTACATAGTGACAAATGTAAACAATTTATGTGACCATACAACTTGGTAAAGACCAGGATAAAATTAAAATTTAGGTGATAAACTTTCATTCAATCTGTCTTTTACCCGTATGTTTAGTGGGTGCAGTAAACTGCCTTATAAGAGACTTCACCGCTTCACGTATGACTTGTTCCGTTCAATGGCGGATTCAAAGGAGGGGGGGCTTTGGGGACTTCAGCCCCCCCCCCCCCCCCCCGTCGAATAAGTC
The DNA here is from genome assembly GCA_963383655.1 of Bathymodiolus septemdierum. Classification (NCBI taxonomy): domain Eukaryota; kingdom Metazoa; phylum Mollusca; class Bivalvia; order Mytilida; family Modiolidae; genus Bathymodiolus; species Bathymodiolus septemdierum. The sequence goes on along the minus strand of OY726517.1, from coordinate 103,027,955 downwards.
AAGCACACATATTAACATACGCTTTCCAAGGCTACTTAACTTCACCATATGACTTGTAATCGAATGGTTTCGATCTGTGTGATGAAAGTAAAAGAAAATAGAAATTAATTTCTTTGTATTGCATTAATCTTCAAAGAGGTAATTATAAGTAATTATGCTAAGTCAAATTTTCAAGTTTATTTGAAGTTTTCATGAATGTATTGTCAAAATACCAATTAATCAGGTATTGTCTTAAACCGTTATATAAACAGGTCTAGTGTCACAATTTCATATAGGTATAACCACCAACACCTGTAAATTGAGGCTCTTGCAAGAAAATTCTTTTTTAAATATCATTTATTTTTACCAAAAAATTAAAGGCAAATGTTGCTGTATTACAAAAAAAAAATTAAAAAATACACGAGTTTCCGTTTTGAAAATATATGAATACAGCATATTTTAAACTCTAAATGAAAATATAAATAGATATAAAATAATTAAAATTAATTAGAAATAAAATAGACTTAAATTAGATTTTCCCCCTGCTATTGTTCAAACCCTTTACAGGGGCAGATCCCAGATTTCAAGTTAGGGAGGCACGAATTTGTTTTGGGTATTTCGTGTGAAAAATCACGATTTTACGCCAAAAAATCTTATTTTTTTCCAATTTTAGGGGAGGGGACGCGCGGGGGCGCCCCCCCCCCCTCCCCCCTGGATCCGCCCCTGCTTGACCACTTTACAAAATTGCCAAAAACACATACACCAGACCAGAAGCTGATGTAACTTCTTTGTTGAATTCCATTTCCAACTTTGATTTTGTCGTAATCATTGTTATTGTTCAAATGTGCCTGGCTTTTAAGAAATGGCTCAGCAGATCACTAGATTTAGATTAAGCTTATTTTATTGTTAACTATATAACATTTGGATCGGACACAAGTTATTCCAACTTACAAAAGTCCTCTACAAGATCACTACAAGAGAGATCACTTGACATAGGCAGACTCCTAAAATGCGTAAATGTAATTCAGAGCTCACTAATCTGCAGAGCAAATGTTGAACAATTCAACCACCAGTGTTTTGAGAGGAGTGCTAAAATATGTGAACCGCTAGACATAGAGGTTAAAAAACATAGAATATGCGGGAGACAAATAATGAGAGATAATGTTGAAGCAGAGTCCGGAAGACTACTTTAGGAAGTCAATAACTCTACCTTTTCTCTACTGTACGCTAAATGAAATGAAAACAAGGTTTACCGACCTACACGCCAGAACCGCTTTGGGACTACAGTTGGTTCCATCAACTATTGAAAATATTGCTCCATAACTGAGCCCCCCCCCCCCCCCCCCCCCGTCAACAGAGTCTCTGGATCCGCCCCTGTCTGTTTGTTCCTCAATGAATTATATATTTAGTAGTATGATTTGAAATAACACCATATTTTTTAGAACAACATTATTTGAAAATATTCTATATTATGGTTTGTGGCATTTTTTGTTCACTGTACGGTGATACTATCTGCCTTTAGCTTAATCGAATCCCAAAAGATATAAACGATATATCATAAATTTCCATGTAATAAACCCGCCTACGTCGAAAGTTGTAGAAGTGAATTTGCCCATTGTCTAGTCCAGTTGTTGTCAGTTTTCCACATTTTGGCATAGAACATGGGTCGTGCATTATGCCTTCTAATCTTGGGACATATTTCGGCATATAACATGGACAACACAATATTATTGTTATTATTACTCTGAATGTGTTTGGGCATTTAAAAAAAAATGAAATTTGTCTAAAATGTATTGATAGTATAAAGATTGGCAAATAATATTCATTTAAATTCAAGAAATATTTAATTTCAACAATAACAATGAACTGTCAAATATTTAATTCCCAAACCTGGAACAGGGGTGCGTTCAACATCGTAGCTGGTAGGTTGAGCTAAGTAGAACAATCCTACTGAACGGAAAGCTAGCCTAGCCGCTACATAGCTTTCGCTAGCTTAAAAATGTTCTGCTAGCTTTTGAATCCAAGATGGCGGCTAAAACTAAATTTGATTTCGTGAAGTAAAAATAGTGGCATTGCAGGAAGTGGCAACGCTTTTAATACGGATGATAATTTATTAAGGTAACTAGTCAAATACGATTAGCTAAAATGCTCCAAGAAATATATTCCATATAATTGACGTCATATTTGCTAGCACCGCTACGTAGCTAATCGTTCAATAGCGTTATTGCTATTTTGCCTAGCAACTAGGCTAGCTGCTACGATATTGAACGCAACCCTGGTCATTCCTTGACAGACGACAACATCAACGTTAAAGAAAAACGTATAATACATTGTAAATTGTACACTGTTAAAAGCGCTCAGGTGATCCCGTTTAGACCCCCCGCCTATTAAAATGGCGTAACATTGTTCTATGCTCCTCCCATCAGCAAAGTAATGACTCCAACAATAGTACTATACGAGTGCATAGTACAACGACACTATTTATTCTTTGTAAAATTATGTTTCAATAATATCATGTCAATTATAATGACAGATTCTTACATGAAGAGTAATAATATTGGGTAGTTGCTGTTCTTAATGTCAGGTTCGATCAAAAATGAGATTAAACAAAGATTGGTCAAATCTAATCACCAATACATCCCACATAACATGGTGGGTATTCTGATTTAATTAACAAATTCTTGATGAACCCACTCCAATTATGGTTATTTTCTACAAAGGTTATCACTATTAGATTTATTAAACCATTGAAGGGGTCATCGTGGTCGTGGTAGTGACCGTGTGGTAGTTTTATTTACAACTACCCATACAATCAGTGTATATCACCATTAAAATTGTGAGTTCGATTCCCGATCATGTCGAGGTGCACACAATAACACTTTATGTGATAATGGTTGTTGGTGACTTGCGATAATTTCAGTTATGTTCTACAGGTACTCAAGCTTCCTCTAGCGATAAAACTTACTGCCACGATATAACAGAAATATTGTTGAAAGTGGCGTTAAGCACAATAACTCTAACCCTATTAAGCTATTCAATGAGATAACTTTACTATTATATCTAGAGCATATGCCCGGGTGGCTCAATGAATTAGGTAGTTGGATTACCTAACAACTCATACAAGCCAATCACCAATACGGCGTGGGTTCGCGTATGGCTGTGTAAATTACAAAAAGGTGTACTCGACTCGCAGCCGGAAGTGATAAAGTTTACCCGTTGCTTGCTCGGTGGTTCTCTCCCGGTACTCCGGCTTCTTCCACCACTAAAACTGGTCGCAATGATATAGCTGAAATATTGCTGAAAGTGGCGTTAAGCACCAAAAATCAAATCAAATCATAACATATGATAAGTATAATGATAAAGACGTAATGATGAGAGTTATTGTAAAATGAAGTATGTTTATATTGAACGGAAACAATACTTTCAAAACAATATTTCTTCTTTCAATGTAAGGGTCGCGCTTATAGATTGTTTTATTTTAGAAATATAAGGAAATGTTTTAAATAATCAAATTTGAAGTGTAATTTTTCGATTAGGCCGGAACGTAGTTTCCTAGCGTAGCTATTTCAATGAAAACGTATTTTCATAGTAGACACAGTTAAAGGGGAATAGTATCGATAGAGAAGTAGCTATGCTTGTCTTAATTGAATTGGCTGTCAGAATTTTTTTCTTTTTTAATTTTAAAAGTTGCCAATATTCGATGTTTTATACTAATTGCAGTTTAAATTTTTTATAATATTATTCGTAAATAGCCTGGAACGAAGGAAATACGTCGCTGTTTGATTCTCTTGCTTCCCGTAAAGCATTCAATGTTTACCTGCGCAATATTCATACGACCTGACAGTGAACTCATTCGGGAAAGCGTTTGTGCATGTGCGAAATTGTTTGTTGATGAAGGAAATGTGCACATGGCACAAGTCGAATCGTAGAAGAATAAAAACATTGACGGATTCTATACGAAAACGACACAAAAAGGAGGATTCAGCTAGCTTTGTGTAAAAAAAAAAATATGTTATACCGACCCATTCCATTTTTCAACACGTAAGCATAATTTAGTATATTTTTTCGGTCGAACCGTATTTTGACAGTAGAATTGCATCGTAGTTTTTTATATATACTTTTTTCAGGAGAAAATTAGAGACTTAAATAAAGAACTTCATGTCTGTTTTAAAAAAAAAAAAATATAATCAAGTTAACTCAAGTGTTGTCAATAATATGCAATGCAATTTGTTTACAATTTTTCCTTTATCCTTTGCAGAGTTTGGGTTTGTTTTTATTAATTTCATCACGTATTTCCGATTATAAGTGTCATTCTTACTAAATACCATTATATAATATTAACTGATTACCCCGGGATCCAATTTCATAGATATATTTCCTAAATTATATTAATTCTAGCGAATTTACATCAACCATGCTTCCTTGGTTATTAAAAGCAGTTGTCAGTGTTCGGCAAACCTCGGAAAAGCAGCCGACTTATAATTAGGTGTGTTAATGGCGATTCCACCGACAGACATTCGAATTCTTCTCACTAATTACGACATTATAGCATATTTTTGTTAAACCTGGCTTCTTGTTCAGAATATTTTATTAGTATAAAACATCGAATATTTGCAACTTTTAATATGAACAAAAAAATTCAATTCTGACAGCCTGTATGCCTTTAACTGTTCACTTGTTATAAGAAATACACGAACGACCTTTTTATTATTATTTTTATTAACAATCTAAGTTTCCTGATTTTACAATTGTCTAAAAAATATTGTTTTCCATATCTTTATATTTCACATTTTATAATAATGATTTTGCTATTAAAAAGCCATTACATTAATTATTTTGAAATCAGTGCTATGTATCATTGTTAAATTGTCGAAATCTTGTGCTGCCGTCTCCAGATTGTCTCTATCGTGATTACTATGTAATATGATTGCTGAACATGTTGTATTACTGTAATATCTCATTTAATCTAAGATTCCATATCAAGTTCTATTTATCATATAAATAGTGTCAGGTTTATGGTTATATCCAGTTACATATAACTCTGTAAACACTGTAGTTTTATATGTACTTTAACCTTTAACAGTAAAAATAGCTAAAGTTATTATGATATTCATCAATGTTATAAGGTTGCGTGACCCACATTCTTCGGACAACTGGTTGTGTTTTTTTTAGCATAGTATTATTGCTTGTCACCTGCCAGTCATTACATGTTACGATGTAATCGTTCAATTAAGAAGAGTTTGAAGATACCAAAGGGGTAATCAGAATCCGTATATCGAAGACGAACAGACAACACCATGGCAAAAAGAAAAAGTACAAAAGGACAAACAACGATCTATAACACATACATATAAAACTAAAGATCGAGTAACGCGAATCCCACTGAAAACTGGGGTGAACTCAGGTGCTACGGAAGGGTAAGCAGTTCCTGCTCCACTAGTGCACCATGTTGTGTTCTGCTTCATACATTTAATGGGTAGAAACAACAAGTCCTGTCCCTGTTACTATCATTGTTTCATTGGGATTTGATTCTCGATTTTTTTTTTATTCAATATTTTTATCGTTTTGTACTGTACGACACAAATTGGGCTCGTCTCTACTTCCAGTTATGTTGTAGGCATTTCATGTTTTATATATACACAAAGAATAAAGTTAAGCACCCCCGTGTTTTTTTTAAATGACAAATGATACGACAAGTATTACGAGATTGCTGACCAGATAATCTCAAGAACGCAATGGTGACCTGTTAGGAAATTACATTGGCTGTAAGAAACCACAAAAAAATCAAGAAAAATGTTAACTTAATGAATATTTAATCACAATATCACAAGGCCAGTTTATGCAGTAAAACACGTTCATTTTAAGTATTGACCTTCACAGTTCAAAGAGAACGAGAAGATTGTCATTTCACTTTCAAAACGTCACTTATGAATCACTTGACGAAATCTGTTGTTCAAAGTTCAGTACCGGGTGTAACCCCTACGTGCTTGGATGACGGCCTCAACTCTGCGTCTCATCCCTCCAGTTAGACGTCGGATGTCCTGTTGTGATTGCTGCTGCCATTCCCGACGCAATGCTGCTTCCAACTGACGAATGTTTTGCACAGGAGGTGCCCGAGCCTGTTTATGGCGGCCTAACATGTCCCAAATATGCTCTGTGGGATTCAAATCCGTGCTCATGGCTGGTCAAGGAACAGAAGTCACGGCTTCGCTTTGGAAGTAGGCGATTACTGCTATTGAACGATGAAGCCTGGCGTTGTCATTCATATACACAGGCCTTGTAGCTAGTGGGTGGTTGTCGAAATGGGGGACAACAACTGGTTGCAAGACGTTTCTGATGTACTGATCACCAGTTAGGTTGCCTTGTATGGTAACTAAATCCAGCTTGCAGTCATGAGAGATACACCCCCAAACCATTACTGAGCCTCCACCGTAAGGGACAGTTGGCTGAATGTTCTTTGGGGTATAGGCTGTATTTTTGTGTCTCCAAACCCTCATCCGGCCGTCGGTTACATGAAGCAGGATCTCGTCTCACCAATGGATCTTGCGCCATGTCCTTAAATTCCAACCACGTCGTGTTAAACACCATGGCAAACGTGTTCGTCGATGTCGGTCTGCCAACAGTGGAGGCTTAATGACTCTCCTTGACTTAAGTCCCGCTGATTTCAGACGGTTTCTATTTGTTCTTGTTGACAGACGTCTATTGGGCAGCCAGTGTTGTTTGAGTACGGAACTGGTTGCGAATGGCATCCGCCTAACAAAACACTGCAATGCCCTGTCGTCACGATCAGATGTTACCCGTGGTCTGCCGGATCTTGGCGAGTCTTTCACATTGTTGGTTTGTGTGTGTTTTCTCACCAGTCGGTTGACTACAGTATAGTGGTAGCCCATCTGACGTCAAATAGCTTTGAAGGACATCTCTGTTGTATGCATGCCGATTATTTGCCATCTTTGTGCCTCTGATATTCGCCTTCGTACCATGCTTACTGAGAATGAATATATTTTTTTAAAACACCGGACTTAAATACCCAAATTCGAAACTTGAACATACTGAATTTTGAGTAATGCGTGAGAGGCATGGTTCACGTGCATGACTAGTCGATATTAGACATAGTGGTCACACATGTGTGAGCACATCTTTTTAATTGAACATTGTTCTTGCTATAATCAATATAAATATTAGAATCTAAACTTAGTGTAACTTATTATGTTTTAATATATCAGGGGGTGCTTAACCTTTTTCTTTGTGTATATGTTATATATATTTATTTGTGTATGCTAGTGTCCAACACGATTTCCATATCACATCATGTTCGCTTTGTATAACAGTAGCATGACGGGTGCCACTTGTGGAGCAGGAACTGTTTATACTTCCTCCCATTTTTCTCAGGTTCGTGTTGCTCAATCATTAGCTTTCTGTAGAGTGTTTTGTTAACCATTGTTTGTCTTTTTGTCTTTTTCTCGTATTTAACGCTTGAAAAACTACAAGGAAGACAGCAATGTATCGGTTATAATATTTAGAATGTGCCGAACACTGACTTTAAAGCCGGTCGATATGCACGCGATTATTTGCTATGATATGTATTTTGACATAGGAATGATCGTTAGAAGGGATTTTTCTATTAATTTAAAATCTTCGTATAATGATATTCGATTATACTGCTACTGTTTTACCAGTAATCAAGTTAATACTGATTTTATGAATTTTGTCAGCAATGTAAATCAATACTCACTCGTTCTTGAAAAACTGATAGTGCTCAATTAACAAAATGAAATTGTTTGGTTTTTTTTAAAATATCTTCCTAAATCCTCGTCAACTTATTGTTGTGGAATTTGCTAAAATGGATTTATATGCAGCAACATTCCAGCAGCACTTGCATATGGAGTATATATCTCTCAGTTGATACGATATTCCAGAGCTTGTGGTTCCTATCAGGATTTCCTTGATAGAGGGTTATTGCTAACAAGGAAGCTACTGAAACAAGGGTTCCTCTTGGTCAAGTTATAGTCATCACTTCGAAAGCTTTACGGTCGCCACCATGACTTGGTTGACTGCTATGGAATATCTGTGTCACAAATGACCGCGGATATGTTCCACTTGTCGTAAGCACTATCCAGTCCTTTCCTCACTCAAGACTTATCACCGGGTTTGTAACTAGATTAACACGACGGGTGCCACTAATGGAGCTGGAACTGCTTACCCCCCCCCCCCCCCCCCCCCCCCCCCACAGAGCACCTGAGTTCACCATCGGTTTTTAGTGAGATTCTTGTTACTCGATCTTTAATGTTATATGTATGTTTTGTAGATCGTTGTTTGTACTTTTGTACTTTTTAATTTGACCATTCTGTTATCTATTCTCCTTCGATATGCGGATTCTGATTACCCCTTTGGTATCTTCAGACAATGCTTTAAGTTTTTGTCACTATTAAGCTATTTTGGACCATAAATGTAGGTTATATATTCGAGAAATAACGCTGATTACGAACACATACAATCTGAAATGTCGATTCATAGAAACAGTAACAAATAAGTAAACGTTCTTCTAATTCTCACATATATGGAGGACTGTCGTAGTAGTGATCGTATGATAGTTAGATTTACAGCTACCTATGCAATCAGTGCCTAATACCACTACAATTGTGGGCTAGTATCCCGCTCAAGGTGGCGAGGTATACTCGATACAACATTATGTGATAAATATTGTCACTGACTTGGGACAGATCAGTGGTTTTCTCTTGATGCTCTGGTTTCCTCCACCAACAAAACTTACCTCCACGACATAACTGAAATATTATTGAAAGTGGCTTCAAACACCATAACCCTAACCCTTACATAGACGGGAAGGTGGTAGACCAGAAATATACTCCGAGGAATTGATGTCCAAGTGTACAATGTCTGACATAGATCCTACAGACTGACAGCGACATGTGCTTTACCACATACTATTTATACTACTTAGTTGGGCACGACGAGTTCTCAAATAACCTTCACAAGGAACGCTCAATTTCAAAACCAAATAATTGAATGTTCGTCAGAGTTATAATCGTATTGGTATTGTTGGTTATATTGTCGACCAATAATGTTTGATATTTATTTGACCATTGTATTGACTGTCCTATTTCTTCTTACGGCTTCTAAATATCTCTTTGATGTCTTCAAACTTTTCCTACTAAATCCCAGCGATATTCGGACAATTAATGGCCGATTCAAAAATATATCTTGTTATGCTGAATAATTCCAAGTCCACCGTAAACAATAATCGAACAATTATCAGTCAAATTAAATTAAAGAATCCTTATATAAATAAGTTAACGTTCAATCAATAATTGAACAACATAGAGCCAATCCAAGAAATGTGCAATAAATAACTAACAGTCCAAGAAATGTGCAATAAATAACAAACAGTCCAAGCGATAATTAGCAGTCAATCCAGGAATGAGTAAATAGAAATCCTACCAATACTAGAAAACTTTACTGGACAAAAATAAGCAAAATAAAGACAACCAGTAGACAAACTTAGAAAGTAACATATAACTACAATGTAATACAGATAATATATAACTAAACATATAGTGCTCACAGAACAAGTATACGTTAGAGAATACCGAAGGGATAATCAAAAATGGACAATCCAGAGAAACTGTAAATAAAAGTTAGAGAATACCGAAGGGGCAATCAAAAGTTGACAATCCAGAGAAACTGTAAATAAACGTTAGAGAATACAGAAGTGGCAATCAAAAGTTGACAATCCAGAGAAACTGTAAATAAACGTTAGATAATACAGAAGGGGTAATCAAAAATAGACAATCCAGAGAAACTGGCAACATAGAGTACACAAGACACAAGACAAAGACAAACAAAACAAAAACACAACATAATATGTGTTGGACACCACTTTGCGCAAACAAACATAAATAATGTACACAAGACATGAGTCCTCCTACGAACAACTGGATGTCAAGATGAACAGAGTATCTTTTCTATGCGGAAATCGATGGAACAGATCGCTATATACTAACACTAGTAATGTAGCACTTACTTAATTTAGAAACAGATCATTGTTGTTAAGTTTCATGAAATTATAAAACACAGGAAATATCAAGAAAACAGACCAACATTATAAGTAAGATAATTATTGCATATGTCATGCTGTGTGATAACGACCTTGGTTATACTCATTACTATGCAAACATATTTTTGTAGTTATTGTATTGTTTGTCCATCTTCGATTTACGTCTTCTGATTACCCCTTTTGGTATCTTCAACTAATCCTCTTGATTAAGTTGAAGTAATCACTTCGAAAGTCACAATGACTTGGTTGATCGTTATGGAATATCTGTGTCACAAATGACTACGAATATGTTCCACTTTTCGTAAGCACTTCTCGGTCCTTTCCTCATTCATGAATTGTCACCGGGTTTGTAACTAGATTAACACGACGGGTGTAACTAGTGGAGCAGTTATCCCCGGTTTTTCGTGCGGTTCATGTTTATATTTTGTAGATCGTTGTTTGTCTTTTTGTACTTTTTCTTTTGGTCATTGCATTGTCTCTTCTTCCTCGAATTATGGATTGTGATTACCCCTTTGGTATCTTCAAACTTTTCTTCTCAATAAAGCAGTCCAATTACGTCACAAATCGGTCGACGCTGCTCGATCTTGTAAACCCGACAAGTTGTTTTACACAGGGATCCATGCTTTTCTGATCTAACTAATCGCTCGATGCTGCTCTGATCTTGTAAACCAGACAAGTTGTTTTACACAGCGGTTCACGCTTTTCTGATCTAACTAATCGCTCGATGCTGCTCTGATCTTGTAAATCAGACAAGTTGTTCTACACAGTGGTTCACGCTTTTCTCATCTAACTAATCGTTCGTTGCTGTCCTGACCTAATGAAACAGTTAAATTAGTCGATTTCTGGTAAGCAGAAAAGTTATCAGTCGCTGTTAATCTGACCTTTTAAATCAGGCTAGTTCTCATATATATCAGTCTAAGCTTTCCGAGTCTAGTAAATCTGTCAAGTTATGTGCTACATTGGTTGACGATGCTTCTTCTAATAATTCAAACTACATATAAAAAGGTCAGCGCTTTCCTGATCTAGTAAGACAGACACATGTTATATTATATAGGGATCGAGGCTTTCCTGATCTAATCAAACGATCATCATTTTCTTAGTTTAATAAAGCAGACACGTGTCATGTACTTTACATATGTCCCACATTACTCTGATTTAAAAAGTGTATTATGTCATCTGATAGATTGGTCAATGCTGACCAGACAATCAGAAAAGGTACATGTAAATTTAAGTGGATATCTGACAGTCCGAATGAATTGTAATGTGTCTGACAAACTTTAGAAATCATATTGTATATTTTTATTTTGTTCTTTCAGTATAATCACTAAGAAGATTGATAATAGCAAACAAACACGTAGATATCTAATTTAATGCGCTGAGCACAGAAATTGAAATGAAATCATCCTTTGTGCATGCTAGATTTAATTTGAATGATTGCGATTTAATCAGCTGTCATTACAACTGATGATTTACTCCTTAGACTGAATAAATGATGTCACCTTTAACTTTCATATCTTCAATCTTGGTAATTGAACAATATTACGCATACTAATGTCTCGAGGTGTTGATAAATTAACTGTATTAATCTTAAGTCATATCTTGACACATTATTACAATACAACTGAACGATGTACTACAGTATTCACATAATACAAACACCGTTATTATAATACAAATGTACTGAAGACAATATGTTCCAATACAAACAGCGATAATAATTTGGAAAGGGCTGTCGTTGAGCATGTGGCAGACCCATCAATACAACGCTATTTGTAAGGAGACCTGTGTAATTTAGGAATCCAGTCGAGTGACGGTAGATCAAGTTCTTCATCTTTGATTGAAATTCCAAGGAAGTGAAAACAGATATATGATTGTTCGCGATTTCCTCTGTCGTACATGTCGTCAGGGTATATGTAGGATTGCCAAGTGAATTGTCAATACCTAATTCCTTTACCATGCAGTCTATTAACGTACTTTACACACAACATTGATATTATTAGGGGCATTGTCTGCAGTGACAACAACATATTTGTCATGGAGGTGGGACAGGTGTTATGCAACATTTGGGACTTCAAAGATCGAAGAGAGGGTTTTTTATTCCCGGAACTTTTTGCTGATGTGCCTGTGCCAAGTCAAGGATGCCATCAATAATGTATATATGTGTTAGGGGTATCGCCAAGTCAAGGATGCCATCAATAATGTATATATGTGCTAAGGGTATCGCCAAGTCAAGGATGCCATCAATAATGTATATATGTGTTAGGGGTATGTGCCTGTGCCAAGTCAAGGATGCCATCAATAATGTATATATGTGTTAGGGGTATGTGCCTGTGCCAAGTCAAGGATGCCATCAATAATGTATATATGTGTTCGGGGTATCAGTGTCAAGTCAAGGATGCCATCAATAATGTATATATGTGCCAGGGGTATGTACCTGTGCCAAGTCAAGGATACAATCAATAATGTACACATGTGTTACGGCTATGTGCCTATGCCAAGTCAAGGATACCATCAATAATGTATACATGTGTTAGGGGTATCAGTGTCAAGTCAAGGATGCCATCAACAATGCATACATGTGTTAGGGGTATCGCCAAGTCAAGGTTTCCATCAATAATGTATATATGTGTTAGGGATATCGCCAAGTCAAGGATGCCATCAATAATGTATATATGTGTTAGGGGTATCGCCAAGTCAAGGATGCCATCAATAATGTATATATGTGTTAGGGGTATCGCCAAGTCAAGGATGCCATCAATAATGTATATATTTGTTAGGGGTATCGCCAAGTCACGGATACCATCAATAATGTATATATGTGCTAGGGGTATCAGTGTCAAGTCAATGATACCATCAATAATGTATATATGTGTTAGGGGTGTCAGTGTCAAGTCAAGGATGCCATCAATAATGTATATATGTGTTAGGGGTATCGCCAAGTAAAGGAAGCCATCAATAATGTATATATGTGTTAGGGGTATCGCCAAGTCAAGGATACCATCAATAATGTATATATGTGTTAGGGGTATCAGTGTCAAGTCAAGGATGCCATCAATAATGTATATATGTGTTAGAGGTATCGCCAAGTCAAGGATGCCATCAATAATGTATATATGTGTTAGGGGTATCAGTGTCAAGTCAAGGATGTCATCAATAATGTATATATGTGTTAGGGGTATCGCCAAGTAAAGGATGCCATCAATAATGTATATATGTGTTAGGGGTATCGCCAAGTCAAGGATGCCATCAATAATGTATATATGTGTTAGGGGTATCTCCAAGTCAAGGATACCATCAATAATGTATATATGTGTTAGGGGTATCGCCAAGTCAAGGATGCCATCAATAATGTATATATGTGTTAGGGGTATCTCCAAGTCAAGGATACCATCAATAATGTATATATGTGTTAGGGGTATCGCCAAGTCAAGGATGCCATCAATAATGTATATATGTGTTAGGGGTATCTCCAAGTCAAGGATACCATCAATAATGTATATATGTGTTAGGGGTATCGCCAAGTCACGGATGCCATCAATAATGTATATATGTGTTAGGGGTATCTCCAATTCAAGGATACCATCAATAATGTATATATGTGTAAGGGGTATCGCCAAGTCAAGGATGCCATCAATAATGTATATATGTGTTAGGGGTATCTCCAAGTCAAGGATACCATCAATAATGTATATATGTGTTAGGGGTATCGCCATGTCAAGGATGCCATCAATAATGTATATATGTGTTAGGGGTATCTCCAAGTCAAGGATACCATCAATAATGTATATATGTGTTAGGGGTATCTCCAAGTCAAGGATGCCATCAATAATGTATGTATGTGTTAGGGGTATGTGCCTGTGCCAAGTCAAGGATGCCATCAATAATGTATATATGTGTTAGGGGTATCAATGTCAAGTCAATTATGCCATCAATAATGTATATATGTGCTAGGGGTATCAGTGTCACGTCAATGATGCCATCAATAATGTATATATGTGTTAGGGGTATGTGCCTGTGCCAAGTCAAGGATACCATCAATAATGTATAAATGTGTTAGGGGTATCAGTGTCAAGTCAAGGATGCCATCAATAATGTATGTATGTGTTAGGGGTATCGCTAAGTCACGGATGCCATCAATAATGTATATATGTGTTATGGGTATGTGCCTGTGCCAAGTCAAGGATGCCATCAATAATGTATATATGTGTTAGGGGTATCAGTGTGAAGTCAATGATGCCATCAATAATGTATATATGTGTTAGAGGTATGTGCCTGTGCCAAGTCAAGGATACCATCAATAATGTATACATGTGTTAGAGGTATCAGTGTCAAGTCAATGATGCCATCAATGTTGTATATATGTGTTAGGGGTATTTGTCTGTGCCAAGTCAAGGATACCATCAATAATATATACATGTGTTACGGGTATGTGCCTGTGCCAAGTCAAGAATGCCATCAATAATGTATATATGTGTTCGGGGTATCAGTGTCAAGTCAAGGATGCCATCAATAATGTATATATGTGTTAGGGGTATGTGCCTGTGCCAAGTCAAGGATACCATCAATAATGTATACATGTGTTACGGGTATGTGCCTGTGCCAAGTCAAGGATACCATCAATAATGTATGCACGTGTTAGGGGTATCAGTGTCAAATCAAGGATGCCATCAATAATGAATACATGTGTTAGGGGTATCGCCAAGTCAAGGTTTCCATCAATAATGTATATATGTGTTAGGGGTATCGCCAAGTAAAGGATGCCATCAATAATGTATATATGTGTTAGGGGTATCGCGAAGTCAAGGATGCCATCAATAATGTATATATGTATTAGGGGTATCGCCAAGTCACGGATACCATCAATAATGTATATATGTGCTAGGGGTATCAGTGTCAAGTCAATGATACCATCAATAATGTATATATGTGTTAGGGGTGTCAGTGTCAAGTCAAGGATGCCATCAATAATGTATATATGTGTTAGGGGTATCGCCAAGTCAAGGATGCCATCAATAATGTATATATGTGTTATGGGTATGTGCCTGTGCCAAGTCAAGGATGCCATCAATAATGTATATATGTGTTAGGGGTATCAGTGTGAAGTCAATGATGCCATCAATAATGTATATATGTGTTAGAGGTATGTGCCTGTGCCAATTCAAGGATACCATCAATAATGTATACATGTGTTAGGGGTATCAGTGTCAAGTCAAGGATGCTAATCAATAATGTATATATGTGTTACAGGTATCAGTGTCAAGTCAATGATGCCATCAATGTTGTATATATGTGTTAGGGGTATTTGCCTGTGCCAAGTCAAGGATACCATCAATAATATATACATGTGTTACGGGTATGTGCCTGTGCCACGTCAAGAATGCCATCAATAATGTATATATGTGTTCGGGGTATCAGTGTCAAATCAAGGATGCCATCAATAATGTATATATGTGTTAGGGGTATGTGCCTGTGCCAAGTCAAGGATACCATCAATAATGTATACATGTGTTACGGGTATGTGCCTGTGCCAAGTCAAGGATACCATCAATAATGTATGCACGTGTTAGGGGTATCAGTGTCAAATCAAGGATGCCATCAATAATGAATACATGTGTTAGGGGTATCGCCAAGTCAAGGTTTCCATCAATAATGTATATATGTGTTAGGGGTATCGCCAAGTAAAGGATGCCATCAATAATGTATATATGTGTTAAGGGTATCGCGAAGTCAAGGATGCCATCAATAATGTATATATGTATTAGGGGTATCGCCAAGTCACGGATACCATCAATAATGTATATATGTGCTAGGGGTATCAGTGTCAAGTCAATGATACCATCAATAATGTATATATGTGTTAGGGGTGTCAGTGTCAAGTCAAGGATGCCATCAATAATGTATATATGTGTTAGGGGTATCGCCAAGTCAAGGATGCCATCAATAATGTATATATGTGTTAGGGGTATCAGTGTCAAGTCAAGGATGCCATCAATAATGAATATATGTGTTAGAGGTATCGCCAAGTCAAGGATGCCTTCAATAAAGTATATATGTGTTCGGGGTATCAGTGTCAAGTCAAGGATGCCATCAATAATGAATATATGTGTTAGAGGTATCGCCAAGTCAAGGATGCCTTCAATAATGTATATATGTGTTAGGGGTATCGCCAAGTCAAGGATGCCATCAATAATGTATACAGGTGTTACGAGTATGTGCCTGTGCCAAGTCAAGGATGCCATCAATAATGTATATATGTGTTAGGGGTATCAGTGTCAAGTCAATGATACCATCAATAATGTATAAATGTGTTAGGGGTATCAGTGTCAAGTCAAGGATGCCATCAATAATGTATGTATGTGTTAGGGGTATCGCTAAGTCACGGATGCCATCAATAATGTATATATGTGTTATGGGTATGTGCCTGTGCCAAGTCAAGGATGCCCTCAATAATGTATATATGTGTTAGGGGTATCAGTGTGAAGTCAATGATGCCATCAATAATGTATATATGTGTTAGAGGTATGTGCCTGTGCCAAGTCAAGGATACCATCAATAATGTATACATGTGTTAGGGGTATCAGTGTCAAGTCAAGGATGCTAATCAATAATGTATATATGTGTTAGAGGTATCAGTGTCAAGTCAATGATGCCATCAATGTTGTATATATGTGTTAGGGGTATTTGTCTGTGCCAAGTCAAGGATACCATCAATAATATATACATGTGTTACGGGTATGTGCCTGTGCCAAGTCAAGAATGCCATCAATAATGTATATATGTGTTCGGGGTATCAGTGTCAAGTCAAGGATGCCATCAATAATGTATATATGTGTTAGGGGTATGTGCCTGTGCCAAGTCAAGGATACCATCAATAATGTATACATGTGTTACGGGTATGTGCCTGTGCCAAGTCAAGGATACCATCAATAATGTATGCACGTGTTAGGGGTATCAGTGTCAAATCAAGGATGCCATCAATAATGAATACATGTGTTAGGGGTATCGCCAAGTCAAGGTTTCCATCAATAATGTATATATGTGTTAGGGGTATCGCCAAGTCAAGGATGCCATCAATAATGTATATATGTGTTAGGGGTATCGCGAAGTCAAGGATGCCATCAATAATGTATATATGTATTAGGGGTATCGCCAAGTCACGGATACCATCAATAATGTATATATGTGCTAGGGGTATCAGTGTCAAGTCAATGATACCATCAATAATGTATATATGTGTTAGGGGTGTCAGTGTCAAGTCAAGGATGCCATCAATAATGTATATATGTGTTAGGGGTATCGCCAAGTCAAGGATGCCATCAATAATGTATGTATGTGTTAGGGGTATCGCTAAGTCACGGATGCCATCAATAATGTATATATGTGTTATGGGTATGTGCCTGTGCCAAGTCAAGGATGCCATCAATAATGTATATATGTGTTAGGGGTATCAGTGTGAAGTCAATGATGCCATCAATAATGTATATATGTGTTAGAGGTATGTGCCTGTGCCAAGTCAAGGATACCATCAATAATGTATACATGTGTTAGGGGTATCAGTGTCAAGTCAAGGATGCTAATCAATAATGTATATATGTGTTACAGGTATCAGTGTCAAGTCAATGATGCCATCAATGTTGTATATATGTGTTAGGGGTATTTGCCTGTGCCAAGTCAAGGATACCATCAATAATATATACATGTGTTACGGGTATGTGCCTGTGCCAAGTCAAGAATGCCATCAATAATGTATATATGTGTTCGGGGTATCAGTGTCAAGTCAAGGATGCCATCAATAATGTATATATGTGTTAGGGGTATGTGCCTGTGCCAAGTCAAGGATACCATCAATAATGTATACATGTGTTACGGGTATGTGCCTGTGCCAAGTCAAGGATACCATCAATAATGTATGCACGTGTTAGGGGTATCAGTGTCAAATCAAGGATGCCATCAATAATGAATACATGTGTTAGGGGTATCGCCAAGTCAAGGTTTCCATCAATAATGTATATATGTGTTAGGGGTATCGCCAAGTCAAGGATGCCATCAATAATGTATATATGTGTTAGGGGTATCGCGAAGTCAAGGATGCCATCAATAATGTATATATGTATTAGGGGTATCGCCAAGTCACGGATACCATCAATAATGTATATATGTGCTAGGGGTATCAGTGTCAAGTCAATGATACCATCAATAATGTATATATGTGTTAGGGGTGTCAGTGTCAAGTCAAGGATGCCATCAATAATGTATATATGTGTTAGGGGTATCGCCAAGTCAAGGATGCCATAAATAATGTATATATGTGTTAGGGGTATCAGTGTCAAGTCAAGGATGCCATCAATAATGAATATATGTGTTAGAGGTATCGCCAAGTCAAGGATGCCTTCAATAATGTATATATGTGTTCGGGGTATCAGTGTCAAGTCAAGGATGCCATCAATAATGAATATATGTGTTAGAGGTATCGCCAAGTCAAGGATGCCTTCAATAATGTATATATGTGTTAGGGGTATCGCCAAGTCAAGGATGCCATCAATAATGTATACAGGTGTTACGAGTATGTGCCTGTGCCAAGTCAAGGATGCCATCAATAATGTATATATGTGTTAGGGGTATCAGTGTCAAGTCAATGATACCATCAATAATGTATATATGTGTTAGGGGTATCTCCAGGTTAAGGATGCCATCAATAATGTATATATGTGTTAGGGGTATCAGTGTCAAGTCAAGGATGCCATCAATAATGTATATATGTGTTAAGGGTATCGCCAAGTCACGGATGCCATCAATAATGTATATATGTGTTAGAGGTATCTCCAAGTCAAGGATACCATCAATAATGTATGTATGTGTTAGGGGTATCGCCAAGTCAAGGATGCCATCAATAATGTATATATGTGTTAGGGGTATCGCCAAGTCAAGGATACCATCAATAATGTATATATGTGTTAGGGGTATCGCCAAATTAAGGATGCCATCAATAATGTATATATGTGTTAGAGGTATCGCCAAGTTAAGGATGTCATCAATAATGTATATATGTGTTAGGGGTATCGCCAAGTCAAGGATACCATCAATAATGTATATATGTGTTAGGGGTATCAGAGTCAAGTCAATGTTGCCATCAATAATGTATATATGTGTTAGGGGTATCAGTGTCAAGTCAAGGATGGTAATCAAAAATGTATATATGTGTAAGAGGCATCAGTGTCAAGTCAATGATGCTATCAATGCTGTATATATGTGTTAGGGGTATGTGCCTGTTCCAAGTCAAGGATGCCATCAATAATGCATATAAGTGTAAGGGGTATAATGTATATATATGTATTAGAGGTATCAATTTTGTCACTTTCTAAGATTCTACATTGTAGTATTTTTGCCTTTCAATTTTTTAATACTGATGTGATAACAACCTGTGTGGCGGTGTTATGTGACAACAACCTGTGTGGCAGTGTTATGTTTTAATGCTGATGTGACAACAACCTGTGTGGCAGTGTTATGTTTTAATGCTGATGTGACAACAACCTGTGTGGCGGTGTTATGTTTTAATACTGATGTGACAACAATCTGTGTGGCGGTATTATGTTTTAATACTGATGTGACAACAAGCTGTGTGGTGGTGTTATGTTTTAATACTGATGTGACAACAACCTGTGTGGCGGTGTTATGTTTTAATACTGATGTGACAACAACCTGTGTGGCGGTTTTATGTTTTAATACTGATGTGACAACAACCTGTGTGGCGGTGGTATGTTTTAATACTGATGTGACAACAACCTGTGTGGCGGTTTTATGTTTTAATACTGATGTGACAACAACCTGTGTGGCGGTGTTATGTTTTATTACTGATGTGACAACACCCTGTGTGGCGTTGGTATGTTTTAATACTGATGTGACAACAACCTGTGTGGTGGTGTTATGTTTTAATACTGATGTGACAACACCCTGTGTGGCGGTGGTATGTGACAACAACCTGTGTGGCGGTGTTATGTTTTAATACTGATGTGACAACACCCTGTGTGGCGGTGGTATGTGACAACAACCTGTGTGGTGGTGTTATGTTTTAATGCTGATCTGACAACACCCTGTGTGGCGGTGGTATGTGACAACAACCTGTGTGGCGGTGTTATGTTTAAATACTGATCTGACAACACCCTGTGTGTCGGTGGTATGTGACAACAAACTGTGTGGCGGTGTTATGTTTTAATACTGATGTGACAACACCCTGTGTGGCGGTGGTATGTGACAACAACCTGTATGGCGGTGTTATGTTTTAATGCTGATCTGACAACACCCTGTGTGTCGGTGGTATGTGACAACAGACTTTGTGTGGCGGTGCTATGTTTTAATACTGATGTAACAACACCCTGTGTGGCGGTAGTATGTGACAACAACCTGTATGGCGGTGTTATGTTTTAATGCTGATCATACAACACCCTGTGTGGCGGCGGTATGTGACAACAACCTGAGTGGCGGTGTTGTTTTAATACTGATGTGACAACACCCTGTGTGGCGGTGGTGTGTGACAACAACCTGTGTGGCGGTGTTATGTTTCAACACTGATGTGACAACAACCTGTGTGGCGGTGGTATGTTTTAATACTGATGTGACAACACCCTGTGTGGCAGTGTTATGTTTTAATACTGATGTGACAACAACCTGTGTGGTGGTGTTATGTTTTAATACTGATGTGACAGCACTCTGTGTGGTGGTGATATGTGACAACACCCTGTGTGGCGGTGTTATGATTCAACACTGATGTGAAAACAACCTGTGTGGCGGTGTTATGTTTTAATACTGATGTGACAACAACCTGTGTGGCGGTGGTATGTGACAACAACCTGTGTGGTGGTGTTATGTTTTAATACTGATGTGACAACAACCTGTGTGGCGGTGTTATGTTTTAATACTGATGTGACAACAACCTGTGTGGCAGTGTTATGTTTTAATACTGATGTGACAACAACCTGTGTGGTGGTGTTATGTTTTAATACTGATGTGACAACAATCTGTGTGGCAGTGTTATGTTTTAATACTGATGTGACAACAATCTGTGTGGCAGTGTTATGTTTTAATACTGATGTGACAACAACCTGTGTGGTGGTGTTATGTTTTAATACTGATGTGACAACAACCTGTGTGGCGGTGTTATGTTTTAATACTGATGTGGCAACACCCTGTGTGGCGGTGGTATGTGACAACAACCTGTGTGGCGGTGTTATGTTTTAATACTGATGTGACAACACCCTGTGTGGCGGTGGTATGGGACAACAACCTGTGTGACGGTGTTATGTTTTAATACTGATGTGACAACACCCTGTGTGGCGGTGGTATGTGACAACAACCTGTGTGGCGGTGTTATGTTTTAATACTGATGTGACAACACCCTGTGTGGCGGTGGTATGTGACAACAACCTGTGTGGCGGTGTTATGTTTTAATACTGATGTGACAACAACCTGTGTGGCGGTGTTATGTTTTAATACTGATGTGACAACAACCTGTGTGGCGGTGTTATGTTTTAATACTGATGTGACTACACCCTGTGTGGCGGTGGTATGTGACAACAACCTGTGTGGCGGTGTTATGTTTTAATACTGATGTGGAAACACCCTGTGTGGCGGTGGTATGTGACAACAATGTGACAACAACCTGTGTGGCGGTGGTATGTGACAACAACCTGTGTGGCGGTGTTATGTTTTAATACTGATGTGAAAACACCCTGTGTGGCGGTGGTATGTGACAACAACCTGTGTGGCAGTGTTATGTTTTAATACTGATGTGACAACACCCTGTGTGGCGGTAGTATGTGACAATAACCTGTGTGGCGGTGTTATGTTTTAATACTGATGTGACAACAACCTGTGTGGCGGTGTTATGTTTTAATACTGATGTGACAACAACCTGTGTGGCGGTGTTATGTTTTAATACTGATGTGACAACACCCTGTGTGGCGGTGGTATGTGACAACAACCTATGTGGCGGTGTTATGTTTTAATGCTGATCTGACAACACCCTGTGTGGCGGTGGTATGTGACAACAACCTGTGTGGCGGTGTTATGTTTAAATACTGATCTGACAACACCCTGTGTGTCCGTGGTATGTGACAACAAACTGTGTGGCGGTGTTATGTTTTAATACTGATGTGACAACACCCTGTGTGGCGGTGGTATCTGACAACAACCTGTATGGCGGTGTTATGTTTTAATGCTGATCTTACAACACCCTGTGTGTCGGTGGTATGTGACAACAAACTGTGTGGCGGTGCTATGTTTTAATACTGATGTGACAACACCCTGTGTGGCGGTGGTGTGTGACAACAACCTGTGTGGCGGTGTTATGTTTTAATACTGATGTGACAACAACCTGTGTGGCGGTGTTATGTTTTAATACTGATGTGACAACACCCTGTGTGGCGGTGGTATGTGACAACAACCTGTGTGACGGTGTTATGATTCAACACTGATGTGACAACAACCTGTGTGGCGGTGTTATGTTTTAATACTGATGTGACAACAACCTGTGTGGCGGTGTTATGTTTTAATGCTGATGTGACAACACCCTGTGTGGCGGTGGTATGTGACAACACCCTGTGTGGCGGTGTTATGATTCAACACTGATGTGACAACAATCTGTGTGGTGGTGTTATGTTTTAATACTGATGTGACAACAATCTGTGTGGTGGTTTTATGTTTTAATGCTGATGTGGCAACAACCTGTGTGGTGGTGTTATGTTTTAATACTGATGTGACAACACCCTGTGTGGCGGTGGTATGTGACAACAACCTGTGTGGTGGTGTTATGTTTTAATACTGATGTGACAACACCCTGTGTGGCGGTGTTATGTGACAACAACCTGTGTGGTGGTGTTATGTTTTAATACTGATGTGACAACACCCTGTGTGGCGGTGTTATGTGACAACAACCTGTGTGGCGGTGGTATGTGACAACAACCTGTGTGGTGGTGTTATGTTTTAATACTGATGTGACAACACCCTGTGTGGCGGTGTTATGTGACAACAACCTGTGTGGCGGTGGTATGTGACAACAACCTGTGTGGTGGTGTTATGTTTTAATATTGATGTGACAACACCCTGTGTGGCGGTGTTATGTAACAACAACCTGTGTGGTGGTGTTATGTTTTAATACTGATGTGACAACACCCTGTGTGGCGGTGTTATGTGACAACAACCTGTGTGGCGGTGGTATGTGACAACAACCTGTGTGGTGGTGTTATGTTTTAATACTGATGTGACAACACCCTGTGTGGCGGTGTTATGTGACAACAACCTGTGTGGTGGTGTTATGTTTTAATACTGATGTGACAACACCCTGTGTGGCGGTGTTATGTGACAACAACCTGTGTGGCGGTGGTATGTGACAACAACCTGTGTGGTGGTGTTATGTTTTAATACTGATGTGACAACACCCTGTGTGGCGGTGTTATGTGACAACAACCTGTGTGGCGGTGGTATGTGACAACAACCTGTGTGGTGGTGTTATGTTTTAATACTGATGTGACAACACCCTGTGTGGCGGTGTTATGTGACAACAACCTGTGTGGCGGTGGTATGTGACAACAACCTGTGTGGTGGTGTTATGTTTTAATACTGATGTGACAACAACCTGTGTGGCAGTGTTATGTTTTAATACTGATGTGACAACAACCTGTGTGGTGGAGTTATGTTTTAATACTGATGTGACAACAATCTGTGTGGTGGTTTTATGTTTTAATACTGATGTGACAACAACCTGTGTGGTGGTGTTATGTTTTAGTACTGATGTGACAACACCCTGTGTGGCGGTGGTATGTGACAACAACCTGTGTGGCGGTGTTATGTTTTAATACTGATCTGGCAACACCCTGTGTGTCGGTGGTATTTGACAACAAACTGTGTGGCGGTGTTATGTTTTAATACTGATGTGGAAACACCCTGTGTGGCGGTGGTATGGGACAACAACCTGTGTGGCGGTGTTATGTTTTAATACTGATGTGACAACAACCTGTGTGGCGGTGTTGTGTTTTAATACTGATGTGACAACACCCTGTGTGGCGGTGGTATGTGACAACAACCTGTGTGGCGGTGTTATGTTTTACTTACGTTATTTGTATTACTTGTATTGCTGAGGCACGCGATGTCTATGTCAGATGTTTGTGGTGTTTACAACAAAATAGGACGATAATAGCACAGGTGAGACAGTGAAATACATATTGATTGACAACTCTGACATGGAACAGGTTTACTATTGAGACACGGAATTCGATATAGATTGACAACCCTGACACGTAATATACTTATTGATATAATTGTTGAGACAGGGAATGAGAGAGAGAAAGAGTGAGAGAAAGAGAGAGAGAGAGAGAGAGAGAGAGAGAGAGAGAGAGAGAGAGAGAGAGAGAGAGAGAGAGATGTCACCTACTTCACTGACAAGAACATGACAGCGAGAGCGAGAGGGTTGATTGACATTGTTGAGACACAAATTATTATTGAGACCAGCAAGACAGCTCTGCCACCGTAGCAGGGACACTTCTGTTATCGGAACTGTGCTTAGGCAGTATTATAATCAGAAAATCGGAAACTATGTTTACGTTACAGTTCTGATATCAGTACACAGTTAATTTAAGTAGAGATTTAAGACGTGCTTAGCAATTTAGACAGTCTTTTTCCATTATATATATTACCAAATACACAATTGAACATTATAAAAGTGTCTTAAATTAATGTGACATACAATGGATAAGGTGTCGATATGAGACGAGGAGCTTAAACATACAAATCAAACGTTCTATATTGTTAGAAGAAAAAAAAGAAAATCCGCATCGGTGGTGCAATGGTTAGCGTGATCTCTTCGGGTGCGGTAGATCGTGGGTTCGAACCCGGTCAGGTCACACCGAGTAGAGCGACACTACCCCTTGTATGTTTTTTCAGTACGCTAACATTATAAAGAGCCAAGTAAGTGTGTTAGTTCAGTACAAAGCGGATATCACCATCATTTCATTGAATGTAATCGTTCTCGACGTGATATGGCTGAATAAATGTAATCGTTCTCGGTGTGATATGGCTGAATAAATGTAATCATTCTCGGCGTGATATAGCTGAATAAATGCTCCTTTGGCGTTAAACAACAATGACTCACTCACTCGAGTATGAAAAATGAATTCCTGAAAATTGATTTGTAATCAAGTTCAAGATCTTATAATCTATTTGGGGCAGTCGTGGTCGTGATCATATGATAATTGAATTTACAACTACATATGCAATCTATGCCTATCACCATTAACGTTGTGAGTTCGAACCCCGCTCAGGCGAGGTGTACTCAATACAACATTATGTGTTACAGTTTGTGGGTGACTTACGGCAGATTGGTGGTTTTCTCCGAATACTTCGGTTTCCTTAGCCAATAAAACTGACCGCCACGATATAGCTAAAATATTGTTGAAAGTGGATTTAAACACGATAAACCAAACCAAACTATGATATATTTCATGGAAAAACCAGTGTCCACTAATGAGGAGGAGGAAGAATAATAATTAATTTTATATTATAATGTAGCTATATATATACTACACAGCTCTCCATGTACGTATCCCTCTCAATACCCTTCCTCTCGATCAAAGCTGGTTAATGAAGTTGTCTTTAGATTTGTGTCGGTTCCGATTTAATGTCCCATGTTTATTGATTTGTTTATGGATGTGCTTTATTTGTCTTTGATCGTTCATGTTATTGTAAATATAATTTAATGATTGTACTATAACTTGGACTGACAGAATAGGAAACTAATAGTCGATCATTTTGATAATTGCGTGCTAAGTGAATTTATCTTTTTAGCAAAAATGATATAAATTTGATATATGAGAAGAGAGTTTAGCAATGTCTAGTATAAACACAACCTAGACATGCATGTTTCTCTTTATATAGTACAGTTACATTCATCTTGATTTCTACATCTACCGAACAGCCAAAGTTGAAGAAATATAGCTCAGTATATAAACAGATCATTTCGTTTTGACTTTCTGTAAATCAGGCTGTGAGTACATATGCTGTCATTTTTGGTGATATCAAAATGTCGACTTTTGAGTACATGATGTCTGTTACCATTCGCATAGACAACATATATGTTCGTTTAGGCAATACAGTCTTTCGTCAATTTGTTGGAATTTCGATGGGAACGAATTGTGCTCCTTTCAATTATGATTTTTTTATATTGTTATGAATCACGCTTTGTGGCTAAACTTCAAAACAATCATTCTAAGCAAAAACTGATTCGCTTACAGAAACCTGAACTGTAAATTGTCCCACATTTGTAAACCATATATATATATTACCACTCATGTCAAAAAGTTCAAATCTGACAAATCTTTTATTTATCAGCAAATACTTATATTGTTTAGCGTAAACGCTATAACTTAGCAACAATAGTTGATCTTTTGATAAAAAAAACATAGACAATTAGATGATCCATCTAGCAATTAAATTAAAACATTTATATTTTATTCCATATGATATTTTTATTTTATGTTCGATATTTAACGACCTTTTATTCTGGTCTCCCACGAAGATCATACATTTCCTTTGATAACTTTGACTAATTGATAGTAAATCTGTTAGAAGTATTAGTTATGTTCGTTTTCGTCCTAAGAATAATGCTCTTTAACATCCAGATTCTGACTTCTTAGCTAGTTATCTAATAACATTTATTTACTGACCATGTTTTTGTGCTGTATATTGTAATGTTGTTATCAATTCTATATTATTGTGATACTGTCCTATTTTTGAGTGGAAGCGAACATGTGCAGATATTTTGTTTGTTTGTGTATATCTGCATTGCCGTTGCAGATCTAATTATCAAGGGTTGAGGGGGTTGACATCATATTAACCAGTATATCACGGTCACATTTATATGAAAGTCTTAAGCCAGGACTTGAATTTCCACGGTATATTTCATGGTCTATTTCATGTTCAATGATTTGAGGTGAGAGTTAATTGTTAGCTTTGTTGAAATTTGGTAGAATTGTTGAGTATCACTGTTTAAACATTCTTCTTTGATGTAATTGTTATCCCTCCCCCCAGATTTGTGATGCAATTTTCCGAGTATTCCTTATGAAAAGAAAGTTAAAACAATCATTGTCATCAATTCCACCAATATCAACAATACGAACAATCATCTCTCTTCTTAACTGAACTCACCGAACACAAAAAGACCATGACATATGACGTTGGAAATCCAGATCCTGGGTTGGGATAGGCACAACATACGGCCTGGTTAACGAATGTTTATGTCATAAATGGACACGTTAATCAGCTGTCGTATAGCTTGGTTTCAGTCTAAGGTTTATTTGGTTTGATTTACTTGTGTTGAGTGTAGAGAGTAGAACTGATGGCTTTTCTTCATTACACTTGTTATAATAAATAAGGGTAACAACAAAATTACCAAACTCCGAACAATCTTTCAAAGGGAAAGTCAAAACTTATAAGTATATAAACTGACAAAATCAGTCAACAACCGGAAAACTGTGAAAATCGTATTGACCCTGACTTGGTAGAGGCATTTCTAAAGAAATGGTGGATTGAATCAGATTTTAAAGCGCCAAACCTCCCGCTCTCATTACGGCTCAAAGGTTCCGGTTGTCACTATAACAGTATTTATAATAATACTGGAACAAAATAGGTAAAATAATGATGCCTTACCGGTTTATCTATATGAATAAACTGATTGGTTTATTCAATACACTTGTTGATATATACTAATAGACATATCTATATATTTGAGTATCGCTTTAAAATCTGATTCAACCCACCATTTCTTTAGAAATGCCTGTATCAAGTAAGGGTCATTACGGTTTTCATAGTTTTCCGGTTGTTGACTGTTTTTGTCTGTTTATATAATTATGAGTTTTGACTTTTCCTTTGTAAGATTGTTCGGAGTTCAGTAATTTTGTTATTACCCTTATTTATTGTATATTTGAGTAGACATCGTTGTTTATTTGAGTATACTCTGTTGTTTAAGTCAGTAAACTTCTTGGCTTAATTTGATAGATTTATTGATTTATCTGCATAGACTTAGAAAGGAAGCTTCCTATTGGTTAAGTTGAAGTCATCACTTCGAAAGTTTTTCGGTCGATACCATGACTTGATTAACCGTTACATAATATCGGTGTCACAAGTGAACAACGATATGTTCCATTTATCGTAATTATATACCGGCCCTTTCCTCATATATCACTTGTCACCGGATTTGAAGCAAGAGTAACACGACGGTGGTCAATAGTGGAGACGGAACTGCTAATCCTTCCAGATCACCTGAGTGAGTTCACACCCGGTTTTTAGTGGGGTTCGTGTTACTAGATCTTTAGTTTTATGTGTAATGCTTTGTAGATCGTTGTTTGTCCTTTTGTACTTTTTCTGTTGGCCATTGTGTTGTCTGTCCTTCGATTTACGGATTATGATTACCCCTTTGGTATCTTCAAACTCCTCTAAGTAAGAAAGGAGCATTGCACTTCGACACACGTTAATGTAAAGGGACAGCGCTTTTATTGGTTTATTTGAGTAGACATATTGGTTTATTTCATCCATCCTCTTGATTTATTCGAGTAGGCTTCTTGGTTTATTTGAGTAGATGTCTTTGTTCATGTGGGCACTCTTCTTGGATCATTCTAGTAGACTGATAGGGTTTATTCAATGTGATCTATTAATTTATATTATTGACTTCTTATTAATTTATATATATGTGAGTAACATGTTGGATGTCTTATAAGAAACAGGGACTGCTTACCACTCACGAGCGCATAGATTCACCCCCTGTGTTTGATCCGTGTTGCTCATCATTTTAGTATTCTGTGCCTTGTGTGCTCAAATGTTGCCAGTGTCTATGGATTGTCCATTCGTGATTGCACTTCGGTTCTCTATAGCGTTTCTTCACATTGTCGACCCTAGAAAACCAGTTACTTACAATAACTTTTGATCAGTGACTTTTAATCAGTTGATCAGTGGCCTTTAATCAGTGATTTTTTATCAGTGTTTTTTCCTTCACAAGAATGTGAAATTAAAGAAAAAAACGAAAAAAAAAAACCAGACTGTGTCTCCCGGTTTCAAGTCAGCTGAAATGAACGGAAATGAAAATTACAAACATGTACTAATCCCGGCGCTTAAATTTAACGTGCATCTAAGAGATAACAATCTTGCGCATAATAAATCCACCATGATATATCCTTCATTTGAATTGTTTTAGATGCACGCGTTTAATCAAGTGTCATTTATACCGGAAGTATTACCTGTGTGTATTTGGTTCTACGGTTGTATTTGGAATGGCAGCTTATGCCATTAGTAAGTAAGTAAATAAGTAAATATTATTGTTCCATGAAATTTCATTCCAGCTTCTGTGCATGATTTGTAAATTATTTTCATACTTTTTGCTTTGTTCTTATATTATTAGATATAGATGAATGTGCTTTTAAAATTTATGATCTTAAATTTTGCTAGTTTCTATGTGTCTTATTTATATCCATACTTTTTGTTTACTCACATCAATATATATATATGTGTGTTTTAAATTATGCTTCTGCTACTGCTGTGTTTTAATTGCTTTCATATTTTAGTTTGGTTTTAAATTTCATGGAAATATTTTTAAATATGACTGCTTTTTAGAAATTTTGTGTGCATGTTTTGTTTTATTGCTGTATATGCATATTCTTATGTCGGATTTAAAAGCTCATTTGAGCTTGTGTTAAAATTGTTTGATTTCTTTCCGACTTTAAATAAAGCTTGTGGTATTGTATTATATGTCCTGGGAATTTTTCTTAATGTCAAATGCAGACGGTGTAAAACAACATTTTAATATCTAACTCACAAACAAACTTCAGATAAGCCTTAGCATGAACAGAAAGCTGTTTTTGAAAAATGAATCGGTCGTCTTTTGCATTAAATGTCTTTTCGTTTTCATTAACATATCATTAAACCAGGGACTATCAACACAGTGTAGCTTTTGACATCTGGTAATTATCTATAATATAACGAGTAGATACGTTTTAGAAAATTAGACTGGCAAATGGGATTTAATACACATGTGTATATATGGTGTATGACATGTGTTTTGTCAAAATATTAAGAACTGTCATTTTGATTTATTATTCGTACAAGAAACAGCTCAATAAAGTTGCTTTAACTAAAAATCTTTATTCCTACACAAATCTCTGTATAATATTCTATAAGTATATATCAACAAGGTATGTACTATATAGCAAATAAAGGACATTTGATGTCAAGACCTACATATTTCTCTACATAATGTAAGCTACGTTTTTTTTTATAATGATATAAGATGATTATTTGAGAAACCGGAGGCTGTCGTGGTCGTGATCGTATGGTAGTTGGATTAACAATTACCTATGCAATTCGAGTTGCGAGTCCGAATCCTGCATATGGCGGGATGTACTCGATACAACATTATGTAATAAAGATTGTCTGTGAGTTGCGGCAAGTCTGTGGTTTTCTCCGGGTACTTTGGTTTCCTCCAACAATAAAACTGACCGCCACAATATAACTGAAATATTGTTGAAAGTAGCGTTAAACATCATAACCCTACCCTCAAAAACTAAGACGTTTTTTTTACGGATTCGGATAATGTTTCCGAATCATTTGTTAGCGTTTATTTTTACCGGAACATAAACTTGATTTGGAAACGATTGAATCAGGCTTCATTAAAGTTTCAAAGTCAATCATACTGTATTATTTAGATGGCTTCCATTATAAATACATATATAGCGTCTCACTACTGTACCACACATGCAACCATTTATACTTAGAATAAATTGAACAACACTGCATCTGAAAAGAACATTTTCAACATAAACGTTATATCGGATGGCCTATAATATCTTTTGCTTGGCCCCATAAAACTAGCTTAACCCCGTCACTTGTTATTGAAGTGTCTGTACCAAGCCAGGAAAGTTAACAGTAATGTATTTGTGTTCAGTATATCGATTGTACAACTTGCTATGATTTTCATATTTGATATTTGGACTGTTCTAACAGTGTGGTAATTTTTTGTTTTTCATTTTACTGTTAAAAACAGCAATGGGAAGGATCACACGAAGGTGGGGAGGATCACAAGAAGGTGGGGGGGGGATCACACGGAGGTGGGGAGGATCACAAGAAGGTGGTGAGGATCACACGAAGGTGGGGAGGATCACAAGAAGGTGGGGAGGATCACAAGAAGGTGGGTAGGATCACAAGAAGGTGGTGACGATCACACGAAGGTGGGGAGGATCACAAGAAGGTGGGGAGGATCACACGAAGGTGAGGAGGATCACAAGAAGGTGGTGAGGATCACACGAAGGTGGGGAGGATCACAAGAAGGTGGGGAGGATCACAAGAAGGTGGGTAGGATCGCAAGAAGGTGGTAAGGATCACAATAAGGTAGTGAGGATCACAAGAAGGTGGGTATGATCACAAGAAGGTGGTGAGGATCACAATAAGGTGGTGAGGATCACAAGAAGGTGGTGAGGATCACAAGAAGGTGGTGAGGATCACAATAAGGTGGTGAGGATCACAAGAAGGTGGGGAGGATCACAAGAAGGTGGTAAGATCACAATAAGGTGGGGAGGATCACAAGAAGGTGGGGAGGATCACAAGAAGGTGGTGAGGATCACACGAATGTGGGGAGGATCACAAGAAGGTGGGGAGGATCACAAGAAGGTGGGTACGATCACAAGAAGGTGGTGAGGATCACACGAAGGTGGGGAGGATCACAAGAAGGTGGGGAGGATCACACGAAGGTGAGGAGGATCACAAGAAGGTGGTGAGGATCACACGAAGGTGGGGAGGATCACAAGAAGGTGGGGAGGATCACAAGAAGGTGGGTAGGATCACAAGAAGGTGGTAAGGATCACAATAAGGTGGGGAGGATCACAAGAAGGTGGGTAGGATCACAAGAAGGTGGTGAGGATCACAATAAGGTGGTGAGGATCACAAGAAGGTGGGAAGGATCACAAGAAGGTGGTAAGATCACAATAAGGTGGGGAGGATCACAAGAAGGTGGGGAGGATCACAAGAAGGTGGGGAGGATCGCAATACGGTGGGGAGGATCACAAGAAGGTGGGGAGGATCACAAGAAGGTGAGGAGGATCACAAGAAGGTGGGGAGGATCACAAGAAGATATGAAGAATCACAAGAGGATAAGAATAATTATAAGAGGAAGGAAATGATACAAGAAGATAGGAAGAATTTGCATGGGAAATTTTAATGTTCTGTTCGATCTTTCAATATTAACAAATCCTAATTGTGGAGTTTAATAACAAAAACAAACAAAACATTAACTGACATCATCTAGATATATTTTAATATTTATCGAATCTTATTACTGGGGAATTATAATTTAGAAATATGTAGGTTTTTTTAATCCGAATCTTATTACTCGGGAATTATAATTTAGAAACATGTAGGTTTTTTTTAATCTATGAATCATTTGTAATCAAGTTTTCCAAATTGATGAATCAGTCGGAATCGTGTTCTCCATCTTTTTAGACGCCATGTTTTTTGCTTTATTGTTTTTTTTTAATCGGTAAGTAAAGAACCCATGAAAATGTCAGAAACATAGGTTAGACTTGTTTGTTCTTGTGTAAAATAAAACCATGATCTTTTAACTGATTTGTTTTAGTGATAAAACTTAGTAGTGTTAAGCTTTATGCGGTATATGATATGAGTTATATTTTACATTCAAACAAAACAATGAGGTGAACATATGCTCAAGATAATGTGTTTCACGATTGACAAATTAATCATTCCGAATGAAATACAAGTTCCGAATTGATGATACCTCTTTCAATAACGAAATACTTAAAGACTGTCAATAATGTAAATAACATTACCCTTAATCTCTTAATTTTCCTGAATATAAAATATTTCATGGGAACCTTTTTAAACATAATTTTTATATCATTAATTAATATTATATCCTTATTTTCAATAGAACGTGTTACCGTGGTTATCTCAAAATATAAATTAATTACTTAATATAAAAACCTTAGACTATTTTACTGTTATCTTTTTGTAAAGGTCTGAAAATAACATACGCTATTTCTATATATTTAACGGTATGCTTTGATATATAAAAGCCGACTTTATAATCTTGGTTAAATACATAAAATATTCTTGTCAAACATTGTATTTAGATGTTTTGTCTGACATTAATCAAACTGATTTTAAGTATGGTTACTTATATATAAGGTTTTAATTAGATCAGGACATAGTACAAAGATATTATAATAGTATCACTTGAATAGTATAGCGGGAACGCTCCCCTACCTAAGGTTAGTAGGTTCATAACCACCGCTGCTAAATGCGTTAGTGGAGATCTCCTTTGGTTCAATTGAAAGAGTGGTGGCTTACAATGCTAAAGGCCCTAGGATCGAATCTCATCGGGGACATTGCACTTTCCGGAGATCAAATATGCTCTAATGTTACAATGTATAAAGATAGTAGCAGAGGTTAAACTAAATGAGACTTCATTTAATATTTACTGTAGAGGTAGTTTTTTCTGCGTCCAATTAGTTGATCGTGAGCTGAGAGTCGATTGTCGTTCTATTGTTATTGTTGGAATTGTTGGCCATCTTTGTTAAAACTTTTCTTTTCAAAATTATGCTATATTTATATTAAAATACAGGTATTGCATTAATTTGTTTTATTCTTTATCCAAAGATCATCTTTATGATAATTGATTGGGGAAAATACATAATTTATACAAATTGTATTTCACTTAGAAGATACAAATGAAAACTAATATATTTATTAACTTTGTCGTTGTAAAATGTAATTAAAACAACTGGAGACAAAGACGAACCGAACAACGTGTTTATGTGGAAATCGTAATGGACACCACAACACGGAACTCAGAACGTAAAGACACATAATAGGACAACACAAAAAACTAAAAAGATGAGCAACACGGACCCCACCAAAAAACCGTGGTGAACTCAGGTGCTCGCAAAGGGTAAGCACTTCCTGTAAATTAGAAAAAATATCGATTTATAAAAATGTGAGAGCCATTAGTAGAAAGTGTGAACAGTGGGAGTGCATGCTTCAGTCATAGATATAACATTGTATATACTACTTCACAATTATACCGTCAAAGAAGATAAATATTAATACACCTGTTTTATCATCCATCGAGAAGGTAAAAATAAATTATGTTCTTATTACATTTATTACAGAAGACTTGATGATATATATATACATATGTTTTACACCGGCACTACACCATATCTCCTGGAAACCATCCAAAGTTAAAACAACACTAATTAATTAGTGTAATGTCAAGAACATATTACCCTTTATCTACTTACATCTAATTACAAGTTTAATGTAAACGACAGCCGATCAAGAGGTCTCTCGAATGTCACTTTATATATTTCGTGCCGCTACAACTATTTGCCAATTATCTTAAATGATTTCCATGGATGTTAAGACTTACTTTCAGGTACTTCATAGCATATACATAGAATGTGTTACAAAGACTAATTACTACTTCAAACAATTTACTTCTTGTCTGTGTAACAAGGTAGAATCATCTTAAGAATTTCCCATTAACACCATCTTCCTGTATATAACAACACTTGGTGGCAATAATTGTCAATGTCGCTCCATTTTGTGATAATTCCAATCATAAATGTTGAATTAGTCAATCAAATATTAACATATGCAAATTTTTTGACACAATATCAATTATTCAATTCAAGCTAATTAATATTCATTTTGGCGTCAATTTTTTATTGTTCCTGTTTTCTGTCGATACACATGACTAAGCACAATACAGTCTAAGCATATTGTTTCCTAAATCTTTTCGAAGATGAACGTTTTTGTGATTTACCATTGGTTTGATGTAGTAGACACATTTCTAGTCAGAATTCCGAATTAGACTTTACCATAGTCATTGATGTACTTCCCCTGCGGACGGTACTATTAAAGTTTGTAAGGACAGACGTTGAATCACGTGTTCTATATCTTGACCTTGCACAACAACGAAATAAGTATCTGTTGTAATACTTCCGGAATTGACTACTTAGGAAATAAAGTGCATATGGATTAACACAAGAATAGGCATACATAAAACAAACACTACATGTCTTCCATATGAACCAGAATTCTGTCATTCCTTCCTCGTCCCAGGCATACCATAAGACGTAAATATGACGTGGTAGCCAGCAAATTACAAATAACACTACAAATGACAAGACAACTTTGGCTACTTTTATTCGAGCCTCGATCTGACGTTGTTGTTGATAGTTCATACCGGGTCCTAAAGTGGCCTCACATGGAAGTTGACGGCTACTTTTGACAAGAATTTGTGCCATTAATATGTAAAAACAACCAATTATAAATAGGGGAATTATAAATAGAATAAACAGACGTACAATGTTTCTAACTCTCAAGTATGCTTGTCCATAGTCGTTATAAGGAACTTCGTGACAAAAATTTTGTTTCCCTTTATCGTCTATTAGCTTAAAGCTTATTGCGTCCGATATTGCAATGAGAGCCGATGCTATCCAAATGACAGCTACCACAATGGCGATCTTCCGTGTAGGTTTTCCTTTATGTTTACTCATAGGGTGGACTATGGCTACATATCTATCCCAGCTCAATGCAGTCAGTGTAAATATAGAAACTCCTAGACTCAGAGTTTGTAAATATGCATTTAATTTGCAAAAAAAGTTGCTGAATGGATATCTGTCTGTTCCATACACAATGGCGAAATATGGAGCGGAAAACAATAAGAGTAAAAGATCTCCTATTGATAAATTTACAATTAAAGTGTTCGGTACGTTTCTTAACGATTTGTTTCTTAATACAATATAGACCAGGGTACCATTTCCGGTCACACCAATTACCATTAATAACACAAAAACAGCAGGAACAATAATGGATACTAATTCAAAATTGATAATAATGTCTGGTAAATGGTAACAGGAATCGTTGGTAGAGGAATCATTAAAGTGGCAATAGAAGATATTACTTACATTGGGTGTACTGTTGAACATCTTATATCCTTTTATCTGATCCGTAAATACTTAGTTTTGATCCGTAAATACTTAGTTCTGATCCGTTAATGCATAGTTCTGATCCGGAAATATTTAGTTCTGATCCGTAAGTACCTATATTTGATCCGTAAATACTTTGTTCCGATCCGTATATACTTAGACCTGACCCGTAAATACTTAGTTCTGATCCCTTAATACTTAGTCCTGATCCGAAAATCCTTAGTTCTGATCCGTAAATACTTAGTTCTGATCTCTTAGGATCTGATCTGTCAATTCATATATCTGACCCTTCAATCCTTAAATCTGATTCGTCAATCCGTATATGTAATCTTCAATCCTTTCCTTATATCTGACAACAAACTTGTACTGGAGTTTTCAAATAATTATCCTTCAAAGGCAAATAGCTGATTTTGTGTATTCTAAGTTTAGGACATATGTCTTATTTCTTTCCTAAAAAAATCCAATAAAAATTGTATGGTTTGAGTAACACATGTGATTCACACGACGAATGATATTATCCTCACAATTCTGCTTCTCTACATTAAATGTCTTATGTGTTATTGTAAACTTAACTTTCTCTGATTACGTATTTTCAGCAACGACGATGTAATTAGTTGTGAAGGAATCTGATTGGCTACAAACGATAACAGATAACGACTGATTGGTCGATATCGAACTTCTTGTGTAGTGTAAAACATATGACAGACTAATATAAACTCGACTTAACACAAACTCATTAATATCATTGGCCCTTAGATATTGACTGGAGTTTCAATAAAATCATCAATTTCATTGGCTAATAGATATTCACTAGTTTCGGAAATTCATCAACATTATATTATTAAATTATTTGGAATGTTAGAGAATTATGTTATCGAGGGATGTTTTTATTTGGTTCTGTTGAGCAATTTATTTTATGAAATTATTATATTTTCTCGTTCACTACAGAAATAATCAAATGATATGACAATGAATAATGAGCAAGTAAATAAAATAATCTGAGGAAAAAGGAACAATCTTAAGGAGAAAACATTAGCAACAGTCTGTCATATTTCTACATGTTACACAGCATTACAATTCAACATGCTCATTCTATTCTAAGATAAAGAGGTAAATAATAAATATCATAACATAACAATTATTTGTAACTACTCTAAACATTTCCATATACATCATATCAAAACAAATAATGCTGTTAACATGTCGCTGAATATCATAAAATTATTGAGAAAACTGCTAACATGTATGCTTTATTACACCCAATTACTAAGAAACACGTTAACAGGTTAATGAATAACACCAAACTAATTACAATACTGTTAACATGTCGAGGTATAACACCCAACTCCAGAAAAAAACCTGTTAACTTGTCGATATATAACACCCAACTACGGACCATGATGTTAACATGTCGATACATAACACCCAACTCCAGAAAAAAACCTGTTAACTTGTCGATATATAACACCCAACTCTAGAAAAAAACCTGTTAACTTGTCGATATATAACACCCAACTCCAGAAAAAAACCTGTTAACATGTCGATATATAACACCCAACTCCAGAAAAAAACCTGTTAACTTGTCGATATATAACACCCAACTCTAGAAAAAAACCTGTTAACTTGTCGATATATAACACCCAACTCCAGAAAAAAACCTGTTAACATGTCGATATATAACACTCAACTCCAGAAAACAACCTGTTAACTTGTCGATATATAACACCCAACTACGGACCATGATGTTAACATGTCGATATATAACACCCAACTACGGACCATGATGTTAACATGTCGATATATAACACCCAACTACGGACCATGACGTTAACATGTCGATATATAACACCCAACTACGGACCATGACGTTAACATGTTGATATATAACAACCAACTACGGACCATGATGTTAACATGTCGATATATAACACCCAACTACGGACCATGATGTTAACATGTCGATATATAACACCCAACTACGGACCATGACGTTAACATGTCGATATATAACACCCAACTACGGACCATGATGTTAACATGTCGATATATAACACCCAACTACGGACCATGATGTTAACATGTCGATATATAACACCCAACTACGAACCATGACGTTAACATGTCGATATATAACACCCAACTACGGACCATGACGTTAACATGTCGATATATAACACCCAACTACGGACCATGACGTTAACATGTCGATATATAACACCCAACTACGGACCATGACGTTAACATGTCGATATATAACACCCAACTACGGACCATGATGTTAACATGTCGATATATAACACCCAATTACGAACACTAATGTTAACATGTCGATATATAATACATAGCTACTGGCAAAACTGTTAACATGTCGATGAATAACACCCAATTACTGACAATACATGTCGATGTAAAATGCATAATTACAGATGATGTTGTTGACATGTTCATGTGTTATCACTATCAACAGATGAAACCGTAAGCAATTTATATTATTATACTTCATGTATGTAAGCTGTAATTTTATTTAAATAAGACGAGGGTAACATTCTGCTCTAACACATGGCTCAGCGGGAAAAAAATTTTATACTCTCACTCTCTCATTTAGAGCCTCAATTATGAATCAATTGTGTGCTTGAAAGTGAAGCGATTTCAAGCGCCCCTCAAGCGCTAACTGACACTGACCAAGCAGACGTACACAAGCAAAATGTTTGCTGATGTGACGGAAGAACATATCTCACATTTACTTGACGAAAAGGACTCGAAATCGACAAAAAGATGCATTTCCCGTAGCGTTGATAGTTTCCGCAGGTTCCTTGGCGAAGATTCTGCCTTCGAAAGGTTTCCAAAGGACAAACTGAACGAAAAATTGAGATTGTTTTTTGCTTCTTTACGAAAAAAGGACGGAAGTCACATACAAAAGGCTTCTTTCACGAACATATGGAATGGGATCTCAAAATATTTGAAAGAAAACTGCTCCATTGACATTAGCAATGACGTTGAATTTACAAGTTCAAAGGATGTGTTCAGGGCGGTTCTCGTAGATTTAAAGAAAAAGGGCTATGCAGGCACGGACCATAAACCTGCTATTTCACATGAGGATTTGAGGAAAATGCACAGAACTGACAGTCTTGTGATAAATACCACTACTCCATATGTTCTACAGAAGAAAGTCTGGTTTGACGTTACATTTTACTTGTGTAGAAGGGGTCAGGAAAACCAAAGATCAATGTCAAAAAAGACTTTCGTAATTAAAACTGATTCAAGTGGAAGTGAGTATGCATGTATATCAACAAATGGATGAATACGACAAAAATCATCGTGATGCTGCAACCCCAGATGACATTATCGGAGACGACAGAATGTATGCCAGAGTAAATGATCTTCTTTTTCTGTATATTTATTCAAATTATATCTAGGAAAACTTCACCTAACATTATTGATTTATGACAACGCCCAAAAGATACTTTTGACTATAATGATAAAACGTAGTACTGTAAATCGCCAGTAGGAAAACAATGTTAGCTCAGATGATGCCGGAAATATGTATCAAAGCTAAACTTTCTCAGCGCTATGCAAATCATTCCGTCCGTGCAACATCAATAAGTGCTATGGATAATGCTGGAGTAGAGGCACGACGCATTATGAGAGCAAGTGGACACCGGAGCGAGTCATCCATTCGTAGCTATTAAAAAAAACTGAGCGAAAATAAACAGCGTGGATATCAGATAGTTTGAATGGTGCGCTTCAAACTGAGCCAACACAAGACTTGAATATACCATCAGTATGTCGACTCAGTGCAGCAGAAATTGAAGCTTTATTATCTGATTCAAAAACTGTTTTTGAAGAAATTCCGACAAATACTAACATTGCAACATGCACAAATCAGAATGATATTTGCGTTACTGGTGTTCAAAAGAAGGAGAACGTACATGCACCTGCACCTGCATCTAATAATGTTCATATGTTAGTGAACAACGTGCAACCTTGGAACAATTCGACATTAAATTTGTGTCCAAATATCAATAACTGCATAGTTAATTTCAACATTCAAAAATAAATTTAAAAGTATTCTTTTAAAACTGTTCTTTCTTTGAACTTTAAAAGAAACATTTAATTTCAGTTGTTGTTCATTATTACATATGATGTTATCATGTTTTGTCTTTTTATATGCAAGAATATAAATATATCTGCCACTCTAGTGCTGGGTGGTTAAGAATTCTAGGTTCTAGCAAAATTACTGAAAATCTGTTAAGAATGAATAGACTGAATATGAAATGAAACATTAAAATGAAAAAAAAAACATCATTGCAAACGAGAAAGTGAAAACATTCAGTATAATAAATTAAATAACATATAGTTGAGAGGGTGATAGATCAGATTGTTACCCTGAGAAAAAACATTGTCAACCGAGGCGAAGCTATATATTATTTATATACTGGTAACTCATCGATTAATCACACGAAACTAAAGTGTACACCCCTTCACTATGGGTATGTATCATCTAGCAAGTAACAGTGCTGTTAACATGACTTTGCATATTGCATAACTACAGAAAACAGCTTTAGCATGTCGACGAAGAACACATAGCTACTGACAATACTGTTAATAGATTTATGCATAAGATACAACATGTCGATGCACAATACAAATGTTACTGACAATAATGTCAGTTGGGCTGCTGATGTGTCCGTGCTGTCTTACAGGCTAATGGTGGACACAACAGATATTGACTTTGAAGTGACGTCATCTGAACGCTATGGACTTTAATGTCATCAAATTTCACATTATAATGAACTTTAAAGTCTGAACAACCGGTGTTCCAAATGTTAGTGTAATGTAATGCTTATTTCTGTATTCAAATGATGTTGAAAATTTGAAGTAATTTTTGTTTTCAATTGTTGCGTTTCTTTATTCGGAGAGTATATATGGATCTGTTAACATTTATATGCATAACACATATCTACTGATATTACGGCGAACATATCGATGTATAATATCTAACTACGTGTATTACTGTGAACATATCGATGTATAATATCTAACTACATGTATTGCTGTGAACATGTCGATGTATAATATCTAACTACATGTATTGCTGTGAACATGTCGATGTATAATACCTAACTACATGTATTACTGTGAACATGTCGATGTATAATACCTAACTACATGTATTACTGTGAACATGTCGATGCATAATACCTAACTACATGTATTACTGTGAACATTTCGATGTATAATACCTAACTACATGTATTACTGTGAACATGTCGATGTATAATACCTAACTACATGTATTACTGTGAACATGTCGATGTATAATACCTAACTACATGTATTACTGTGAGCATGTCGATGTATAATACCTAACTGCATGTATTACTGTGAACATGTCGATGTATATTACCTAACTACATGTATTACTGTGCACATGTCGATGCATAATACCTAACTACATGTATTACTGTGAACATGTCGATGCATAATACCTATCTACATGTATTACTGTGAACATATCGATGTATAATACCTAACTACATGTATTATTGTCAACATGTCGATGCATAATACCAAACTACATGTATTACTATGAGTATGTCGATGTATAATACCTAACTACATGTATTACTGTGAACATGTCGATGTATATTACCTAACTACATGTATTACTGTGAACATGTCGATGTATATTACCTAACTACATGTATTACTGTGAACATGTCGATGCATAGTACCTAACTACATGTATTACTGTGAACATATCGATGTATAATACCTAACTACAT
The DNA here is from genome assembly GCA_963383655.1 of Bathymodiolus septemdierum. NCBI lineage: Eukaryota > Metazoa > Mollusca > Bivalvia > Mytilida > Modiolidae > Bathymodiolus > Bathymodiolus septemdierum. The sequence continues at coordinate 102,986,082 of OY726517.1, read as the reverse complement.
GTATTACTGTGAACATATCGATGTATAATACCTAACTACATGTATTACTGTGAACACGTCGATGTATATTACCTAACTACATGTATTACTGTGAACATGTCGATGCATAATACCTAACTGCATGTATTGCTGTGAACATATCGATGTATAATACCTAACTACATGTATTATTGTGAACATGTCGATGTATAATACCAAACTACATGTATTACTGTGAGTATGTCGATGCATAATATCTAACTACGTGTATTACTGTGAACATGTCGATGTATAATACCTAACTACATGTATTACTGTGAACATGTCGATGTATAATACCTAACTACATGTATTACTGTGAGCATGTCGATGTATAATACCTAACTACATGTATTACTGTGAACATGTCGATGTATATTACCTAACTACATGTATTACTGTGCACATGTCGATGCATAATACCTAACTACATGTATTACTGTGAACATGTCGATGCATAATACCTATCTACATGTATTACTGTGAACATATCGATGTATAATACCTAACTACATGTATTATTGTCAACATATCGATGCATAATACCAAACTACATGTATTACTATGAGTATGTCGATGTATAATACCTAACTACATGTATTACTGTGAACATGTCGATGTATATTACCTAACTACATGTATTACTGTGAACATGTCGATGTATATTACCTAACTACATGTATTACTGTGAACATGTCGATGCATAGTACCTAACTACATGTATTACTGTGAACATATCGATGTATAATACCTAACTACATGTATTACTGTGAACATATCGATGTATAATACCTAACTACATGTATTACTGTGAACACGTCGATGTATATTACCTAACTACATGTATTACTGTGAACATGTCGATGCATAATACCTAACTACATGTATTGCTGTGAACATATCGATGTATAATACCTAACTACATGTATTATTGTGAACATGTCGATGTATAATACCAAACTACATGTATTACTGTGAGTATGTCGATGCATAATATCTAACTACATGTATTACTGTGAACATGTCGATGTATAATACCTAACTACATGTATTACTGTGAACATGTCGATGCATAATACCTAACTACATGTATTACTGTGAACATATCAATGCATAGTACCTCACTACATGTGTCACTGTGAACATGTCGATGTATAATACATAACTACATGTATAACTGTGAACATGTCGATGCATAATACCTAACTACATGTATTACTGTGAACATCTCGATGTATATTACCTAACGACATGTATTACTGTGAACAAGTCGATGTATAATACCCAACTACATGTATTACTGTGAACATATCGATGTATAATACCTAACTACATGTATTATTGTCAACATGTCGATGTATAATACCAAACTACATGTATTACTATGAGTATGTCGATGTATAATACCTAACTACATGTTTTACTGTGAACATGTCGATGTATAATACCTAACTACATGTATTACTGTGAACATGTCGATGTATATTACCTAACTACATGTATTACTGTGAACATGTCGATGCATAATACCTAACTACATGTATTACTGTGAACATATCGATGCATAATACCTAACTACATGTATTACTGTGAACATGTCGATGTATATTACCTAACTACATGTATTACTGTGAACATGTCGATGCATAATACCTAACTACATGTATTACTGTTAAAATATCGATGTATAATACCAAACTACATGTATTACTGTGAGTATGTCGATGCATAATACCTAACTACGTGTATTACTGTGAACATGTCGATGTATAATACCTAACTACATGTATTACTGTGAACATGTCGATGCATCATATCTAACTACATGTATCACTGTGAGCATGTCGGTGTATATTACCTAACTACATGTTTCACGGTGAACATGTCGATGTATAATACCTAACGACATGTATTACTGTGAACAAGTCGATGTATAATACCTAACTACATGTTTCACGGTGAACATGTCGATGTATATTACCTAACGACATGTATTGCTGTGAACATATCGATGCATAATACCTAGCTACATGTATTAATGTGAACATCTCGATGTATAATACCTAACTACATGTATTACTGTGAACATGTCGATGTATAATACCTAACTACATGTATTACTCTGAACATGTCGATGTATAATACCTAGCTACATGTATTAATGTGAACATATCGATGTCTAATACCTAACTACATGTATTACTGTGAACATGTCGTTGCATAATACCTAACTACATGTTTCACGGTGAACATGTCGATGTATATTACCTAACGACATGTATTACTGTGAACAAGTCGATGTATAATACCTAACTACATGTTTCACGGTGAACATGTCGATGTATATTACCTAACGACATGTATTACTGTGAACATATCGCTGTATAATACCTAGCTACATGTATTAATGTGAACATGTCGATGTATAATACCTAACTACATGTATTACTGTGAACATGTCGATGTATGATACCTAACTACATGTATTACTGTGAACATGTCGATGCATAGTACCTAACTACATGTATTACTGTGAACATGTCGATGTATAATACCTAACTACATGTTTCACGGTGAACATGTCGATGTATATTACCTAACGACATGTATTACTGTGAACAAGTCGATGTATAATACCTAACTACATGTTTCACGGTGAACATGTCGATGTATATTACCTAACTACATGTATTACTGTGAACATATCGGTGTATATTACCTAACTACATGTTTCACGGTGAACATGTCGATGTATAATACCTAACTACATGTATTACTGTGAACATGTCGATGTATAATACCTAACTACATGTATTACTGTGAACATGTCGATGTATAATACCTAACTACATGTATTACTGTGAACATGTCGATGTATATTACCTAACTACATGTATTACTGTGAACATATCGATGTATAATACCTAGCTACATGTATTAATGTGAACATGTCGATGTATAATACCTAACTACATGTATTACTGTGAACATATCGATGTATAATGCCTAACTACATGTATTACTGTGAACATGTCGATGTATAATACCTAACTACATGTATTACTGTGAACATGTCGATGTATGATACCTAACTACATGTATTACTGTGAACATGTCGATGTCTAGCATACACTGATGGCTGTCATACAACTGCTGACAATACTGTAAACATGTTCATGCCAGACAATGAGGAAAACGTGAAATAGAAGATATAGATACTCGTGTGCTTGATTGACAGCATATTTCTTTTGCTTAGTGGACGTTCTTTTCAACAGTCGGCATTCATATGGATACCAACTGTTCTCCGCTTCTTGTCTAATTTGTTTGTTACTTTATTCGTACGAAGAAGACTTCATACAGGGGGATTTCGGGAAAAACGAAAAGAAGTCAGCTCGATCCTTTAATTTTATGTTCCGCTCTATAGATGATGAACATTCACTAAATATGTTCTGTGTTTATGTTTACCCGATCTTTCCCATTAAGCTTTATTTAAAGGATACCACATATACCTCTAAATTTGCTTCATACCCATATATATATCTAGAAATTGACCGTGACGCCCGGTTAAGAACGAAACATTTCGACAAAAGAGATCCATTTTTTTTGTTGCAACATTCCAACAGAACGTGCATATGGAGTATATATCTCTCAGTTGGTAGGATATTCGTGAATTCCTTGATTGAGGGTTGCTGCTTACTAGGATGCTACTGAACCGTTACGGAATATCTGCCTCACAGATAACCACGGCTATGCACACAGATGACCACGGTTATGCTCACAGATGGCCACGGTTATGCTCACAGATGACTACGGTTATGCTCACAGATTACCACGGTTATGCTCACAGATGGCCACGGTTATGCTCACAGATTACCACGGTTATGCTCACAAATGACCACGGTAATGCTCACAGATGACTACGGTTATGCTCACATATGACTACGGTTATGCTCACATATCACCACGGTTATGCCCACAGATGACCACTGTTATGCTCACAGATGACCACTGTTATGCTCACAGATGACCACTGTTATGCTCATAGATGACCACTGTTATGCTCACAGATGACCACTGCTATGTTCACAGATGACCACTGTTATGCTCCATTTCCTGTAATCACAATCGTGTCCTCCTTATTCACGACTTATCACAGAGTTTGTACAAGACTAACAGGACGGGTTTCATTAGAGGAGCAGGAGTTCATCCCCACATTTGTGATGCAGTGTATCTAATGTACACATAGATATTATTGGTATTTTTATGCTCATTTTATGCTGCAGTTGTGCTATTTAAACAGCCACAATGTATTGAGTGTATTTTGTTTTGCTTTATACAGTCACAACTTGTTACTATGATGTCACTATATGGAACTTTGAAATCTCCCTCATGGCACCATACTAATTTTTGTTTTTGTTTTTGACGTCACCGGTTGATTGAATTTGAAAACAGAACATGTATTCAGTTTGGCACAGATTAGAAATGTTCGGTAAATATTTGGATTTGTATTCCAGGGAAAATGTGTGTATAATCTATATTTATTTATTTACAAAAAGATCTAACCCTAATGTTTCCAATCACTATGGAACCATTACACCTGAAGTAATTAAGCAACCTAACCATAATGCTTCCTGTCACTATGAAACCATTACACCTGAAGTAATTAAACAAACCTAACTCTAATGTTTCCAGTCACGATGGAACCATTACACATAAAGTAATTAAACAAACCTAACCCTAATGATTCCAGTCACTATGGAAACATTACTCCTGAAGTAATTGAGCAAACCTAACTCTAATGTTTCCAGTCACTATGGAACCATTACACCTGCAGTAATTAAACAAACCTAACCATAATTCTTCCAGTCACTATGGAACCATTACACCTGAGGTAATTAAGCAAACCTAGTTCTAATGTTTCCACACACTATGGAACCATTACACATGACGTAATAAAGCAAACCTAACCCTAATGTTTCCAGTCACTATGGAACCATTACACTTGAAGTAATTAAGCAAACCTAATCCTAATGTTTCCAGTCCCAATGGAACCATTACACGTGAAGTAATTAAACAATCTTAACTCTAATGTTTCCAGTCAGTATGGAACCATTACACCTGAAGTAATTAAACACCTGAAGTAATTAAGCAAACCTAACGCTAATGTTTCCAATCACTATGGAACCATTACACCTGAAGTAATTAAACAAACCTAACCCTAATGTTTCCAGTCACTATGGAACCATTACACCTGAAGTAATTAAACACCTGATGTAATTAAACAAACCTAACCCTAATATTTCCATATACTATGGAATCATTACACCTGAGGTAATTAAGCAAACCTAATCCTAATGTTTCCAGTCACTATGGAACCATTACACCTGAAATAATTAAACACCTGAAGTAATTAAACAAACCTAACTCTAATGTTTCCAGTCACTATGGAACCATTACACCTGAAATAAATATGCAACTGAAGCAATTAAGCAAACCTAACCCTAATATTTCCATGTACTATGGAACCATTACACCTGAGGTAATTAAGCAAACCTAATCCTAATGTTTCCATTCACTATGGAACCATTACACCTGAAGTAACTAAGCAAACCTAATCCTAATGTTTCCAGTCACTATGGAACCATTACACCTGAAATAATTAAACACCTGAAGTAATTAAACAAACCTAACTCTAATGTTTCCAGTCACTATGGAACCATTACACCTGAAATAAATATGCAACTGAAGCAATTAAGCAAACCTAACCCTAATATTTCCATGTACTATGGAACCATTACACCTGAGGTAATTAAGCAAACCTAATCCTAATGTTTCCATTCACTATGGAACCATTACACCTGAAGTAACTAAGCAAACCTAATCCTAATGTTTCCAGTCACTATGGAACCATTACACCTGAAATAATTAAACACCTGAAGTAATTAAACAAACCTAACTCTAATGTTTCCAGTCACTATGGAACCATTACACCTGAAATAAATATGCAACTGAAGCAATTAAGCAAACCTAACCCTAATATTTCCATGTACTATGGAACCATTACACCTGAGGTAATTAAGCAAACATAACCCTAATTTTTCCACTCACTATGGAACCATTACACCTGAAGTAATTAAAGAAGCCTAACTATAATGTGTCCAGTCAGTATGGAACCATTACACCTGAAGTAATTAAACACCTGATGTAACTAAGCAAACCTAACCCTAATGGTTCCATTCACTATAGAACCATTACAACTGAAGTAATTATGCAAACCTAATCCCAATGTTTCCAGTCACTATGGAACCATTACACGTGAAGTAATTAAACAAGCCTAACTATGATGTTTCCAGTCACTATGGAACCATTACTCCTGAAGTAATTATGCTTCTGAAGTAATTAAGCAAACCTAACCCTAATATTTTCATATTCTATGGAACCATTACACCTAAGGTAATTAAGCAAACCTAACTCTAAAGTTTCCAGTCACTATAGAACCATTACACCTGAAGTAATTAAGCAAACCTAGCCCTAATGTTGCCAGTCACTATGGAACCATTACACCTGAGGTAATTAAACAAACCTAACCCTAATGTTTCCAATCACTATGGAACCATTTATACACCTGAAGTAATTAAACAAACCTAACTCTAATGTTTCCAGTCACTATAGAACCATTACACCTGAAGTAATTAAACAAGCCTAACTCTAATGTTGCCAGTCACTGTAGAACCACTATACCTGAAGTAAGTAAGAAAACCTGACCCTAATGTTTCCGGTCACTATAGAACCATTACACCTGAAGTAATTAAACAAACCTAGCCCTAATGTTTCTAGTCACTATGAAACCATTACACCTGAAGTAATTAAACAAACCTAACTCTAACGTTTCCAGTCACTATGGAACCATTACACCTGAAATAAATATACAACTGAAGCAATTAAGCAAACCTAACCCTAATATTTCCATGTACTATGGAACCATTACACCTGAAGTAATTAAGCAAACCTAACCCTAATGTTTCCAATCACTATGGAACCATTACACCTGAAGTAATTAAACAAACCTAACCCTAATGTTTCCAGTCACTATGGAACCATTACACCTGAAGTAATTAAACACCTGATGTAATTAAACAAACCTAACCCTAATATTTCCATATACTATGGAACCATTACACCTGAGGTAATTAAGCAAACCTAATCCTAATGTTTCCAGTCACTATGGAACCATTACACCTGAAATAATTAAACACCTGAAGTAATTAAACAAACCTAACTCTAATGTTTCCAGTCACTATGGAACCATTACACCTGAAATAAATATGCAACTGAAGCAATTAAGCAAACCTAACCCTAATATTTCCATGTACTATGGAACCATTACACCTGAGGTAATTAAGCAAACCTAATCCTAATGTTTCCATTCACTATGGAACCATTACACCTGAAGTAACTAAGCAAACCTAATCCTAATGTTTCCAGTCACTATGGAACCATTACACCTGAAATAATTAAACACCTGAAGTAATTAAACAAACCTAACTCTAATGTTTCCAGTCACTATGGAACCATTACACCTGAAATAAATATGCAACTGAAGCAATTAAGCAAACCTAACCCTAATATTTCCATGTACTATGGAACCATTACCCCTGAGGTAATTAAGCAAACCTAACCCTAATTTTTCCACTCACTATGGAACCATTACACCTGAAGTAATTAAAGAAGCCTAACTATAATGTGTCCAGTCAGCATGGAACCATTACACCTGAAGTAATTAAACACCTGCTGTAACTAAGCAAACCTAACCCTAATGGTTCCATTCACTATAGAACCATTACAACTGAAGTAATTATGCAAACCTAATCCCAATGTTTCCAGTCACTATGGAACCATTACACGTGAAGTAATTAAACAAGCCTAACTATGATGTTTCCAGTCACTATGGAACCATTACTCCTGAAGTAATTATGCACCTGAAGTAATTAAGCAAACCTAACCCTAATATTTTCATATTCTATGGAACCATTACACCTAAGGTAATTAAGCAAACCTAACTCTAAAGTTTCCAGTCACTATAGAACCATTACACCTGAAGTAATTAAGCAAACCTAGCCCTAATGTTGCCAGTCACTATGGAACCATTACACCTGAGGTAATTAAACAAACCTAACCCTAATGTTTCCAATCACTATGGAACCATTTATACACCTGAAGTAATTAAACAAGCCTAACTCTAATGTTTCCAGTCACTATAGAACCATTACACCTGAAGTAATTAAACAAGCCTAACTCTAATGTTGCCAGTCACTGTAGAATCACTATACCTGAAGTAAGTAAGAAAACCTGATCCTAATGTTTCCGGTCACTATAGAACCATTACACCTGAAGTAATTAAACAAACCTAGCCCTAATGTTTCTAGTCACTATGAAACCATTACACCTGAAGTAATTAAACAAACCTAACTCTAACGTTTCCAGTCACTATGGAACCATTACACCTGAAATAAATATGCAACTGAAGCAATTAAGCAAACATAACCCTAATATTTCCATGTACTATGGAACCATTACACCTGAGGTAATTAAGCAAACCTAACTCTAATTTTTCCACTCACTATGGAACCATTACACCTGAAGTAATAAGGCAAATCTAACCCTAATGTGTCCATTCACTATGGAACCATTACACTGAAGTAATTAAGCAAACCTAATCGCAATGTTTCCAGTCACTATGGTATCATTACACGTGGAATAATTAAACAAGCCAAACTATAATGTTTCCAGTCAGTATGGAACCATTACACCTGAAGTAATTAAACACCTGAAGTAATTAAGCAAACCTAACCCTAATGTTTCCATTCACTATAAAACCATTACAACTGAAGTAATTATGCAAACCTAATACCAATGTTTCCAGTCACTATGGAACCATTACACGTGAAATAATTAAACAAGCCTAACTATAATGTTTCCAGTCACTATGGAACCATTACACCTGAAGTAATTATGCACCTGAAGTAATTAAGCAAACCTAACCCTAATATTTCCATATACTATGGAACCATTATACCTAAGGTAATTAAGGAAACCTAACTCTAAAGTTTCCAGTCACTATAGAACCATTACACCTGAAGTAATTAAGCAAACCTAGCCCTAATGTTGCCAGTCACTATGGAACCATTACACCTGAAGTAATTAAACAAACTTAACCCTAATGTTTCCAATCACTATGGAACCATTTATACACCTGAAGTAATTAAGCAAGCCTAACTCTAATGTTTCCAGTCACTATGGAACCATTACACCTGAAGTAATTAAAGAAGCCTAACTATAATGTGTCCAGTCAGTATGGAACCATTACACCTGAAGTAATTAAACACCTGATGTAACTAAGCAAACCTAACCCTAATGGTTCCATTCACTATAGAACCATTACAACTGAAGTAATTATGCAAACCTAATCCCAATGTTTCCAGTCACTATGGAACCATTACACGTGAAGTAATTAAACAAGCCTAACTATGATGTTTCCAGTCACTATGGAACCATTACTCCTGAAGTAATTATGCACCTGAAGTAATTAAGCAAACCTAACCCTAATATTTTCATATTCTATGGAACCATTACACCTAAGGTAATTAAGCAAACCTAACTCTAAAGTTTCCAGTCACTATAGAACCATTACACCTGAAGTAATTAAGCAAACCTAGCCCTAATGTTGCCAGTCACTATGGAACCATTACACCTGAGGTAATTAAACAAACCTAACCCTAATGTTTCCAATCACTATGGAACCATTTATACACCTGAAGTAATTAAACAAGCCTAACTCTAATGTTTCCAGTCACTATAGAACCATTACACCTGAAGTAATTAAACAAGCCTAACTCTAATGTTGCCAGTCACTGTAGAACCACTATACCTGAAGTAAGTAAGAAAACCTGATCCTAATGTTTCCGGTCACTATAGAACCATTACACCTGAAGTAATTAAACAAACCTAGCCCTAATATTTCTAGTCACTATGAAACCATTACACCTGAAGTAATTAAACAAACCTAACTCTAACGTTTCCAGTCACTATGGAACCATTACACCTGAAATAAATATGCAACTGAAGCAATTAAGCAAACATAACCCTAATATTTCCATGTACTATGGAACCATTACACCTGAGGTAATTAAGCAAACCTAACTCTAATTTTTCCACTCACTATGGAACCATTACACCTGAAGTAATAAGGCAAACCTAACCCTAATGTGTCCATTCACTATGGAACCATTACACTGAAGTAATTAAGCAAACCTAATCGCAATGTTTCCAGTCACTATGGTACCATTACACGTGAAGTAATTAAACAAGCCAAACTATAATGTTTCCAGTCAGTATGGAACCATTACACCTGAAGTAATTAAACACCTGAAGTAATTAAGCAAACCTAACCCTAATGTTTCCATTCACTATAAAACCATTACAACTGAAGTAATTATGCAAACCTAATACCAATGTTTCCAGTCACTATGGAACCATTACACGTGAAATAATTAAACAAGCCTAACTATAATGTTTCCAGTCACTATGGAACCATTACACCTGAAGTATTTATGCACCTGAAGTAATTAAGCAAACCTAACCCTAATATTTCCATATACCATGGAACCATTATACCTAAGGTAATTAAGGAAACCTAACTCTAAAGTTTCCAGTCACTATAGAACCATTACACCTGAAGTAATTAAGCAAACCTAGCCCTAATGTTGCCAGTCACTATGGAACCATTACACCTGAAGTAATTAAACAAACTTAACCCTAATGTTTCCAATCACTATGGAACCATTTATACACCTGAAGTAATTAAGCAAGCCTAACTCTAATGTTTCCAGTCACTATAGAACCATTACACCTGAAGTAATTAAACAAGCCTAACTCTAATGTTGCCAGTCACTGTAGAACCACTATACCTGAAGTAATTAAGAAAACCTAACCCTAATGTTTCCAGTCACTATAGAACCATTACACCTGAAGTAATTAAACAAACCTAGCCCTAATGTTTCTAGTCACTATGGAACCATTACACCTGAAGTAATTAAACACCTGAAGTAATTAAGCTAACCTAACCCTAGTGTTTCCAGTCACTATAGAACCATTATACCTGAAGTAATTAAACAAGCCTAACCCTAATGTTTCCAGTCACTATGGAACCATTACACCTGAAGTAATTAAACAAGCCTAACTCTAATGTTTCCAGTCACTATGGAACCGTTACACCTGAAGTAACTAAACACTTGCAGTAATTAAACAAACCTAACCCTAATGTTTCCAGTCACTATGGAACCATTACACTTGAAGTAATTAAACATCTGAGGTAATTAAACAAACCTATCCCTAATGTTTCCAGTCACTATAGCATCATTACACCTGAAGTCATTACGCAAGCCTAGCCCTAATGTTTCCTGTCACTGTGCAACCATTACACCTGAAGTAATTAAACAAGCCTAACTCTAATGTTTCCAGTCACTATAGAACCATTACACCTGAAGTAATTAAACAAGCCTAACCCTAATGTTTCCAGTCACTATAGAACCATTACACCTGAAGTAATTAAACAAGCCTAACTCTAATGTTTCCAGTCATTATAGAACCATTATACCTGTAGTAATTAAGCAAACCTAACCTTAATGTTTCCAGTCACTATAGAACCATTACACCTGAAGTAATTAAACACACCTAGCCCTAATGTTTCTAGTCACTATGGAACCATTACACCTTAAGTAATTAAACACATGAAGTAATTAAGCAAACATAACCCTAATGTTTCCAGTCATCATAGAACCATTGCACGTGAAGTAATTAAACAAGCCTAACCCTAATGTTTCCAGGCATTATGGAACCATTACACCTGAAGTAATTAATCAAGCCTAACCCTAATGTTTCCAGTCACTATAGAACCATTACACCTGAAGTAATTAAGCAAACCTAACAATAATGTTTCCAGTCACTATATAACCATTACACCTGAAGTAATTAAACAAACCTAGTCCTAATGTTTTTATTCACTATGGAACTATTTAAACACCTGAAGTAATTAAACAAGCCTAACCCTAATGTTTCCAGTCACTATCGAACCATTACAGCTGAAGTAATTAAGCAAACCTAGCCCTAATGTTTCCAGTCACTATGGAACCATTACACCTGAAGTAATTAAGCAATCCTAACCCTAATGTTTCCAGTCACTATAGAACCATTACACCTGAAGTAATTACGCAAGCCTAACCCTAATGGTTCTAGTCACGATGGAACTATTACACCTGAAGTAATAAAACAAACCTAACCCTAATATTTTCAGTCACTGTGAAACCATTACACCTGAAGTAATTAATCAAACCTAACCATAATGTTTCCAGTCACTATAGACCCATTACACCTGAAGTAATTATGCAAACCTAACCCTAATGTTTCCTGTCACTGTGCAACCATTACACCTATAGTAATTAAGCAAGCCTAACCCTAATGTTTCCAGTCACTATAGAACCATTACACCTGAAATAAGTAAGCAAACTTAACCTTAATGTTTCCAGTCACTATAGAACCATTACACCTGAATTAATTATGCAAACATAATCCTAATGTTTCCAGTCACTGTGCAACAATTACACCTGAAGTAATTAAGCAAACCTAACTCTAATGTTTCCAGTCACTATAGAACCATTACACCTGAAGTAATTAAACAAACCTAACCCTAATGTTTCCATTCACTATAGAACCATCACACCTGAAGTAATTAAACAAGCCTAACTCTAATGTTTCCAGTCACTATAGAACCATTATACCTGTAGTAATTAAGCAAACCTAGCCCTAATGTTTCCAGTCACTATAGAACCATTACACCTGAAGTAATTGAACAAACCTAGCCCTAATGTTTTTAGTCACTATGGAATCATTACACCTGAAGTAATTAAACACCTGAAGAAATTAAGCAAACCTAACCCTAATGTTTCCAGTCATCATAGAACCATTACACCTGAAGTAATTAAACAAGCCTAACTCTAATGTCTTCAGGCATTATGGAACCATTACACCTGAAGTAATTAATCAAGCCTAACCCTAATGTTTCCAGTCACTATAGAACCATTACACCTGAAGTAATTAAACATGCGTAACTCTAATGTTTCCAGTCACTATAGAACCATTACACCTGAAGTAATTAAGCAAACCTAACCATAATGTTTCCACTCACTATATAACCATTACACCTGAAGTAATTAAACAAACCTACCCCTAATGTTTCTAGTCACTATGGAACCATTACACCTGAAGTAATTAAACACCTGAAGTAATTAAACAAACCTAACACCAATGTTTCCAGTCACTATGGAACCGTTACACCTTAAGTAATTAAACAAACCTAACCCTAATGTTTCCAGTCACTATAGAACCATTTATACACCTGAGGTAATTAAACAAGCCTAACCCTAATGTTTCCAGTCACTATGGAACCATTACACCTGAAGTAATTTAGCAAACCTAACCCTAATGTTTCCAGTCACTATGGAACCATTACACTTGAAGTAATTAAACATCTGAGGTAATTAAACACACCTAGCTCTAATGTTTCCAGTCACTATAGAACCATTACACCTGAAGTAATTAAGCAAGCCTAACTTTAATGTTTCCAGTCACTATAGAACCATTACACCTGAAGTAATTACGCAAGCCTAACCCTAATGTTTCTAGTCACGATGGAACCATTACACCTGAAGTAATTAAACAAGCCTAACCCTAATGTTTCCAGTCACTATAGAACCATTACACCTGAAGTCATTATGCAAGCCTAACCCTAATGTTTTCAGTCACTGTGCAACCATTACACCTGAAGTAATTAAACAAACCTAGCCCTAGTGTTTCCAGTCACTATGGAACCATTACATCTGCAGTAATTAAACACCTGAAGTAATTAAGCAAACCTAGCCATAATGTTTCCAGTCACTATGGAACCATTACACCTGAAGTAATTAAGCAAACCTAGCCATAATGTTTTCAGTCACTATGGAACCATTACACCTGAAGTAATTAAACAAACCTAGCCCTAGTGTTTCCAGTCACTATGGAACCATTACATCTGCAGTAATTAAACACCTGAAGTAATTAAGCAAACATAGCCATAATGTTTCCAGTCACTATGGAACCATTACACCTGAAGTAATTAAACAAGCCTAGCCTTAATATTTCCAGTCACTGTCCAACCATTACACCTGAAGTAATTAAGCAAATCTAACCCTAATGTTTCCAGTCACTATAGAACCATTACACCTGAAGTAATTAAACAAACCTAGCCCTAATGTTTCCAGCCACTATGGAACCATTACACCTGAAGTAATTAAACAAATCTATCCATAATGTTTCTAGTCATTATGGAACCATTACACATGAAGTAATTAAATAAACCTAACCCTAATGTTTCCAATCACTATGGAACCATTATACCTGAAGTAATTGAACAAACCTAACCCTAATGTTTCCAATCACTATGGAACCATTACACCTGAAGTAATTAAACAATACCATTTTAGCATTAATTACTCACTTGTAGAAATTATGTCATTTCACGAAGAAGGAAGGTATGGGCCGACGAAACTAGTTTAACCCCGCCACTGTTTGTTGAAGTGCCTAAGCAAAGCCAGAGAAGTGAGGTGTTATAATTTTCTGCTAGGCCATGTTACCGATTTTGCCGCTTTCTAAGCATTTTTTTTTATTCAATTTTGGAATTGTTCCGGCGGTAATTTTTGCTTTCCATTGTATTGCTTATATTGAATTATACAAATCAATTCCAGCTTATTACTAGATATAGTTAACATTGTAAACTTATATATGTAGACTTTAAAAATGATACACGAGTACTAATGAAGGAACATCACTGTCAACATAATAACTAAATGTAAAAGTATTCATTTTCGTTGTATCCAATTTTGCGGTTTCTCCCAACTGGACAAATTCGCGGGTACCTTTTTTTGGCGTATTTCTTATTGCGCAAAAACAAAAACAAAATGTACTTTTCGGTCAACCAGTTTATTAGCAGACTTCATTTTATACTGACAAGATAAATCGTTTTACGTATTACAACATTTATCATGTGAAATCTGCTCACTCTGTTTTATCTTAACAGTAAGTTAACTTATGTTCACTCATTATAAAATTACTAGTAAAACTTTCAAAAACTAGTAGTGACACGATGTATTGAATTGATTAAAAAAAATAGCTGGCACCACCAAACTAATACACGTAAATGTGATAAAGTTATAGATGATTTCAAAGATTTGTAAATACTAATGAAGGCACACAGATCTTATTAAGTTAAAAAAAAACAACAACAAAATACCTTGATTCTACCAAAAAGTTCTCTGAAGCTGATATCATCAGCATGCTCGAGTTTTTGATTGACAACACATTTGTTATCTTTGGTTGACGTGTTTTTCCAACAAACAGTTGGCATACCTATGAGTAATAACTGTGCTCCTCACCAACTTCTTCCTTTATTCGTATGAGGAAGACTTCATACAGTGGCTTCACAAGAAAAACGAAAAGAAGCTAGCCCGATCGTTTAATTTCACGTTCTGCTATATAAATGATGTCCTTTCACTAAATAATTCAAGGTTTGGTGATTTCGTTGATCGCATCTATCCCATTAAGCTTGAAATAAAGGATACCACAGATACAAATAGGTCTGCATCATGCCTTGACCCATACCTCGAAATTGATAGTGAGGGGGCGGTTAAAAACGAGACTTTACGACAAAGAGATTATTTCAATTTTCCCATTGTGAACTTTCCATTCATATGTAGCAACATTCCATCAGCACCTGCATATGGATTATATATCTCTCAGTTGATACGATATTCCAGAGCTTGTGGTTCCTATCAGGATTTCCTTGATAGAGGGTTGCTACTGAGCCAAGGTTTCCTCTTAGTTAAGTTGAAATCATCACTTCGAAATCTTTACGGTCGCCACCATGACCTGGCTGACCGCTATCGAATAACCACGTATATGTTCCACTTGTCGTAAACACTTCCCGGTCCTTTCCTCATTCATGACTTATCACCGGATTTGTTACTAGATTAACACGACGGTTGTCACTAGTGGAGCAGGAACTGCTTACCCTTCCGAAGCACATGAGTTCACCCCGGCTTCTAGTGGTGTTCGCGTTACTTGATCTTTAGTTTTATGTGTATGATTTGTAGATCATTGTTTGTCTTTTTGTACTTTTTCTTTTAGTCATTGTGTTTTCTGTTCTTCTTCGATATACGGATTCCGATTACCCCTTTGATATCTTCAAACTCTTTTTAGCTTGATTACTCCCTCAGACATAGGTGACATTGCTACAGTTCTCTTCCCTCAGGCATATGTGACCTTAGCCGATTTTGGCTATCATATTTAGGCCCTTTGGATTTCTTGCTCCCAATCTTTTAAAAATTATTTGTCTTTAAAATATTTTGGCTTTGAGCGTACCTGATGAAGGGTATTCAGAAACTGTCATGCGCACTAAAGATAAAATATCAACGTTTTTATTACTCATTGTCATCTCCATAATGGTCTCCCCTTTTGTATATTACGTAAAAATCCATTTGCTAAAGCTAAATACAAATCTGTATTATTTACGCTGTTTAAGTGTGGCATTTTATGTTATATTTTCTGGTCAAAAGTGCAACTGTTGAAAGTCGTTTATAATTATGCATGTGGTTTTATCGGTAGCTATTCTAAGGCATTCTATATTGTGTTTTTCTATTAAATACCAGTAAGACTTCAGAGGTCATCTTTGAACTGATGTCTATCTATGTTAGACATAAGTTACTTACAATCGTTAAACCAGTCTTTAAC
Organism: Bathymodiolus septemdierum; assembly: GCA_963383655.1. NCBI lineage: Eukaryota > Metazoa > Mollusca > Bivalvia > Mytilida > Modiolidae > Bathymodiolus > Bathymodiolus septemdierum. The sequence goes on along the minus strand of OY726517.1, from coordinate 102,969,186 downwards.
ATTTAATTAACCGGATCAAACGTCTATTTAAGCTGCATTATAACGACATGTGATAGTGCGAACAACTTGATACGCAAAATTAAACGTACCATCCTCACTTTAAGATGCAGACAACATTACGTTATATTGCCAAGTTAATGAGCACTGGTTGCAATGCATGGACACGACATCAACAAAATAAATTCACAAACAACTAGCAAAAACATATTTCTTTAAAAATTGAAGTTTTAAAAAAAACGAACATCATTAATATATAATTCTATAAATGATTTAATTTAAATAGAAATCATCGTTTTAAATATAAAAAAAGAATTAATAATATAATATGATATTACCCCCTCGAGGGTCGGTTAGGAACGAAATTTGGGCCTTCCTCAATACTGATTGATAATCGATTGTCTTTCGTCTATGCTGATTGGTTATCGATTGTCCTTCCTGGATGCTAATTGGTGATCGATTTCATTTCTCGATGCTGATTTAGAATCGATTGTCATTTCTCATTGCTGATCAGTCCTTCCTCAATGGTGATTGATAATTAATTTTCCATCCTCAATGTTGATCGATAATCGAATGTCAATCTTCGTTACTGATCAACAGTTGATTGTCTTTTCTCTATGCTGATTGTTTCTCCTTAATGTTGAATGATAATCGGTTTTCCTTCCTCAATACTGATTGGTAATCGGTTGTCTTTCCTCAATACTGATTGGTAATCGGTTGTCCTTCCTCAATACTGATTGGTAATCGGTTGTCCTTCCTCAATATTGATAGATAATCGGTTGTCCTTCCTCAATATTGATTGATAATCGGTTGTCCTTCCTCAATGCTGATTGATAATTGGTTGTACTTCCTCAATACTGATTGGTAATCGATTAATTTCTCGCTACTGATTAATAATCGATTGTCTTTTCTAATTGCTGATCAGTCCTTCCTCGATGTTGATTGATAATTAATTTTCCATCATCAATGTTGACCGATAATTGAATGTCAATCTTCGTTACTGATCGACAGTTGATTGTCTTTTCTCTATGCTGAATGGTCCTCCTTAATGTTGAATGATAATCGGTTGTCCTTCCTCAATACTGATTGATAATCGGTTGTTCTTCCTCAATACTGATTGATAATCGGTTGTCCTTCCTCAATACTGATTGATAATCGGTTGTCCTTCCTCAATACTGATTGATAATCGGTTGTCCTTCCTCAATACTGATTGATAATCGGTTGTCCTTCCTCAATACTGATTGATAATCGGTTGTCCTTCCTCAATACTGATTGGTAGTCGGTTGTCCTTTCTTGATATTGGTTGATAATCCGTTGTCCATCTTCCATGTTGATTGATAATTGATGGTTTTTGTCTCGATATTGACTGAAAATCGATTTTCATTCCCCATTGTTGATTTATAATCGATTTTCCATCCTCAACGTTGATCTATTATTAAACTTCGTTATTCCTTTCTGATTGATATTTGATAACCATTCCCCAATTGTAATCTATGATTGGTTGCCCTTACTCGATATTCATTGATAATCAATTGTCCTCCTTCAATGTTCATTGATAATCGATTGTCCTTCTTCAATGTTCATTGATAATAGATTGACCTTCCTCGAATGGTACTCTATAACCGATTGTCTTTCCTCGATGGTGCTTTATAATCGGTTGCCCTTCCTTGATAGACACAGATCTTATTTTTTTAAAACCCCCCTGATTCTGCCAAAGAGTTCTCTGAAACTGGTATCATCAACATGCTGGAGTTTTTGATTGACAACATATTTGTTATCTTTGGTGGACGTGTTTTGCAACAGACAGTCGGCATACCTATGGGTACAAACTGTGCTCCTCGTCTCACCGACGTGTTCCTTTATTCGTATGAGATTGAGAATTTTACGTAGAATTGCTATCAATCAAATTTGGCGATACAAACAAATTGCATTATAATTAATATTTAATTCCAACAAATTAGTGACCTATTTATTCTGGTCTCTCATGGAAACTAATAATTTGCTTTAATGTTAATGACTAATTGATGTTAGAAGTTTCAGTTATGCTTGTTTTATTTTCACTGTGTCGACCATGCTATTGCACTTTTCATGTTCTTTGTGTCATAGTTTGTGAAAGCCTGTGGTATTTTTTGGATAGAAGAGAATATGTGCATGCATTCTATTGTTTGTTTATATCTGTATTACTGTTGAAGGTTCAGTTGTATATTACCATGCGTTATTGTGCTATTGTTAAGTTCTATGTATATATGTTGACGAGAGCAGACGTGGAACACTGGCTGTCAACAATCCTTACTAAATAAATAATGAACTAAATTAAATAATGAAGGCAGAACAGATGTAAATCATGCTTCATCAAAATTAACAATAAAATATGCACAATTTACAACAGTGAGAGTACAACTGTAAATATCACGTTCGATATGACCCCATTTGAACTGAATAGTATTACTATGGGATGTTTTATCGTGATAACATAGTTGTTTATTGCTGGTAAGGTGCCACTAGTGGAGCAGGAACTGCTTACCCTTCCGGAACACCTGAGTTCACCCCTGGTTTTTAGTGGGGTTCGTGTTACTCGATCTTTAGTTTTATATGCATGCTTTGTAGATTGTTGTTTGTCCTTTTGTACTTTTTTGTTGGTCATTGTGTTGTCTGTTCTTCTTCGATATACGGATTCTGATTGCCCTTTGATGTCTTCAAACTCTTCATACTGAGTCAGTATGATTTAATCCTCGTCATCTCATATAATACAGTGTAATAGCTGAGAGGTCTAGGACGCTGCATCAAATATACGAGTTCAAATCCACACAAACGTCCAAGTAAAGTCTAAAGACACAAAAGGGCTAATCCGAAATCGTAATTCAATGAAGAACAGACAATACAATAGTCAAAAGAAAAAGCACAAAAAGACAAACAATGATCTACAAAACATTACACTGAAAGTTAAAGATCGAGCCACACAAACCCACTAAAAAACTAGGGGTGAACTCATATACTTAGGATTTGCTAGTTGCTCCTGTTCCATTACTGACAAATGTGTTATTGCTTAGCGACGCGAACATCATCTAATATGGAAATCGTGTGAAATAAAGCAAGAAATAGTGTTAAATAGTGATATACAAGACAGATATGATATTTTATCCTGCAATCAATACATTTGCTGTACAAATATGCTATGCGAATATTTTTTTTGCTTTATTCGTACTAGACGAATACACTTTTCGTACTATACGAATAAACTTTTCAGCCTACGAATAAACTTTCCTGGTACCCTGTAGCTATGTACAGCAGAGGGCGCAGACGAGTATGAAACTGGTACTAATGTAACGAGGACCACGAAGAAGACACCCTTGACAACATTTATGAAAGGTGAGGAATGACGCTTGTTTCTGTCCTTTTTGCTTAAATCTGACAAGTTTTCCGACTTTTTTGACATTGCAGGATATTCTGCCCATTTCTAAAGCTAGTACAAATAAATGTTATATTTAACGACAATGTACGTATATTGTATAGGTACATCTCAGCTTTACTCTGCATTCAAACTGAAATGACCGATTCTGCTGAATTTCTTGGTGCCGTCTAATGTGAAATACGCACAGATCAGTAATCAAACGTTTGAATTATTTCAGAATTTATGATCTGATTAGTAAATGTTAAAGTGTGGTGACGACTTTTTTGATTAATTATTGTCTGTCAAATATTCGTGATCAGAATGTTGAAAACCTGCATTTATTGACAAACCTGACCAGTTCAGAGTAACTTTAATTCTTAAATCGTGATATTTCTACCGATTAAAATAGCTACATAAAAGGTTTGTGACACCGCAATCAAAGTGGTAGTTCCTTCAATAGATTAAAGGTGTCAAATCACTATTGTTTATTTTAAATGAATGCAATTAGGATTTATTTCGTCTAAGTTCTTATTTTCGATTGAATTCATCAGTAGCTCTACAACTAACGGTGTCCTCTAAGTTAGACCTACGACCAAGTGTAGATATAGTGATACTTTAAGTACATGTCATTATTCCAGTAGTATTTGATATGGTCAATATCCGTAGATTATTGGAGCAAATTTAGTTCCCTGAGGAATTTCAGCAAGAAAAAACCCAAAGATATCTAATTTAATGCGCACGACGGGTTTCTGGAAGAAGAGTTTGAAGATACCAAATGGGGTAATCAGAATCCGTATATCGAAGAAGGGCAGAAAACACAATGGCCAAAAGAAAAAGTACGAAAAAACAAACAACGATCTACAAAACACTACGCAGAAAACTAAAGATCGAACAGCACGAACCCAATGGGGATGAACTCAGATGCTCCGGAAGTTAAAAAGTCAACCGAGACGTCTCTTGTAAGTGTAGAAGCATTGATACTTTATGTACATATATATATTCCAGTAGTATTTGCTGTGCTCAATATTCGTAGATTATTGTATTTTGATACGTTAGGGAAGACACAACAGAGAAAACTTTATACACGAGCAACACGAACAGGACCAAATGCCGAGGGTGAGCCCATGTGCGCGCGAGGGGTTAGCAGTTCCTGCGTCTTTTCAGAGACCATCCGTTTTAATAATAGTCACGTCCAGTAAAAGTCTTGTCGGTGATAGCGGAAAGAAATCATATACGTAAAAGAGAATACATTCATCGTCATATTTATGAAGTCCTTACGTTGACATTTCTTTGTTTTTACTCCACTTCCATTATGACATAGATGATCGTCGTGCGTTATTTGGAATGTCAATTAACATCTTAAAAGTACAGTAATTAATATTCGTAGCTTCAAACTTTTGTTGAAGTTCTAGAAAAACCATAATCTCCTTATGTTCAGTTTGATTATATTGACTATTTGTCTTCCTTGCATGCAGCACTCATCCAAGCATCTTGTGCAATGCTTCCTGCTTTCCGGACCATCCAAGTTCACCCCCGGTTTTTAGTGGTGTTCGTGTCGTTCAATCTTTAATTTTCTGTGTTATGTTTTGTATATCGTTGTTTGCCCTTTTGTCATTTTTGTTTTGGGCATTGTATTTTCTGTCTTTTTTCTATTTACGGCTTCTGATTACCCCATTGGTATTTTCAAACCTTTCCACACACAATGATCAAAAAGGAACTTATTATTTAATCAAATAGTTATTCCGTAAATATAACTGTAACGAGCACAAATGATATGTAAACAATGCAGAATAACCGTAAGAGGAAGGTCAAGGTAAGAAACAGAAATTTGAGTGTCAGTATTATATCGGCTATATACCAGTCTTCAATGGTAAATAACAATTTCTCTAATTCTTGTTCAATTTTCACACTTCTCAACCCGTGTGAGAGGAAATCGATAATCAACGTGTGGACCACTTTGTTCTCAGTCGCTGATTGGTCAATTACGCAATTATGTCTCAACCCGTGGGTTAGATAAGAATTTCACGCTACTTTTCCCGTAAAAATGTTACGCTTCGCAAAATTTCATTGTGTCAATAAAATCGTTTAATTAACCGTAACTAACTGTAATTAACCGTACCGTCATCAAGAACCCCTCATTTGGAATATTGTCCCTTCTCCATCATTGCTTCAAAAACATTCCTTGACGGGTGTGACGTCAATTGAAGTATACGTCAGTGACGTCATTGAACGTCGATTTGAGAAAGTGAAAAACGGTCATATATTTTGTTAAATTAGTGAGAAAAGGAATCAAACACATTTTTAGTGGTTCATTAGAGAAACAATCTACACATTGTTTCCAGTTTATTACGATAATTTCTCAAATCTCGATAGTTAAATTTTTACATTTTAAAGTTCTCAGTAAACCTCGAACTTTAAAATGTGAAAATTTAACTATCTTGATTTGAGAAATTATCGTAATAAACGGGAAACAATGTTAGAGACTATATCTAATCAAGTCCAACAAGACCATGTACAACGTAATTCCTTTGTCAACTGATGTCCCAGATTGTTTATATCTAATCAAGTACAACAAGATCATGTACAACGTAATTCCTTTGTCAACTGATGTGCCAGATTGTTTATATCTAATCAAGTCCAACAAGACCATGTACAACGTAATTCCTTTGTCAACCTATGTCCCAGATTGTTTATATCTAATCAAGTACAACAAGACCATGTACAACGTCTTTCCTTTGTCAACTTATGTCCCAAATTGTTTATATCTAATCAAGTACAACAAGACCATGTACAACGTAATTCCTTTGTCAACTGATGTCCTAGATTGTTTATATCTAATCAAGTACAACAAGACCATGTACAACGTCTTTCCTTTGTCAACTTATGTCCCAAATTGTTTATATCTAATCAAGTACAACAAGACCATGTACAACGTAATTCCTTTGTCAACTTATGTCCCAGATTGTTTATATCTAATCAAGTACAACAAGACCATGTACAACGTAATTCCTTTGTCAACTTATGTCCCAGATTGTTTATATCTAATCAAGTACAACAAGACCATGTACACCGTAATTCCTTTGGCAACTTATGTCCCAGATTGTTTATATCTAATCAAGTACAACAAGATCATGTACAACGTAATTCCTTTGTCAACTGATGTCCCAGATTGTTTATATCTAATCAAGTCCAACAAGACCATGTACAACGTAATTCCTTTGTCAACTGATGTCCCAGATTGTTTATATCTAATCAAGTACAACAAGACCATGTACAACGTCTTTCCTTTGTCAACTTATGTCCCACATTGTTTATATCTAATCAAGTACAACAAGACCATGTACAACGTAATTCCTTTGTCAACTAATGTCCTAGATTGTTTATATCTAATCAAGTACAACAAGACCATGTACAACGTAATTCCTTTGTCAACTTATGTCCCAAATTGTTTATATCTAATCAAGTACAACAAGACCATGTACAACGTAATTCCTTTGTCAACTAATGTCCTAGATTGTTTATATCTAATCAAGTACAACAAGACCATGTACAACGTCTTTCCTTTGTCAACTTATGTCCCAAATTGTTTATATCTAATCAAGTACAACAAGACCATGTACAACGTAATTCCTTTGTCAACTTATGTCCCAGATTGTTTATATCTAGTCAAGTACAACAAGACGATGTACAACGTAATTCCTTTGTCAACTGATGTCCCAGATTGTTTATATCTAATCAAGTACAACAAGACCATATACAACGTAATTCCTTTGTCAACTTATGTCCCAGATTGTTTATATCTAGTCAAGTACAACAAGACGATGTACAACGTAATTCCTTTGTCAACTTATGTCCCAGATTGTTTATATCTAATCAAGTACAACAAGACCATGTACAACGTAATTCCATTGTCAACTTATGTCTCAGATTGTTTATATCTACTCAAGTACAACAAGACGATGTACAACGCAATTCCTTTGTCAACTTATGTCCCAGATTGTTTACATCTAATCAAGTACAACAAGACCATGTACAACGTCATTCCTTTGTCAACTTATGTCCCAGATTGTTTATATCTAATCGAGTACAACAAGACCATGTACAACGTCATTCCTTTGTCAACTTATGTCCCAGATTGTTTATATCTAATCAAGTACAACAAGACCATGTACAACGTAATTCCTTTGTCAACTTATGTCCCAGATTGTTTATTTCTAATCAAGTACAACAAGACCATGTACAACGTAATTCCTTTGTCAACTGATGTCCCAGATTGTTTATATCTAATCAAGTACAACAAGACCATGTACAACGTCATTCCTTTGTCAACTTATGTCCCAGATTGTTTATATCTAATCAAGTACAACAAGACCATGTACAACGTAATTCCTTTGTCAACTTATGTCCCAGATTGTTTATATCTAATCAAGTACAACAAGACCATGTACAACGTAATTCCATTGTCAACTTATGTCTCAGATTGTTTATATCTACTCAAGTACAACAAGACCATGTACAACGTAATTCCTTTGTCAACTTATGTCCCAGATTGTTTATATCTAATCAACAAAATGAACAATATTCAAGACAATTGTTTGAATTAGGGTGATATCGTTGTTATGTTTTATCAGTGAGATATGTAATACACTATGACAGCGTGCAATGCAACAGTTTTGTCAGATTTAGTCCGATCGATGAATACAGTCTTTCAATAAAATAAACAATACTACAAGACAACAAGGTACAATTGTTTTGCCAGATTTAGTCCCATCGATGTATACATCACATCAACTAAAATAAACAATAAAATAAGACATTGTACACTAGTGTTGTCAGATTTAGTCCAATTGATGCATACATCGCATCAATAAAAATAGACAATACAATAAGACATTGTACACTAGCTTTGCCAGATTTAGTCCCATTGTTGTATACATCGTATCAATCAAATATAAAATACAACAAGACAAGCTACAATAGACTTTTCTGATTTAGTCCCATTGTTGCATACATCGTATCAATAAAATAAACAATACAAGACAACATACACTAGTTGTGTTAGATTTAATCCCATTGTTGTATACATCGTATCAATAACATATAAAATACAACAAGACATGATACAAGAGTTTTGGCAGATTTAGTCCCATTGTTGTATACATCGTATCAATAAAATATAAAATACAACAAGACAAGGTACAAGAGTTTTGTCAGATTTAGTCCCATTGTTGCATACATCGTATCAATACAATATCAATTACAACAAGGCAAAATACAATAGTTGTGTCAGATTTAGTCCCATCGTTGCATACATCGTATCAATAAAATATAAAATACAACAAGACAAGACAAGATACACTAGTTTGTCAGATTTAGTCCCATTGTTGCATACATCGTATCAATAAAATATAAAATACAACAAGACAAGGTACAATAGTTTGTCAGATGTAGTCTCATTGCTGCATACATCGTATCAATAAAATATAAAATACAACAAGACAAAATACAATAGTTTTGTCAGATTTAGTCCCATTGTTGCATACATCGTATCAATAAAATATAAAATACAAGACAAGGTACAAGAGTTTTGTTAGATTTAGTCCCATTGTTGTATACATCGTATCAATAAAATAAACAATACAAGACAAGATACACTAGTTTTGTCAGATGTAATCCCATTGTTGTATACATCGTATCAATAAAATGAATAATACAACAAGACAAGGTACACTATTGTTTTTTCAGATTTAGCCCCATGGATGCATACATCGCATCAATAAAATATAAAATACAACAAGACAAGATACACTATTGTTTTTTTTAGATTTAGCCCCATGGATGCATACATCGTATCAATAAAATATAAAATACAACAAGACAAGGTACACTATTGTTTTTCAGATTTAGCCCCATGGATGCATACATCGTATCAATAAAGTATAAAATACAACAAGACAAGATACACTACTCGTTTTCAGATTTAGCCCCATGGATGCATGCATCGTATCAATAAAATATAAAATACAACAAGACAAGGTACATCACAACTGTATTGTCAGATTTTGTTCCTTCTGTTTCTTATCACATTGTGTAATTGTTCCGACAGTGTGGTAATTTCATTGTTTATTTTTATTTTATCACTAAAACATGTAATACAACATGACAACGTACATTACAATTACATGTCAGATAGATAATGTTTGAGAGAGAATTAAAAACATTGCAGTTAGCTATAATGAATTCCAGACCTATAAGACAGACACTGTTATAACGGTTCTGACATTATACAACCTAACATATAATCGTCTTACACGTGTGTGGTTTTACGAAGCTTGTTTAATCTTCTTCAACGAAACATAAATTCAGCGTGCAAACATTGGCAGGTATCCATGGATACTGAGAGATGTTTGTAAATATAATACTTGTTGTGAAAGACGTCATCCATGCTATCATCGTTATTATGTTTTATATGTGTGCTAAGCATAAACACACTCTGTAAAAGTATTCATTTTAGATACATAAAGATCCAACTTAAGTTATACTAATTTCAATAATAAATAATAACAGTTGCCGAATATTGCAAAATACAGTGAAAATTTAAAGAATTGAAGAATGAGCTATTTCTTACTTAGAATTATCAGCTATTTTGGAATAGTATAAGTCGCTTCCAATTTTATCAATTTTGCAGGCTTTATCATTGATATCGTCTCGCGACATTCCAGTGTCAGTTACCTATGATTTATTTTTGGTCGCTTCTATTACATGTCAGTGTACAATTTCCAGCTTTTATCAGCTATAGCGTCTCATTACATTCCAGTGTCAATTAACCATGTTTAAATGTTGGTCACGTATAATTACATGTCTGTCATATCTCCATGTTTTATCATTGATTGCGTATCATTACATTCTAGTAAGAAATAACCACAATTGGACTCTGGTCACTTCTAATCACAGGTCAGTGTAAAATTGCCAGATTTCGTCATTTATGATGTCTCACTGAATTCAATCCTCAGCTACCAATATTTTGGGCCATGTACTGCTAACACCTCTGGAGCATATGAAGTGGGGTTCCTGGTGCTCAATGTGTAGCTTTATTGGTATCGTTTGGCAGATCATTGTTTATCCTTTTGTCCGTTTTCCTTTGGCTATTGTATTATCTGTTCTTCTTCGATTGACGGCTTAGCATTACCCCTTTTGCATCTTTAAACTATTCGTATAATGTTTCAATCAGTATTTTCTGCGTCGTGCATTGTTGATCATTGTCTGTCTGTCTGTTTGTCTGTATGTCCTGTTTCTATTCGTCGATGTAATTTTGTCATTCTTCTAATTACGGCATTTGGTTACCTCTTTGGTATGTCTACCATCTAATCTGTCAGAAGTCACAAGATAAAATACTGAGATTTCCTAATTAGACGACATTTAGATTTCAGATGTAAAAACAATGAAAATGCTAAAACAAAATCAGTTACCAGGTCTCAACATCACCAGCATTTAGCAACTTGACCGGCATTTAACAACGTCACCAGCATTAAGCAACGTCACCAGCGCTTAACAACGTCACCAGCAATTAACAACGTCTCCAGCATGTAGCAACGTCACCAGCATTTAACAACGTCACCAGCATTTAACAACGTCACCAGCATGCAACAACGTCACCAACATTTAGCAACGTCACCAGCATTTAACAACGTCATCAGCATGCAACAACGTCACCAGCATTTAGCAACGTCACCAGCATTTAACAACGTCATCAGCATTTAACGTCACCAGCATTTAACAACGTCACCGGCATTAACAACGTCACCAGCATTTAACAACGTCACCAACATTTAACAACGTCATCCGTATTTAACAACGTCACCGGCATTTAACAACGTCATCAGTATTCAACAACGTCATCAGCATGCAACAACGTCACCAGCATTTAACAACGTCACCAGCATGTAACAACGTCACCAGCATTTATCAACGTCACCGGCATTTAACAACGTCACCGGCTATTGACAATTAACAGAAAACCAAATGGATAGAGAATAAAGATATATTAGGAGAACCTTTAGCGTATATATCTACCACACAGTTCTGTATAAATACATGAAATCTCTCTGGAAGAGTTGTCATTAATTGGTCGGGTAAAACGCATGTTCGAAGCATAGTATATTTGGAAGTATAATCATCGAAAGACGCTTTATTAGAAGTCTATTTTAAGCACACATTAACATTTTGCATCAAGTGTTTGTGTTCGGATCCCACTGAATGCAGAACAAAAACAATCAACTCAATAATTCAGTGTTTCTTATCTTTTAAGTACAGTCCGACAAAAGTTAAGCACCACCTGACTTGTTTCAATAATATCTTTTCTAATGATGAACTTATTTCAAATCGGTTTGCTGTTTTCGTTACCTGTACACACATACTTGCTTACCCGTGAAACAGGTTATTGATCGATTTTTATTTATGTATATGACAGGGTGTGTAAAGTGCCACGTGTACTTTTCAACATTTGTGTTTGCGAACGAAAGCTGATTTTTTTTGTGTAGAGTTTTAAGTTTCATTTTCTATTGGTTTGGTATGGTGCGGCGAAAATTAACCATACCAGAAAGGTGGCATGCTGTTGGCATGCAAAACGGTGGTTTTAGTCATAGAAGGGTGGCAGACCACTTCAGGGTTAACCATTCCATCATTGTACGAATGATGCAACGTTTTCGTCAAACGGGGAATGTTACTGACCGTCCATGTGCAGGTAGACCTCGCAAAACGACGCCGAGAGAAGACCGGCTCATATCCAGACGGGCGCGGCAATGGCCGTTCAGTACAGCTGGTGCACTTCGTGGTAATTTAGCGCTTAGGGGCCACATTAGCACACGCACTGTAATCAGACGCCTCCACCATCAGGGAATGCGAGCGCGACGACCCATAAAACGTCCACAGTTGACATTACGTCATCACCATGTTCGATTTGACTGGTCACATGATCATTTGGGGTGGACTATTTGCACATGGAGACGGGTCCATTGGTCTGATGAAAGTCGTTTTTTGTTACGCCCTACCGACGATCGTGCAAGGGTTTGGCGCCAACGAAACACTTCATTTCAGGACAACCACATTTTGGGAACAATTGCTTTTGAGGGTGGGGGTGTAACTGTCTGAGGTTGTTTTTCCTTTGACTGTAAGTTGGACTTGTACGTTCTTGATGGTAATCTGACAGGCCAAAAATACCGTGACAATGTGCTCGCTCCACGCGTAGTTCCCCATTTCGACAATCATGCGTTGGCTGACATGCCAATGTTCATGGACGAAAACGCTAGGCCACATAGAGCCCGAATTGTACAACATTTTTTACAGCAAGAGGCTGTTCAGACAATTCCATGGCCTGCGATGTCGCCAGACATGAACCCTATAGAGCATGTATGGGACTTTATTGGCCGAAAAATTACCCAACGCAATCCAAAATGTCAAAATATTGACGAATTAAGAACTGCTATCTTACAGGAGTGGCAACAGTTCCCCCAAGAACGACTTAGGCGTCTTGTGCGAAGCATGACGAGGCGTGTTACAGAACTTCACAATAAACGCGGTGGATATACTCGTTATTGATTTGTATGCCTTACATATACGCACAATAGATGCATTTAAAAGTTCTTAAAATCTGAAGACTCTGCATTTTAATGCAATGTTAAAAATTTCCATCAAAGACAAACTGGTTTTACGTTTTTCCAGCGCCTGTTTTGAACCCCATTTTTGCCACGTCATAGTCACGTCTTTCAGGATGATAAATACTTCGTAGATTGGTAATTTTAGAGTCCTTGGTGTAGTCTTTTAAGAAGTGTAAGAAAAATGGTGATATCTATTTTATTGTTTTAACAGTATTGATATATCGATAAAAATATAGGGTGGTGCTTAACTTTTGTCGGAGTGTATATATATCTTTGTTCTGTGGTTTGTGCCCAATGCTGCCTGTGTCCCATTCTTGATTGCCCTGTCTGTTTTCTCTAGCGATGTAGGATTTAATCTTCAGACGTATATAAATGTTAAGTAATTATTAGAGTTCAAATAAGGGTAATAACAAAATTACCGAACTCCGAACAATCGTACAAAGGGAAAGTCAAAACTCATAATTATATAAACAGACAAAATCAGTCAAATCCAGTGAGTGGCATGTATTGTATGGTTGCCATTTGCTTTGATGTTGCATGCTATGCTCTATTTCCATTGTCTGGGTAACGAACTCCTTAACTTTTTATATAATGCATTAATATTACGGAGTGGTTCAGGAAGCTGTACATAAGGATAAGCGATCAGTGCTGTATTTTATCAAATGTATGAGTTTGAATCCTATTTAGGATAGAGCAATACTTGTTTACAGCTGGAGAAATATAGAATCTAACACCGGGGGGAGTACAAGATAGGGAAATCTCCGACACCCGAGGGTAAGATTTCAATCGTTCTCTAACTCGGCTCTTGTACTTTTTCCAGTGTTTGATTTTATTTCTCACTGTAAACACCTTTAGAATTGTTTTGTTTACATTCCATCGATCGTTTTCCCGCAATTTTTTTTATCCATTGCTAAAGTTAATATTCGATTTAGCCACATGCATCCATGTCTTGGCAGTATTTTAAATGTATTTCATAATAAAATACAATGTATTTAATAAATATATTATAAATTTTACTACAACAGCGATAAATACCTGTAAAAAAAATATTTGAATTTGGTCAAAGGGAGGTAATTTCTTTCTTTACGTTAGTTACTAACAAGGGAGAGCACCCTATTATTTACTCAAAGTAAACAAATATTGACTGGAAGAGAATTATATGGCTGATTGTTAGGATTTGCGTGTTTATAAAAGATTGAAAGCTTATATACAGTGTATTGCTTATTTTAAAAAGGAAAAGGATGGAGAATTGGGGGGAGGGGAGCAGTTGACATAAACTGTACAGCATGCATTTGCCGGCAAGACGCACGTGATTTGTTTGTCTTGCACTAGTGCAAGATAAGAAATTCTCACTAATGAGGCAGCACAGTTCCTATTTTTAGCCGTGTGAGATATATAGGGTCTAACACCGGGAGAGGTGCAAGATAGTAAATCTGTGACACCCGAGGGTGTCACAGATTGTACTATCTTGCACCTTTTACGGTGTTTGACTCTTTTTCTCACCCCTTTCTACCGTGTCAACGTTTTTTTACTTTTTGTGTAGTTTGGCGCATTAATTTGCGAACCGTGTCACAGGACCAAAATGACACGTAATAAAATAAAACAAGATTTCCATTTTACAACTCTAAAGAGGTTCAAAATAATAAAGTTAACAAACTTGTGATAGATTCTACAATAACAAAATCTTGCATTTTTCACGATGTCTGCCTCTTTTTCTCATCTCTTTCTATCGTGTCAATATTTGTTTACGTTGAGAAAATATAGAGTGCTCTCACTTGTTAGGTAGTTTAGTTTAAACATATTTTATTTGCATAAAAGTTGCAAATGGGATTGGACACAAGTTATGACAACATTAGTGAAGTCCTTTCCCTTTTACAAAGATATAAACAAAAATAATTGTACATAATGACGATAATTATATAAATAAATTTTACAACATGATATATTTAGACGTTAATAATAAAGTAAATATAAAGAAAAATAAGGTGAAATAAAATATTCAAAACATAGGGATAGAAAGAAGGATAGGAAGAAGAAGAAAGGTTTCAAACAAACAAAAACAACAAAAAACAACATGGACTGGAGTGAGTAAGCTAGTATATTAGTTAAAGCGCTGGGTGCTTCTAATAAAAGAATAAACAACAAAGAAGATTTCAATGTTTTGGTTAGGAGTCAAATTTTCATCACCAGCTAATATCAATTCAATTGTAACTACGTAATTCTTTAATTTATTAAACAAGATTGCCCTATTTTCATTGTAAAAGGGACATTCAAGGAAAAAGTGTATACAGTCTTCAAAACCATGACCACAGATACATGCAGGACTAGGTTTTAAATTGACAAGGTACAAATCTGCATTTAGCGAACTGCACATATTTCTAAGTCTGCTATGAATAATATTTAGTTTTCTATCACCCCAACCGAAATAAAAAGGCACTTTTTCAAGCAATATTTTAATTTTTTTTTTAAATATGTTAATATTACCAGAATTTCTAGAAGGACCTTTTGTTAATTTCTAATCGACAATTAGGTAAAACATAATTATTACTATTTCGTAAATTATACTGGGAAACACTACCAACCGGAAGGGGCATCAAATCACAAAGATAGTCTGGGGCAGATTTGTTGTGAATAGAATAAAATAAGCTGAGCCTTCTTACCCTTCGCCTATCAGATAGTAATTCCCAACCCGTTTCAGAATAGATAGATTGACGACTTGCAAATAGAGGCAGTCCGGTTACTATTCGTCCTGCCTCTATTTGAAGCTTTTCTAAATTATCAGAGTCTTGTTGACTACAACCATCCCAAAGTTCACATGCGTATTCCAACACAGGCCTTATAAAGATCAAATAAATACGAGAAAGATAATGTCTATTTAATGCATATTTAAGTTTTCTTAGGGCACACAACCTCTGACTTGCTGATTTAATAATATTAACTATATGGGTATGAAATTTTCCATTGCTATCAAAAGTAATACCCAAATGTTTGTGACAGGTAACAAATTCTACTAATTTTTCTTGGAATGTTATTTCTATATCGTTGGGAAGATTAATGTTGGAAAATACCATTGCTTTAGTTTTTTGAGGATTAAAATTTACTAACCATTGCTTAGACCATATAGATATAGATTCCAAATCACTATTTATTACATCTTCTATAGTATATGGACTTTGACTAGAATATGAAAGAGAAGTATCATCTGCAAACAGTCTAGTAAGACTTAAAAGGTTATCTGCAATATCATTAACATATAATAAGAAAAGTAGCGGACCAAGCACTGAACCCTGGGGACTCCTGCATTTGTATTTACTAAGGGGGATTTGGAATTGTTTATAAATACACATTGTTTCCTACTGGAAATATAGCTTTCAAACCATTTAAATATTTTACCATCTACCCCGTAAGCTTTAAGTTTCAGTAAAAGCCCTGTATGCCAGACCCGATCAAATGCTTTAGAAATATCACATAAAATAAGGGTAGTAATACAATGATCATCCAGAGACATACATATTCTGTAATAGATTTCTATTAGCTGGTGAACGGTAGCTATAGAGTGACCTGGGATGAAACCTGATTGAAATTTATACAATAAGTTATTTGATATTAAATGATTAAATATTTCCTTAAAAACAATTCTTTCGAATACTTTGCCAACTGCTGATAGTAATGATATTGGTCTATAGTTAGATATTAATGATTTGTCTCCATTTTTGAAGAGTGGCATAACAGATGCGGTTTTCCATTGCGTTGGAAATTCCGATTTAGAAAGCGATAAATTAAACAAGAGAGAGAGAGGAACAACACAAACAGTATTACACGTTTTCTTAAGCATTTGATGACTAATGGAATCCAGACCTGACGCTTTTCCAAGTTTAAAAATTTGTAAAATATCAAGAACTTTACTCGGAGTAATTTGAAAGAATCTAGTGTTGCATTTGTTCTGAGAGGAAAGTCGGGTTTTGATGTATTACTGTCATTTAATGTAGATATAGAACAGAAATAATTATTTAGAAGACATGCTTTTTCGTAATCATCTGAGATGAGGTCATTATTTTCTTTTTTTAATTGACTAATTGGTGACATATCACCAGACGATTTAGCCAATTTTTTAATCAATGACCCGTAGGATTTTGAATTTGAACTTGAAAAATCATCTAGTATAGTATTAACATTAAAATAAAATTGTTCTTTAGCATGCTTTTTTAAATTATTTACATGATTTCTTTGCTTCTTGTATTTATTGATATTGGAATCACTATTAGGGAACGACCATTTAACTTGAAGGGGGGGGGGGGGGGGGTATTTTTTTTTTCTAAAAAAATATTCAGATTCCCAATGTTGCTGAAAAAAATATTCTGATTTTGGCGGAGGAAAAAAAAATAATCTGATTCAGAGGTTTTGTCATATAACCTAATGTTGATTTCTGGAAAAAATTTAGCGCTTTGCGCGACAAAATAAATAAATATTCTAACTCTCGAAACAAAAAACTATAACCCCCCCCCCCCGCCCCCCTTCAAGTTAAATGGTCGGTCCCTTAGATCTACGAGCCAGTTTTCGAAGTCTGTCTCTTTTTCTTATTTCCCTTCTTAATTCGGAATTGAACCAAACTTTATCATTTAGTCTTATTGTAACTTCTTTTTGGGGCACACAATTTGTAATTATTTCAATAAATGTTTTTGTAAATGTTTGACAGTTTTCCTCCATACTATTTTCTGGAGATATAATTAAGTTCCAATTTAAGGAGGATATACAATCGTTACAGGTCTCAAAATCAGCATTTCGATAATCCCAGACTAATCGTTTAAAAGTATTGATTGATTTAAGAGGGACTTTTAGGTAGAAAATTGTTGCTTCATAGTCACTATATTTTCTATCTACTTGAATTACATACGACTCAAGGACATTACAATTATCAGATACTAAAACAGGGTCAAGTAAAGATTGACGCGTGTTACATGTTCTGGTAGGTTCAGTAATCATGTTTTTCAGATCATTCAACCTCATAATATCAAATAATTTGTGAGAATGTTCACTAAGGGACCGACCATTTAACTTGAAGGGAGGGTTATGGTTTTTTGTTTCGTTCAAAAAAATTTCTTCGGACAATACAAGAGGTAGAATTTCTTTTTTTGTTACGCGAAGCGCGAAATTTTTTTCCAGAATTTAACATTAAGTTATATGACTAAAACTCTGAATCAGATTATTTTTTTTTTCCTCCACCAAAATCAGAATATTTTTTTCAGCAACATTGGGAATCAGAATATTTTTTTAGAAAAGAACCATAACCCCCCCTTCAAGTTGAATGGTCGTTCCCTAAGAAAATCTACATTTAAATCTCCCGTTATCACAACGTTTGACGAGTAATTCGTGGCGTTTTCCACGGACTGTTGAAACTTATCCCAGAATGGATAGTTCGCATTAGGTTGGCGATATACAACACAAAGGAGCATTTTGTATGCAGGAAAAACAATTTCCAGCCAAATAGCTTCACTATCAAATTTTAAATCTGTTCTGGGTTGGACAATTAGATGATTACTAAAATATACTATTACCCCCCTACCCCCTCCTGAATTATTTCGATCTTTCCTAAATGGATCTTTGCAGTATCCCTCTATAAAAATGCCATCATTTATTATATTTTGATCAAGATGTGTTTCTGTTAAACATATAATATCTGCTTCATTACAAATGTCTATGTAATCTAATTTATGACGCATACTTCTAGTGTTTAAATGAAAAATTGAGAGTTCACCTTCCTTTGTAGGGCCTGGGTTCAGCTCAACTTCATTACTAAGCAGTATCAGCAATAAAATTATAAATGTTGAAACTGGATTCTGTTATAGAAGTTCCAGATAAATTGAATGACAAAAATTAACAAATCTTTGAAAACATATTCTAATTATCAACATTAATAATATATATAACACTAAATGATTATTTGATCTAAAAAAATGTCTTTTGAAAAACCCAGAATGCGTATTGAAGTTAAAATGACCTATTGAAGCGCGGTATGACTGTAAGTCATTACCAGGGGCGGATCCAGGATTTCAAGTTAGGGGGGGGGGGGGGCGCACATAAAAAAATTGGGCCGAGCGGAGAGAGGCGCGAAAATTTTTGGGGTATTTCGTGTGAAAAATCACGATTTTACGCCAAAAAATCATATTTTTTTCCAATTTTAGGGGGGCGCGCGCCGGGTGCGCCCCCCCCCCC
This sequence comes from Bathymodiolus septemdierum, assembly GCA_963383655.1. NCBI lineage: Eukaryota > Metazoa > Mollusca > Bivalvia > Mytilida > Modiolidae > Bathymodiolus > Bathymodiolus septemdierum. The sequence goes on along the minus strand of OY726517.1, from coordinate 102,949,929 downwards.
CCCTTGAATCCGCCCCTGATTATCCATTGACAAACATATCTAAATTACATATGAAAACACAAGATAGGTCAATAAACAACTGATAAACAAATAAACATAGCATCTCAACTCCAGTGAAAATATGAACAAATATATACAATGCATAATTAAAAAGTAAGTAAGGTACATGAAACAGATAGTCAAAAGATACATGGATTGTGCCAATAGAAAAACAACAGCTAATTCAAGCTGTATCATTGATATGGTAAGGGTTTTGTACAATATAGCTAACATATAAATAATTTTTTTGGGGGGTATTGAAAAATTTAAATAAAAAAGGAAATGAAAAAAAAAAAACAAACAAACAAACAAAAAACATGATTAACATTATTCATAAGAATTTCCATTAAAAGCAGAACAAATATGGTTATGGTGATTTGTTTATCAATAGTAATTGATGATTTGGTAACATGGAACACGTGGTACGCAATTAGTTATGTGTTTGGAATTACACAATTTTTTTTTTATTTTTTTTATTTACTATTATTATTATTATTATTTTTATGTAGGAGCAATAATTTATATTTAAGACAATCGTCTTTAGTTTTTTAACAAGTTCTTTAAAAAAAAACAACAACAAAAAAACAAAAAACAAAAAAACAAACCCAGTAAAGTGAGTGTTTGGAATCGAGTGCTCCTTTTCAATCGGTCACATGCAAACACGTGTACAAAGGTAAATAAATAAAAACCACGTGTCGACTATACAATGTTGTTGACAAAAGGATTATAACAGTGAACATATATTTAATTACTTGGATATAATACATGAAGTAGGTAAGTAAGAATATACATATATCTAATTTATCAAGTAAACTATTTCAAGGAGTAATTCAAGTAGATATACTGATATTCAGATAAATTGATAAAGCAAGTTTTGAATAATACTGACAAAAAATTGTTGTAAAATCAAAAGTCCGAATGTTCCGTATTTGAAAAACACAAAAGTCGGTGTTTTAATCGGAATTGATCAGATAGTCAATATCCTGAACACACTTAGATGAGCTGTTTTCGACTGTTTGCATCCTTTTTTGCGAAAATACGGCCGTCAAAAGTCCAAAACGAATGGATCTTATTATCTCGCTTTTGAGTGTTGAGTTCTTTAACAATAAATTGACGAGTTTTTGTCAGGTCCTCTGTGATACATATCTTCTCAGGGTTGTTAGATTTTTTTTTAACATGTAGATAGCATTTTTAATTTTCCAATTTTTAAATCTGCAAATGAGTTGACCTTTGCCATTGTTGATGGTTCCAATAATATGAGATCTATTTATATCATCAACACAAAGTGGTGGAGTGATTTTCAGTTGTTTATTGACAATGTCCACAATTAGCTGGTCGGCTTTTTGGAGGTCCCCTTGCACCATCGGAACGTTCTGAAATCGGAGCGATGTTCGGCGTCCGTATTGTTCAGTTCCTCAATATTGCCGTTTAGTTGCGACACTTCATGGATGAGCTTTAGATTGTCGGCTTTTAGTTTTTTATTGTCAGCAATAAAAGTGGCGGTGTTATTTGTCACATTTCTGAATTTTTCGTATCTGGATTCGACACTGGCTATGCTGGATTTTACATGTTCTTTTAGTTGGTTATTTTCATTTTCGAGACATTTGATTTTATTTTGGTGTTAATTAATTGACGGAGGGGGTTGACCACCTCTTCAATGGCCTCTGCTACTGTGGATCTGATAGCCGATTTTAATTCACTAATTAGTTCAGCTTTAATTTCACTTAATAAGGATGGAACAATATTTTTGATCAAGTCTGGTTTTAATCAAGTTTCTTGGACTAGCTTAGACATATTGAAGGACTCGCCCTGAGTTTTAAATGTGACTGGGTTAGATAACGGACCACTCGACTTGACAGACTGACGTGTTACTGATAATGATCTTTGACGACTTTGTGGTGGTTTCATTAGGTCTGCAGAGGTTGATGACAACTGACGTTTACGGGAGGAACTTCTTCCTCTATTGTCTGGTGTGTTATCAACAGCGGCCTCTTGGGTTGAAACACTAGTTGGAGGGGGGTCGTCCATTTTGTTTGTTTACATTCAGATTCAGTGTCATTAAATATTGAAATATTGGGCTTTCGTGTTATGAAAATCACCTCACGTTAAAATGTTTCGATAGAATTATAAAGAAACTTCACAATAGTTCTGTTCTTTAAGCATTTACACCCAGAACATTTACACTTGTACAAAAAATCCTGAGTGGTGAAAAACTACGTCATGTGGTTGTCGCCATTCGCATTCACACATTCACACAATGGTAACTAACGTAAATTAAAAAAATTACCTCCCTTTGACCAACGTCAAATAACTTTTTTACAGGCATTTATCGCTGTTGTAGTAGCATTTATAATATATTTATAAAATACATTGTATTTTATTGTGAAATACATTAAAAATACTGCCAAGACACTATAAATCGACAATTTAATTCAACAATGGCGTGTAGTTTGTCTTACCCTGGAGCCGGGGTAAGATAGAAAAATCTTGTTCACCTAAATTAACGGACTACTTTATCCAAGGGGTGAGAAATCCTTATCTCAGCCCGTGGGTACTTTTCCCGTAGAAATGTTACGTTTCGCAAAATGTCATTCTAAGCCGGGAATGTCACATTATATACCTGTCTGATAGCTGAATAACAGATATATTTAAGAAATAATTCATGGCAGGCATAGAGTTGTGCAAATTTACACATGGGCTGGGTCTTTATATTCGAAGCTTACCCCGAGCGAAAGCGAGGGGTAAAATCTAAAAAATAAAGGCCCAGACCATGTGTAAATTTGCACAACTCTATGCCTGCCATGAATTATTTCGATTCTAATAGGACAAATACGGTAATTTTTAGCCATTCGTGAACTGTATACACGGCATTTGGTGGCTGTTCCATTTACCTCCTTCGGAAATTTTGAATTGATTTTGAATTATTTGTATTTGAACGAGATATTTTAAAACAAAGATATGGATGTTAACATGAAAAACATATTTATTGTGTATTTTCCAATATAGATTCGATTGAACAATTCCTGCGTAAAAATATTTAAAAAAAAGTCGGAGTTCATTCGTTCATCATTTCGAGCGCTAACAAGATGGCGGAGCGGAGTTGTCAAACTAATATCGAACACTTAAACAGTTGTTAATAATCGACAGTTATTGTTAGATATGAAATAAAAAAAATAAATGCCAATGAAAAAAAAAGCTTGTATTGTTGACATTTAAAAAAAATTCCGGAAGAAATACTTAAAACAACCATCTATCGACTTTGACTTTTGTAATATATCGTCATCCTGTGACGTTGTTTACAAGGGACGCTGATTAACACAAGCTGGTTACTGATTTATTTTCCGATTTTGTGAGCAGTTTACTTGTTTGAGTAGCAAAATTCAAAATGCCATCAAATTGGAAAATATCAGTAACTTAATTACATCACCGTCTAGTTATCAATGTATACGTAGGAAAACAAGGTTAGTATATTTTGTTATTCATGGCCGACACATATCAATGGAATGTATGTCACTGTGTGCGTACTAGGGATCCCCAAATGTAAATTTTCAAAACAAATGATAAAAAAATACTTAGTTACAGAATATTTATTTATAATATCTGTTCACCGGAAGTTTAAAAAATAGATCAATTGATAATTTAGAAACGCAAAAGAAATAATATTTCAATGAAAAATTCCCCATTCTTTAATTATTTACTCTATGCAAAATCGAAATAAACTTGAAATAAAATTCTAATAAAAAAATCTCTTTCTACGAAACTCCCAATGGAAGAGCGGCGTAGGTAAAATGAACGCCATAACAAATCGGCTACACAATTCATTCAAAATAAAAGATAATAGCCTCACCGGACGCAATTACGAACGAAATAAAAAGTATGTCCCCTAATTGTTCCTTCAAAACATGAATTAAAAAAATTCTTTTATAAATAGATACCCCGCTAAATTTTGGAAGAAAATAATTCATGCGCAGTTTTTGAATGTTGCAGACAACGGGTTTTCATATTTGTAAACAGAAAATGATCGACAATTGCACTTGGAATCTATCGCTAAAATTCATTGAGGTACGCATATTTTGTTATTTTATGCCTGTAATTGGAAAAAATATGATCTCCTGGTTCTATGCATATGTAGAACACATTGAAATTAAAACAAAAACAGTCAATATAATACATTTTCCTTACCTTGATCTATCCCAAAATGTCAAAATCCGTGATGTATCTTATTCATTGAAGAGTCCAAGGAATTCCGAATGCACACTAGCACACATTTATGGTATGAATAAAGGAAAGGTTTTTATGTCATGTGTATTATATACAAATAGATATGTGAACGTAGATGAATGAATGCTCTTTCAATTTTAACAGTTGTCATTAAATAATTTACACTAGAAAGGTTATTATGATGTCGTTCGAAATTGTGTCCGGATCTAGGTCACAGAGTGACTAGAACGGGGTCATGAAAATCTGTTCTAAGTTAAAATTCGTAACAATGCATTGAATAATATATGGGCTATGATTCAAAAGGAATATTGATGTTTAATCTGAAATTTGAACATGCAATCAGCTTCATCAATTTGGTCAAATTTATTTATCAAATGCCACGGTCAATATCATCGAAATTGTTCGTAATTGCGTCCGGTGAGGCTAACGCGTACGGATCATCGTATTATTGAAATTTTAGGACTTCGTCCTTCAAACATGTTGCCTGTCTCATATTAACTGACGGGGAATTTTTATTTTAAGGACTTTGAAAATACGTTATTTGCCGGTGTTTTGTTTGTTTACACTCGGTCGTCACGGTAATTTCACAGCGGGAGTCACAATGGAACAGCCAGATTTGTTGTGTACTGAACTTGCGCTAAATATAGAGTTGTTGAGTATTATCGTGTGTGCCGTTTTATAGACGTCATATTAGAATACAGATTTAACCATTGTTTTTTTTAAATACAGAATCCAACCGTATTAAATATATTTGTGTCTTTTATTTCCATTTTTTCGTATTTCTATATGTCCTTTTCCGTACCTTTGACGTCATTCTTCAATGACGTCAAAATATGTGTCACGTCATATTTCATGTATCTCATGAAGGAAAATACTGTACTTTCAATAAAACATTAGTGAGAAAAAAAATCAAACATCGGTAAGAGGGCAAGACGGAAAAATCTCAGACACCCGCGGGAAAGATTTCTATTGGTTTCTAACTCGGCGGAGCCTCGTTGGAGACCAGCAATCTTTCCCTTGGGTGTCTGAGATTGTTCCGTCTTGCCCTCTTACCGGTGTTAGATCCTTTATATCTCACATCGCTAAAAATAGGAACGGGTCTGTCTCAAAAGTGAGAAAAGACACACCATCGTCTCATGCATGTGACAATCATACAATCTTCCCCAAGTTTACTCCGACATGCAGTGTCGGATTTACCTATAGACTCGATAGGTTGAAACTTAGGACCTCAAAATTTAGGGGGCATCCGGCCAAGGTGTATAATGTGTTTAACACAGTTATTGGACTTTCACACTTATCCTGTCATAACGTACTGTACTTTCTAAACAACCCTTCAGTAATTTTCCTTACACAGTTGCAGAATTTTAAACACTCCTCATCATCTTCGCCTTTATTCAAATTGACTAAGCACACTTCCATCTTCCTCCAGTCGTGACAGTAGGGAATCGGGAGGGGCCTCACAAGTAGAATAGCCTAAGGCCTCTCTTTATCTAAATTCGGCACTGCGGACATGATACTGAATTGTGCTAAATAATAATATATGTGTACGTCTGAAAATTCGATCGAACAGTGTCTAAGTTAACTTTTTCTAGCTGACATTTTTGTTGATATTGCTCCCTCCCTAAGTGGGATTTAAACCCAAATCGTGGATTATCTGCAGCACCTATTATTTCAGTACAATGTTGAACCATAGCCCACGCGATCGACGTCAAATATGTGATATAAAATATAGTTACATTAACCCAGGCGATACCCTGTAGCGTAAGGTGAAAGTCTGCATATCAACCAAAAAAGAGACAGCACCCTATTATGTGTATCTTTGTTTAACTTGTGTCTTATCCTTTTTGCACATTTGAGCAAATAAAATATGCTTAAGTTAATGTGTACATTTCGTATTATAAAAGAAAGCTTTACATTTGCCCCTTTATAAACTCATCTGCTTCTCTGTTTCTTATAAATACTATACAGTGTTGTCCTCGTTTATGACCCATCATCAATTACTTCATGAAAGACATTTTTCCTGTTTTCTTTTTATTTCTTTTCTCATTACTGTAAACTTTATCGCCTCAATTGAATTTTTCACGAATATTTTCCAAAATTAGATGTTCTAGATTAAAAAAAACCTTCAAAAGTGTTATTTAATCTACGGAGAAAAATCAATTTTAAATGTCAATTAACTTGAATGCCGCGAAAAATAAAATGTCAACTACGTGTTTAACAAAACTAATGAAAGGTACGCAAAGAAATTCAATTTCCGAGTACTACAAGAAGTTAACAACAGTCCGGAAGAGGTTTTGATGTAATGAAGATAAATTAAAATCTAAATAATCATTTCCACGATATCACATGGTAATTAATGACGTACAGATTAATACTAAGCTAAGTGATTACTTGTCAATCTCCGTGGAATCAATAAAAGTTTTATTTTAATTTTAAGCGTTAGAGATGAAACATTGTGATGGTGTCATGTTGAGTATTAATTTAAAAAAAAACCTCGTGGTTAAATATAAACTCTTGTAAAAGCTATATGTACAGCATAATGCTCCAATCTACCACTCTAACTCCGTATTGCCATACCATCGCAAATATACCTTACTCCTTCAACCACCAGAACAACAAGAGGCACACACACACACACATACTTTTTCCTCATTTCTTTTTACTCGTTTACTATTTTCAGCTATATTATTAGATAAAATTGTATTTTTCTTGTTTTCTTGTGCATGCTCAATATAATGTAATAATGATTGTAAATATAGGAGAAGACTCCATAAGTTGGTAAAACTTGTGTCTGATCCTCTTTGTATCATTGATCAAATAAAATAATTATAAACTAAAAATAAACTAACAACAAGAGGCCATGACTAAAAATTTCAAATCCCAATTCGAACATGGAATAACCTGCCAGCAGTGCTAATCAGTGTTCCCACGTTTGAAGCGTTCACAGATTATAATTTTAGCTATGAATATCACATTTTTGGGAAGTGTTTTTAATCACATGCCTCCGTGTCGGCGAATGTACATACTAGTAACACAAGTTCGATAATACTCACAAGTTTGATAATACTCAGGATCACTGAGATGAGCTTTATTGGAGGAAGAAGAAGAAGAAGAAGAAGAAGAAGAAGAAGAAAACCGAAAAAAACCCACCGAAGTGTCCCAAACAGGATAGCCAAATCTACTAAGATGTGCTGTGCCTAAGGGGTGAGAATCGTAGTTGAAGCACTGACTACTGGACGGATGATGCTCTCGCAGACTAACAGACCTACAGTTCATGGACATAAGTATTCGTCACCTTCGATTTTTTACTATATATTTCATATAAAACCACATTTTTTCAGAAAAATATTTTAACGCTATCTCTGGGCAGATTTTTATGAAATTTATTTGAAGACATGCAGAATTCTTTGAATTTTATTTGTTTATTTGATGGTAATTTTTGTCTGCATTGTTTATGTTTTCTGGTGATTTAAGCACAAATGTTGATTTTTCCGATTTTATTTTGGTTAAATATATAGAAAATTTGACGTCAGAAAACAAAAATTGTCTTTAAATCATAAGAAAATAAATGCAATCTAACGGAAAATCATCCTAAAATAAACAAATAATCTTTAAATATTTCTGCTTCTTCTGGTGCAAAAATGATCAAATCCGTATAAAAATGACTTGACAATAAAAAAAATTTAAAAAGTGGTTTTATATGAAATATATAGCGTAAAATCGAGGGTGATGAATACTTATGTCCATTGACTGTACATAGATGATGGACAACAACACCATGCTCTAATAATACGGTTTTAGCTCCAATTATTTGTATCTGCAATAAGGTTTAAATGTTGATTATGTCTGGGTATCGTAACTTGACGTGAAATATTGCTAACACCAAAACCAAATATATTGTACATGTGATTAGAAAGATAATTGTTTGTTTTCTTTTCTGTAAGTAAATATGTTTTCAGTGCAAGTAGAGGTGACTGCTAGAATAGTTAACAAAGTGTTTTATTACCACATAATTATCAGCAAACAAAATAATTATTACTATAAAGTATGGTTATTGTTGTATAACTGCCAGTACTTCATGATAATAAGAATAATAATATTGTCATTTTGTTATTTGTTCAATACGAAATGTTTGCTGTTTGTCGTATGGATATTTTCGTCTTGACTATAAGCAGCATGGCGGGTGTTCTATCAGAGAACTCTGAGAAATCATTGGGTTTTTTGTGTTCCATTGAAATTGCAACCAATGATGAAGAACTTGTTCTTCCATCACACTAGTATATACCTAAATTACACAAGAAAAGCTTGAAGGTACCACAGGGGTAATCAGCAACCGTAAATCGTACAGCGTTGTCTTGCTGGGTCTGCTCGATGCATCACGAAACGCCGTTCCAAATTATCAACATCTATCAGCAGAAACAGGGCTTCACAATTACTGTGACCCTAGATATAAAAGGATTGGTGTTAATCAGATGTGGATATATATATAAGGACTGGTGTTAATCAGATGTGGATTCTGTAGTTTTCGAAAGATATGTTAGAGTACATACAATATCTATGTCCATCTCCTCCTGCAATAGCATTAAAACATTTGAATTCTCTACTCTCTATACAATTATTCCCCACTCAAAGCTAAAAGACAGATTAAGATTATTAGTTTAGCTGTGTTTCATAAAAGATAGAATATCTATCGTAGATACAAATACATTGTCTTAAGAAGGGACATATCGTATTTTGCTTAAAAACAAAAAAGAAAACACCCTGATTCTACAAACAAAAAATGTTCACTGAAACTGTTATCAAAATTCTTGAGTTTTTGATTGACAACATATTTGGTATGTTTGGTTGACATGTTTTTTACACGGCGCGTTTCTAGAATAACATTCCCTCGTTATGTATTTATTGAAAACATGATATTTAGCTATTTCAGAGTTAGGACTATTAATTTATTTTAGAACATGTTGTTGATATAAGCAATATATTTGTTCGAATGACTCCACAAAAACCATCAGGATGCTATATTATTATATAAAACAGAGTTTATTATTAATAGAGACGAGGTTCCCGACGATGAAATAATCTTTTATTGTTGATTCATTGTAGTAAGCAATGTCAGACAAGAATACACCAGAGGTTAAAATTTGTAGAAAATAATTTTACAGAATCAATCTAGACTTGTAACAGTATATAACTTATAGCCGTTCCCTGATCTAAACAATAATTTGACTTTCCTAGAAAAACACACGGTTGACGTATTTTGTATTCATTTTGACATGTTTTGACATTTTTATTTATTATGATTGATGATGATTAGACTATTGATCATCGGTGTGCCTTATTTAGAGATGTTCTATCATAAAGTCATTTAAGACAAGAAAAATCATCTGTAGGGTTGTGCTATTAGTGGGGATCTGTAGGGTTGTGCTATTAGAGAGGATCTGTAGGATTGTGCTATTAGTTAGGGTCTGTAGGGTTGTGCTATTAGTGAGGATATGTAGAGTTATTCTATTTGTGAGGATCTGTAGGATTGTGCTATTAGTGAGGGTCTGTAGGGTTGTGCTATTAGTGATGATATGTAGGGTTGTGCTATTAGTGAGGATCTGTAGGGTTGTGCTATTAGTGAGGGTCTCTAGGGTTGTGCTATTAGTGAGGATCTGTAGGGCTGTGCTATTAGTGAGGATCTATAGGATTGTGCTATTAGTTAGGGTCTGTAGGATTGTGCTATTAGTGTGAATCTGTAGGGTTGTGATATTAGTGAGGGTCTGTAGGGCTGTGATATTAGTTAGGGTCTGTAGGGTTTTGCTATTAGTGAGGGTCTGTAGGGTTGTGCTATTAGTGAGGATATGTAGCATTGTGCTATTAGTGAGGGTCTGTAGGGCTCTGATATTAGTTAGGTTTTGTAGGGTTGTGCTATTAGTGAGGATCTGTAGGGCTGTGCTACTAGTGAGGATCTTTAGGGCTGTGCTATTAGTGAGGATATGTAGGGCTGTGCTATTAATAAGGGTCTGTAGGGCTGTGCTATTAGTTAGGGTCTGTAGGGTTGTACTATTAGTGAGAATGTGTAGGACTGTGCAATTAGTGAGGATCTGTAGGGTTGTTCTATTAGTGAGGATATGTAGGGTTGTGCTATTAGTGAGGATCTGTAGGGTTGTGCTATTAGAGAGGGTCTGTATGATTGTGCTATTAGTGAGGATCTGTAGAGTTGTGTTATTAGTGAGGGTCTGTAGGGTTGTGCTATTAGTGAGGATCTGTAGGGTTGTGCTATTAGTGAGGGTCTGTATGGTTTTGCTATCAGTGAGGATCTGTAGAGTTGTGCTATTAGTGAGGATATGTAGGGTTGTGCTGTTAGTGAGGATCTGTAGGGTTGTGCTATTAGTGAGGATCTGTAGGGTTGTGCTATTAGTGAGGGTCTGTAGGGTTGTGCTATTAGTGAGGATCTGTAGGGTTGTGCTATTAGTGAGGGTCTGTAGGGTTGTGCTATTAGTGAGGATCTGTAGGGTTGTGCTATTAGTGAGGATCTATAGGGTTGTGCTATTAGTGAGGGTCTGTAGGGTTGTGCTATTAGGAATGATATGTAGGGTTGTGCTATTAGTGAGGATCTGCAGGGCTGTGATATTACTGAGGGTCTGTAGGGTTGTGCTATTAGTGAGGATCTGTAGGGTTGTGCTATTAGTGAGGATCTGTAGGGTTGTGCTATTAGTGAGGATCTGTCGGGTTGTGCTATTAGTGAGGGTCTGTAGGGTTGTGCTATTAGTGATGATATGTCGGGTTGTGCTATTAGTGAGGATATGTAGGGCTGTGATATTACTGAGGGTCTGTAGGGTTGTGCTATTAGTGAGGATCTGTAGGGTTGTGTTACTATTGAGGTTATGTAGGGCTGTGCGATTAGTGAGGGTCTGTAGGGTTGTGCTAATAGTAAGGATCTGTGGGGTTGTGCGACTAGTGAGGTTCTGTAGGGTTGTGCTATTAGTGAGGGTCTGTATGGTTGTACTATTAGTGAGAATGTGTAGGACTGTGCTATTAGTGAGGATCTGTTGGGTTGTGCTATTAGTGAGAATGTATAGGACTGTGCTATTAGTGAGTATCTGTAGGATTTAGACAATCGATCATTGGTGTGTCTTATTTAGACAAGAAAAATAGTCTGTAGGGTCGTGTTATTAGTGAGGGTCTGTAGGGTTGTGCATTTAGCGAGAATCTTTAGGGTTGTGCTATTAATGAAGGTCTTTAGGGTTGTGCTATTAGAAGGCTTAAAGATCTTTAGGGTTGTGCTATTAGAAAGGATCTTTTAGCGCTGTGCTATGAGTGAGAATCTTTACGGCAGTACTATTAGTGAGGATTTGCAGGGGTGTGCTATTAGTGATGATATGTAGGGTTGTGCATTTAGTGAAGATCTTAGGATTGTGCTTTTAGAAAGGATCTTTTAGCATTGTGCTATGAGTGAGAATCTTTACGGCAGTACTATTAGTGTGGATTTGCAGGGGTGTGCTATTAGTGAGGATTTGTAGGGTTGTGAATTTAGTGAAGATCTTTAGGGTTGTGCCATTAGAAAGGATCATTTTGCGTTGTGCTATGAGTGAGAATCTTTACGGCAGTGCTATTAGTGAGGATCTGTAGGGTTGTGATATTAGTGGGGGTCTGTAGGGCTGTGATATTAGTGAAGATCTGTAGGGTTGTGATATTAGTGAGGATCTGTAGGGTTGTGATATTAGTGAGGATCTGTAGGGTTGTGATATTAGTGAGGATCTGTAGGGTTGTGATATTAGTGAGGATCTGTAGGGTTGTGATATTAGTGAAGATCTGTAGGGTTGTGATATCAGTGAGGGTCTGTAGGGTTGTGATATTAGTGAGGGTCTGTAGGGCTGTGATATTAGTGAGGATGTGTAGGGTTGTGATATTAGTGAGGATCTGTAGGGTTGTGCTATTAGTGAGGGTCTGTAGGGTTGTGATATTAGTGAGGATCTGTAGGGCTGTGATATTAGTGAGGATGTGTAGGGTTGTGATATTAGTGAGGGTCTGTAGGGCTGTGATATTAGTGAGGATGTGTAGGGTTGTGATATTAGTGAGGGTCTGTAGGGTTGTGATATTAGTGAGGGTCTGTATGGTTGTGATAGTAATGAGGGTCTGTAGGGTTGTGCTATTAGTGAGGATCTGTAGGGTTGTGATATTAATGAGGATCTGTAGGATTGCGCTATTAGTGAGGATCTGAAGGGTTGTGATATTAATGAGGGTCTGTAGGGTTGTGCTATTAGTGAGGATCTGTAGGGTTGTGATATTAATGAGGATTTGTAGGATTGCGCTATTAGTGAGGATCTGTAGGGGTGTGATATTAGTGAGGATCTGTAGGGTTGCGCTATTAGTGAGGATCTGTTGGGTTGTGCTATTAGTGAGGATCTGTTGGGTTGTGATATTAGTTAGGCTCTCTAGGGTTGTGTTATTAGTGATGATATGTAGGGTTGTGATATTAGTGAGGATCTGTAGGGTTGTGATATTAGTGAGGATCTGTAGGGTTGTGCTATTAGTGATGATCTGTAGGGTTGTGATATTAGTGAGGATCTGTAGGGTTTGCTATTAGTGAGGATCTGTAGGGTTGTGATATTAGTGAGGATATGTAGGGTTGTGATATTAAAGAGGGTCTGAAGGGTTGTACTATTAGTAAGGATCTGTAGGGTTGTGATATTAGTGAGGATATGTAGGGTTGTGATATTAGTGAGGATCTGTAGGGTTGTTATGTTAGTGAGGATCTGTAGGGTTGTGATATTAGTGAGGGTCTGTAGGGTTGTGATATTAGTCAGGGTCTGTAGGGTTGTGATATTAATGAGGATCTGTAGGGTTGTGATATTAGTGAGGATCTGTAGGGTTGTGATATTAGTGAGGATCTGTAGGGTTGTGATATTAATGAGGGTCTGTAGGGTTGTGATATTAGTGAGGATCTGTAGGGTTGTGCTATTAGTGAGAATCTGTAGGGTTGTGATATTAGAGAGGATCTGAAGGGTTGTACTATTAGTAAGGATCTGAAGGGTTGTACTATTAGTAAGGATATGTAGGGTTGTGATATTAGTGAGAATCTGTAGGGTTGTGATATTAGTTTGAGAATCTGTAGGATTGTGATATTAGTGAGAATCTGTAGGGTTGTGATATTAATGAGGATCTGTAGGGTTGTGATATTAGTGAGGATCTGTAGGGTTGTGATATTAGTGAGGATCTGTAGGGTTGTGATATTAGTGAGAATGTGTAGGACTGTGTTATTGGTGAGTATCTGTAGGATTTAGACAATCGATCATTGGTGTGTCTTATTTAGAGATGTTCTATCATAAAGTCATTTAAGACAAGAAAAATAATCTGTAGGATCGTGCTATTAATGAGGGTCTGAAGGGTTGTGCATTTAGTGAGAATCTTTAGGGTTGTGCTATTAGTGAAGGTCTTTAGGGTCGTGTTATTAGAAAGCTTAAGGATCTTTAGGGTTGTGCTATTAGAAAGGATATTTTAGCGTTGTGCTATGAGTGAGAATCTTTACGGCAGTACTATTAGTGAGGATTTGTAGGGGTGTGCTATTAGTGAGGATTTGTAGGGTTGTGCATTTAGTGAAGATCTTTAGGGTTGTGCTATTAGAGAGAATCGTTAGGGTTGAGATATTAGTGAGAATATTTAGGGTTATACTATTAGAGAGGATCTGTAGGGTTGTGCTATTAATGAGGACTTTTAGGGTTGAGATATTAGTGAGAATAGTTATGGTCGTGCTATTAGTGAGGTTTTTAGGGTTGTGCTATGAGTGATAATATGTAGGGTTGTGCTATTTGGGAGTGTCTTCAGGGTCTAGCTATTAATGAGGATCTGTACGATATGTTTTAATTGTTAGTCAATTGTTGGTGCAATTTACGATGATTTCATACAATTGGCCGATAATGATAGACCTCATCGGGCTAGTGTGGTCAATGGATACAGCTCAGGTGTCTCCGGACCATTATTTAATAGAACAATATTTAATAAAATATGCAGTGTTTATCAAGCCTAAGGTTCTCTCCCCTCAATCATAGGTGATCTTACTCGATATTGGTTATGCTGTTAAGGTTATTTGGTATTCCTGCTCACAAAACTGTTTAATCATTTTGCATGCCAATCTAAATTATATATCAACATTTGTGTTTCCTCGGCGTAGGATTCCAAATCCACAAGATCAATCATACTCCCTAAATGCGTTGGCAGATACACTCGTTACAGAATGGTTCTGGAAATCCTAAGGTTTTATTCCAACTACTTCGCAGCTTCCAGAATCGTTGTAGAATGGTTATTCGACCGTGAGATGGACATACTCGATATTAGTATTACATTGTTGATATACTGTGACATTTCAATTGCTTACATGCAGCAATGTTTGCAGAATCAGTGATTCATTGACATAAACCAACACCAAGTGTCATAGTTTTTCGACGGGCGCTGTGTTCCGCGTGAAACGGTAGAATCGTTTGAGCTCATAAATTAATACTGGACAAAGCCACGAATTTCTATTTACAATGTTAACGGACGCATTCATAAATTAACACTGGATATGACTGCGAATTTATGTATACTATGTATACAATGCTAAGGGAAGAGCCCATACATTAACACTGGACAAGACCACGGATTTCTGTTTACAGTGTTAAGGGAAGAACTTATACATTAACACTGGACAAAACCACGGATTTCTGTATACAGTGTTAAGGGAAGAACTTATACATTTACACTGGACAAAACCACGGATTTCTGTATACAGTGTTAAGGGAAGAACTTATACATTTACACTGGACAAAACCACGGATTTCTGTATACAGTGTTAAGGAAAGAGCCCATACATTAACACTGGACACGACCACGGATTTCTGTATACAGTGTTAAGGGAAGAACTTATACATTTACACTGGACAAGACCACGGATTTCTGTATACAGTGTTAAGGGAAGAACTTATACATTTACACTGGACAAGACCACGGATTTCTGTATACAGTGTTAAGGGAAGAACTTATACATTAACACTGGACAAAACCACGGATTTCTGTATACAGTGTTAAGGAAAGAGCCCATACATTAACACTGGACACGACCACGGATTTCTGTATACAGTGTTAAGGGAAGAACTTATACATTTACACTGGACAAAACCACGGATTTCTGTATACAGTGTTAAGGGAAGAACTTATACATTTACACTGGACAAGACCACGGATTTTTATATACAGTGTTAAGGGAAGAACTTATACATTTACACTGGACACGACCACGGATTTCTGTATACAGTGTTAAGGGAAGAACTTATACATTAACACTGGACAAAACCACGGATTTCTGTATACAGTGTTAAGGGAAGAACTTATACATTTACACTGGACAAAACCACGGATTTCTGTATACAGTGTTAAGGGAAGAACTTATACATTTACACTGGACAAAACCACGGATTTCTGTATACAGTGTTAAGGGAAGAACTTATACATTTACACTGGACAAGATCACGGATTTCTGTATACAGTGTTAAGGGAAGAACCCATACATTAACACTGGACACGACCACGGATTTCTGTATACAGTGTTAAGGGAAGAACTTATACATTTACACTGGACAAAACCACGGATTTCTGTATACAGTGTTAAGGGAAGAGCCCATACATTAACACTGGACACGACCACGGATTTCTGTATACAGTGTTAAGGGAAGAACTTATACATTTACACTGGACAAAACCACGGATTTCTGTATACAGTGTTAAGGGAAGAACTTATACATTTACACTGGACAAGACCACGGATTTCTGTATACAGTGTTAAGGGAAGAACTTATACATTAACACTGGACAAGACCACGGATTTCTGTATACAGTGTTAAGGGAAGAGCTTATACATTTACACTGGACAAGAACATGAATTACTGCATAACATGTTAACGGGAGAACTCATAGCTTAACACTGGACAAAACCACGGATTTCTGTGTACAATGTTAACGGAAGAAAGCAAAGTTAATACCAGACAAGATCATGGATATCTACAAACAGTCTTAACGGAAGATCTCATAAGATCTGGACATTCACCGGATATCTATATCAAATGTCAGCAGATACCAAAATGATATAAAGTAATTGTTGATCAAAGTAAAAATGTACTAATAAAGAGTTAATTTACTACTATTATTAGTGTTGTCTGCTACAGCCTCCATCGAACTAGATTAAAAAAATATCCTGGAAAATTTCAGATTAAATGGCAGATGTAGCCATATTGGAATATTGCATTTATCAGAACAAATTAGATAAATTGGTTGGTGCAGGAATTAGAGAAGCCTGCTGAAATAACAGAAAGGGAAAACTTTGATAGACGTTCCATCAAACAGATAAAACAAACTATAAAACTAATCAACTGGTTTATTCCGCAGTTGAAAACAAAATCATTAAATAAAAAGATATTTACAGTAGACAAGTCTCTTTGGAAAAGCAATAAATCATATGGCTATTAAGACTTATCTATTTACACATAAAGTCAATAATTCTGCCTGATGATATAGAAATCATGAAGGATGCATTACAAGCAAATCCAAGACATTGCAGGTTAACAAAGAAATACTTAAAACAAGACAATGCATAGGCGTAGGAGTGCACCTGAAAGTGGGGGAGGTCCAGCTTGAGGAGTAGAGCGGGAAGAAGGGGGAAACCTGAAGAGGTAAATCGGAAATGTGACAAGCTTTGGGTGATGGTAAGAAAGTGGGGAAAACTTCAAGCAGTGACCAGAGAGTGGGGAAGTTTTTAAGCATGAGAAGCAAAAAATAAATTCATTTTTTTATAATTTTTTGACAAATAAGTTGGGGAGCAATCATAGTTTTGCCTCCTCCACATTTTATATTGAGAGGGAGGGGAGGTGCCCACCTCAATCCCATTTTACCAGATCCTTGGTCCCTGCAATGAATAGTGTGACTGTAAATATTCTAATTTGAACTTGGTTTACACTTGTTTGTGTTCTAATCCAATTTTTAATTAACTCGTCTATTCGCGTATACATTTGTAACGGTCGTACATTTGTTTTTTGAAGTCAATACCTACCATGATACGAAGGGCTATTTTATTTGAATACTAAAATATTTCAGTCTATGTAATTGGTACTGTGGTATCTATATGTGAGAAAGTATCATTTTCAGTTTTAAGTGAGGTTCGTGTTAATCCATCTTTAGTTTTGTGTGTAATGTTTTGTAGATCGTTGTTTTTCCTTTTGTCATTCTTCTTTTTGGACATTGTGTTGTCTGTCCTTCGATTTACGGATTCTGATTATACCTTTGGTTTCTTCAAGCTCTTCTTATTAATTCTGTACAAATATTTTGTCTCTGACAAATAATGGAAACTCCATTTGGAAGAAGCGTTTGAAGATACCAAAGAAGTAATCAGAATCCGTAAATCGAAGAACAGACAACACAATGGCCAAAAGAAAAAGTACAAAAGGACAAACAACGATCTACAAAACATACATCAAAAACTAAAGATCGAGTAACACAAACCCCACTAAAAACCGGGGGAAATGTCTTACCACGTGCTCTTATTTGACCTTGAACATATAGCCATTTTTTAAATTGATTTTTCTTGTTTTAAAATTGATTTTATTCCGTTTCTTTCTGACAATATTCCCCTATATGATTCGGCCCCGTTATCTCATATCTCAGGAAAAGAGAAAACCTGTTTCTGAAAATTATCTTAATTGAACCATCAATGTCAAACGAGAAAATGATCTTAATTGAACCATCAATGTCAAACGAGAAAATGATCTTAATTGAACCATCAATGTCAAACGAGAAAATTATCATTAAAGAGTAAATAACATTCGAAATTAGAGACATAATTTAAACAGTAGCCGACACAGCAACACATAATAAAATAAAGCAGATATTATTTAGAGGAAATTACCCGATTCTGGAGTAACCATCATCGTGTCTGCTGATAGTCGAAATATTTGAATGCCAAATTATTCAAATCTGTGGGAGCAAAAATAAAACAAACAAACAAACAAAAAATAAAAGGTCTCAACAGAAAAGCTAAAATCGTCTAATGTCCATAGTTCATTATATTTATCTTTAAATTCATTGGTACATTATGTCTATCTTTAAATCCAACAGTACATTATGTCTATCTTTGAATTCATCAGTACATTATGTTTATCTTTAAATTCATCAGTACATTATGTTTATCTTTAAATTCATTGGTACATTATGTTTATCTTTAAATTCTTTGGTACATTATGTTTATCTTTAAAGTCATCAGTGCATTATGTTTATCTTTAAATTCATTGGTATATTATGTTTTTCTTTAAATTCATCAGTACATTATGTTTATCTTTAAATTCATCAGTACATTATGTTTATCTTTAAATTCATTGGTACATGATGTTTATTTTTAAATTGATCACTACATTATGTCTATCTTTAGATTAATTAGTACATTATGTTTTTCTTTAAATTCACCAGTACATTATGTTTATATTTAAATTCATCAGTACATTATGTTTATCTTTAAATTCATCAGTACATTATGTTTATCTTTAAATTCATTTGTACACTATGTTTATCTTTAAATTCATTGGTACCCTATGTTTATCTTTAAATTCATTGGTATATTATGTTTTTTCTTTAAATTCATCAGTACATTATGTTTATCTTTAAATTCACCGGTACATTATGTTTATCTTTAAATTCATCAGTATATTATGTTGATCTTTAAATTCATTGGTACACTATGTTTATCTTTGAATTCATTGGTACATTATGTTTATCTGTGAATTCATTGGTACATCATGTTTATCTTTAAAGTCATCAGTACATTATGTTTATCTTTAAAGTCATCAGTACATTATGTTTATCTTTAAAGTCATCAGTACATTATGTTTATCTTTAAATTCATTGGTACATTATATTTATCTTTAAATTCATTGGCGCATTATGTTTATCTTTAAAGTCATCAGTACATTATGTTTATCTTTAAATTCATTGGTACACTATGTTTATCTTTAAAGCCATCGGTACATTATGTTTTTCTTTAAATTCATTGGTACATTATGTTTATCTTTAAAGTCATCAGTACATTATGTTTATCTTTAAATTCATTGGTACATTATGCTTATCTTTAAAGTCATCAGTACATTATGGTTATCTTTAAATTCATTGGTACATTATGTTTTTCTTTAAATTCATTGGTACATTATGTTTATCTTTAAATTCATTGGTACATTATGTTTATCTTTAAATTGATCACTACATTATGTCTATCTTTTGATTAATTAGTACATTATGTTTTCTTTAAATTCACCAGTACATTATGTTTATCTTTAAATTCACCAGTACATTATGTTTATTTTTAAATTCATCAGAACATTATGTTTATCTTTAAATTCATTGGTACACTATGTTTATCTTTAAATTCATTGGTACATTATGTTTATCTTTAAAGTCATCAGTGCATTATGGTTACCTTTAAATTCATTGGTACATTATGTTTATCTTTAAAGTCATCGGTACATTATTTGTATCTTCAGAGTCATCAGTACATTATGTTTATCTTTAAAGTCATCAGTACATTATATTTATCTCTAAATTCATTGGTACATTATGTTTATCTTTAAATTGATCACTACATTATGTCTATCTTTAGATTAATTAGTACATTATGTTTTTCTTTAAATTCATCAGTACATTATGTTTATCTTTAAATTCACCAGTACAATATTTTTATTTTTGAATTCATCAGTACATTATATTTCTCTTTAAATTCATTGGTACACTATGTTTATCTCTAAATTCATTGGTACACTATGTTTATCTTTAAATTCATTGGTACACTATGTTTATCTCTAAATTCATTGGTACATCATGTTTATCTCTAAATTCATTGGTACATTATGTTTATCTTTAAATTCATCGGTATATTATGTTTATCTTTAAATTCATCGGTACATTATGTTCATCTCTAAATTCGTCAATATATTATGTTGATCTTTAATTTCGTCAGTACATTATGTTTATCTTTAAAGTCATCAGTACATTATGTGTATCTTCAGAGTCATCAGTACATTATGTTTATCTTTAAAGTCATCAGTACATTATATTTATCTCTAAATTCATTGGTACATTATGTTTATCTTTAAATTGATCACTACATTATGTCTATCTTTAGATTAATTAGTACATTATGTTTTTCTTTAAATTCACCAGTACATTATGTTTATCTTTAAATTCACCTGTACAATATTTTTATTTTTAAATTCATCAGTACATTATGTTTATCTTTAAATTCATTGGTACATTATGTCTATCTTTAAATCCAACAGTACATTATGTCTATCTTTGAATTCATCAGTACATTATGTTTATCTTTAAATTTATCAGTACATTATGTTTATCTTTAAATTCATTGGTACATTATGTTTATCTTTAAATTCATTGGTATATTATATTTATCTTTAAAGTCATCCGTGCATTATGTTTATCTTTAAATTCATTGGTTTATTATGTTTTTCTTTAAATTCATCAGTACATTATGTTTATCTTTAAATTCACCGGTACATTATGTTTATTTTTAAATTGATCACTACATTATGTCTATCTTTAGATTAATTAGTACATTATGTTTTTCTTTAAATTCACCAGTACATTATGTTTATATTTAAATTCATTGGTACATTATGTTTATCTTTAAATTCATCAGTACATCATGTTTATCTTTAAATTCATTTGTACACTATGTTTATCTTTAAATTCATTGGTACCCTATGTTTATCTTTAAATTCATTGGTACATTATGTTTATCATTAAAGTCATCAGTACATCATGTTTATCCTTAAAGTCATCAGTACATTATGTTTATCTTTAAATTCATTGGTACATTATGTTTATCTGTAAAGTCATCAGTACATTATGTTTATATTTAAAGTCATCAGTACATTATGTTTATCTTTAAAGTCATCAGTACATTATGTCTATCTTTAAAGTCATCAGTACATTATGTTTATCTTTAAAGTCATCAGTGCATTATGTTTATCTTTAAATTCATTGGTATATTATGTTTTTCTTTAAATTCATCAGTACATTATGTTTATCTTTAAATTCACCGGTACATTATGTTTATCTTTAAATTCATCAGTACATTATGTTAATCTTTAAATTCATTGGTACACTATGTTGATCTTTAAATTCATTGGTACAATATGTTTATCTTTGAATTCATGGGTACATTATGTTTATCTGTGAATTCATTGGTACATTATGTTTATCTTTAAAGTCATCAGTACATTATGTTTATCTTTAAATTCATTGGTACATTATGTTTATCTTTAAATTGATCACTACATTATGTCTATCTTTTGATTAATTAGTACATTATGTTTTTCTTTAAATTCACCAGTACATTATGTTTATCTTTAAATTCACCAGTACATTATGTTTATTTTTAAATTCATCAGAACATTATGTTTATCTTTAAATTCATTGGTACACTATGTTTATCTCTAAATTCATTGGTACACTATGTTTATCTTTAAATTCATTGGTACACTATGTTTATCTCTAAATTCATTGGTACATCATGTTTATCTCTAAATTCATTGGTACACTATGTTTATTTTTGAATTCATTGGTACATTATGTTTGTCTTTAAATTCATCAGTACATTATATCTATCTTTAAATTGATCAGTACATTATGTTTATCTTTAAAATCATCAGTACATTATGTTTATCTTTAAATTCACCAGTACATCATGTCTATCTTTAAATTCATCAGTACATTATGTTTATCTTTGAATTCATTGGTACATTATGTTTATCTTTGAATTCATTCGTACATCATGTTTATCTTTAAAGTCATCAGTACATTATGTTTATTTTTAAAGTCATCAGTACAATATATTTATCTTTGAATTCATTCGTACATCATGTTTATCTTTAAAGTCATCAGTACATTATGTTTATCTTTAAAGTCATCAGTACATTATGTTTATCTTTAAATTCATCAGTACATTATGTTTATCTTTAAATTCATTGGTGCATTATGTTTATCTTTAAAGTCATCAGTACATTATGTTTATCTTTAAATTCATTGGTACATTATGTTTATCTTTAAAGTCATCAGTACATTATGTTTATCTTTAAATTCATTGGTACATTATGTTTATCTTTAAAGTCATCAGTACATTATGTTTATCTTTAAATTTATTGGTACACTATGTTTATCTTTAAAGTCATCAGTACATTATGTTTTTCTTTATATTCATTGGTACATTATGTTTATCTTTAAAGTCATCAGTGCATTATGTTTATCTTTAAATTCATTGGTACATTATGTTTATCTTTAAATTCATTGGTACATTATGTTTATCTTTAAAGTCATCAGTGCATTATGTTTATCTTTAAAGTCATCAGAACATTATGTTTATCTTTAAATTCATTGGTACATTATCTTTATCTTTAAATTGATCACTACATTATGTCTATCTTTAGATTAATTAGTACATTATGTTTTTCTTTAAATTCACCAGTACATTATGTTTATTTTTAAATTTATCAGAACATTATGTTTATCTTTAAATTCATTGGTACACTATGTTTATCTTTGAATTCATTGGTACATCATGTTTATCTTTAAAGTCATCAGTACATTATGTCTATCTTTAAAGTCATCAGTACATTATGTTTATCTTTAAATTCATTGGTACATTATGTTTATCTTTAAAGTCATCAGTACATCATGTTTATCTTTAAATTCATTTGTACACTATGTTTATCTTTAAATTCATTGGTACCCTATGTTTATCTTTAAATTCATTGGTACATTATGTTTATCATTAAAGTCATCAGTACATCATGTTTATCTTTAAAGTCATCAGTACATTATGTTTATCTTTAAATTCATTGGTACATTATGTTTATCTGTAAAGTCATCAGTACATTATGTTTATATTTAAAGTCATCAGTACATTATGTTTATCTTTAAAGTCATCAGTACATTATGTCTATCTTTAAAGTCATCAGTACATTATGTTTATCTTTAAAGTCATCAGTGCATTATGTTTATCTTTAAATTCATTGGTATATTATGTTTTTCTTTAAATTCATCAGTACATTATGTTTATCTTTAAATTCACCGGTACATTATGTTTATCTTTAAATTCATCAGTACATTATGTTTATCTTTAAATTCATTGGTACACTATGTTTATCTTTAAATTCATTGGTACAATATGTTTATCTTTGAATTCATTGGTACATTATGTTTATCTGTGAATTCATTGGTACATTATGTTTATCTTTAAAGTCATCAGTACATTATGTTTATCTTTAAATTCATTGGTACATTATGTTTATCTTTAAATTGATCACTACATTATGTCTATCTTTTGATTAATTAGTACATTATGTTTTCTTTAAATTCACCAGTACATTATGTTTATCTTTAAATTCACCAGTACATTATGTTTATTTTTAAATTCATCAGAACATTATGTTTATCTTTAAATTCATTGGTACACTATGTTTATCTTTAAATTCATTGGTACATTATGTTTATCTTTAAAGTCATCAGTGCATTATGGTTATCTTTAAATTCATTGGTACATTATGTTTATCTTTAAAGTCATCAGTACATTATGTGTATCTTCAGAGTCATCAGTACATTATGTTTATCTTTAAAGTCATCAGTACATTATATTTATCTCTAAATTCATTGGTACATTATGTTTATCTTTAAATTAATCACTACATTATGTCTATCTTTAGATTAATTAGTACATTATGTTTTTCTTTAAATTCACCAGTACATTATGTTTATCTTTAAATTCACCTGTACAATATTTGTTTTTTTAAATTCATCAGTACATTATGTTTATCTTTAAATTCATTGGTACACTATGTTTATCTTTAAATTCATTGGTACACTATGTTTATCTCTAAATTCATTGGTACATCATGTTTATCTCTAAATTCATTGGTACATTATGTTTATCTTTAAATTCATCGGTATATTATGTTTATCTTTAAATTCATCGGTACATTATGTTCATCTCTAAATTCGTCAATATATTATGTTCATCTTTAATTTCGTCAGTACATTATGTTTATCTTTAAAGTCATCAGTACATTATGTGTATCTTCAGAGTCATCAGTACATTATGTTTATCTTTAAAGTCATCAGTACATTATATTTATCTCTAAATTCATTGGTACATTATGTTTATCTTTAAATTGATCACTACATTATGTCTATCTTTAGATTAATTAGTACATTATGTTTTTCTTTAAATTCACCAGTACATTATGTTTATCTTTAAATTCACCAGTACAATATTTGTTTTTTTAAATTCATCAGTACATTATGTTTATCTTTAAATTCATTGGTACACTATGTTTATCTTTAAATTCATTGGTACACTATGTTTATCTCTAAATTCATTGGTACATCATGTTTATCTCTAAATTCATTGGTACATTATGTTTATCTTTAAATTCATCGGTATATTATGTTTATCTTTAAATTCATCGGTACATTATGTTCATCTCTAAATTCGTCAATATATTATGTTGATCTTTAATTTCGTCAGTACATTATGTTTATCTTTAAAGTCATCAGTACATTATGTGTATCTTCAGAGTCATCAGTACATTATGTTTATCTTTAAAGTCATCAGTACATTATATTTATCTCTAATTTCATTGGTACATTATGTTTATCTTTAAATTGATAACTACATTATGTCTATCTTTAGATTAATTAGTACATTATGTTTTTCTTTAAATTCACCAGTACATTATGTTTATCTTTAAATTCACCAGTACAATATTTTTATTTTTAAATTCATCAGTACATTATGTTTATCTTTAAATTCATTGGTACACTATGTTTATCTCTAAATTCATTGGTACACTATGTTTATCTTTAAATTCATTGGTACACTATGTTTATCTCTAAATTCATTGGTACATCATGTTTATCTCTAAATTCATTGGTACACTATGTTTATTTTTGAATTCATTGGTACATTATGTTTGTCTTTAAATTCATCAGTACATTATATCTATCTTTAAATTGATCAGTACATTATGTTTATCTTTAAAGTCATCAGTACATTATGTTTATCTTTAAATTCACCAGTACATCATGTCTATCTTTAAATTCATCAGTACATTATGTTTATCTTTGAATTCATTGGTACATTATGTTTATCTTTGAATTCATTCGTACATCATGTTTATCTTTAAAGTCATCAGTACATTATGTTTATTTTTAAAGTCATCAGTACAATATATTTATCTTTGAATTCATTCGTACATCATGTTTATCTTTAAAGTCATCAGTACATTATGTTTATCTTTAAAGTCATCAGTACATTATGTTTATCTTTAAATTCATCAGTACATTATGTTTATCTTTAAATTCATTGGTGCATTATGTTTATCTTTAAAGTCATCAGTACATTATGTTTATCTTTAAATTCATTGGTACATTATGTTTATCTTTAAAGTCATCAGTACATTATGTTTATCTTTAAATTCATTGGTACATTATGTTTATCTTTAAAGTCATCAGTACATTATGTTTATCTTTAAATTTATTGGTACACTATGTTTATCTTTAAAGTCATCAGTACATTATGTTTTTCTTTATATTCATTGGTACATTATGTTTATCTTTAAAGTCATCAGTGCATTATGTTTATCTTTAAATTCATTGGTACATTATGTTTATCTTTAAATTCATTGGTACATTATGTTTATCTTTAAATTCATCAGTGCATTATGTTTATCTTTAAAGTCATCAGAACATTATGTTTATCTTTAAATTCATTGGTACATTATCTTTATCTTTAAATTGATCACTACATTATGTCTATCTTTAGATTAATTAGTACATTATGTTTTTCTTTAAATTCACCAGTACATTATGTTTATTTTTAAATTTATCAGAACATTATGTTTATCTTTAAATTCATTGGTACACTATGTTTATCTTTGAATTCATTTGTACATCATGTTTATCTTTAAAGTCATCAGTACATTATGTTTATCTTTAAAGTCATCAGTACATTATGTTTATCTTTAAATTCATTGGTACATTATGTTTATCTTTAAAGTCATCAGTACATTATGTTTATCTTTGAATTCATTGGTACACAATGTTTATCTTTAAAGTCATCAATACATTATGTTTTTCTTTATATTCATTGGTACATTATGTTTTTCTTTAAATTCACCAGTACATTATGTTTATCTTTAAATTCACCAGTACATTATGTTTATTTTTAAATTCATCAGAACATTATGTTTATCTTTAAATTCATTGGTACACTATGTTTATCTCTAAATTCATTGGTACACTATGTTTATCTTTAAATTCATTGGTACACTATGTTTATCTCTAAATTCATTGGTACATCATGTTTATCTCTAAATTCATTGGTACACTATGTTTATTTTTGAATTCATTGGTACATTATGTTTGTCTTTAAATTCATCAGTACATTATATCTATCTTTAAATTGATCAGTACATTATGTTTATCTTTAAAGTCATCAGTACATTATGTTTATCTTTAAATTCACCAGTACATCATGTCTATCTTTAAATTCATCAGTACATTATGTTTATCTTTGAATTCATTGGTACATTATGTTTATCTTTGAATTCATTCGTACATCATGTTTATCTTTAAAGTCATCAGTACATTATGTTTATTTTTAAAGTCATCAGTACAATATATTTATCTTTGAATTCATTCGTACATCATGTTTATCTTTAAAGTCATCAGTACATTATGTTTATCTTTAAAGTCATCAGTACATTATGTTTATCTTTAAATTCATCAGTACATTATGTTTATCTTTAAATTCATTGGTGCATTATGTTTATCTTTAAAGTCATCAGTACATTATGTTTATCTTTAAATTCATTGGTACATTATGTTTATCTTTAAAGTCATCAGTACATTATGTTTATCTTTAAATTCATTGGTACATTATGTTTATCTTTAAAGTCATCAGTACATTATGTTTATCTTTAAATTTATTGGTACACTATGTTTATCTTTAAAGTCATCAGTACATTATGTTTTTCTTTATATTCATTGGTACATTATGTTTATCTTTAAAGTCATCAGTGCATTATGTTTATCTTTAAATTCATTGGTACATTATGTTTATCTTTAAATTCATTGGTACATTATGTTTATCTTTAAAGTCATCAGTGCATTATGTTTATCTTTAAAGTCATCAGAACATTATGTTTATCTTTAAATTCATTGGTACATTATCTTTATCTTTAAATTGATCACTACATTATGTCTATCTTTAGATTAATTAGTACATTATGTTTTTCTTTAAATTCACCAGTACATTATGTTTATTTTTAAATTCACCAGTACAATATTTGTTTTTTTAAATTCATCAGTACATTATGTTTATCTTTAAATTCATTGGTACACTATGTTTATCTTTAAATTCATTGGTACACTATGTTTATCTCTAAATTCATTGGTACATCATGTTTATCTCTAAATTCATTGGTACATTATGTTTATCTTTAAATTCATCGGTATATTATGTTTATCTTTAAATTCATCGGTACATTATGTTCATCTCTAAATTCGTCAATATATTATGTTGATCTTTAATTTCGTCAGTACATTATGTTTATCTTTAAAGTCATCAGTACATTATGTGTATCTTCAGAGTCATCAGTACATTATGTTTATCTTTAAAGTCATCAGTACATTATATTTATCTCTAATTTCATTGGTACATTATGTTTATCTTTAAATTGATCACTACATTATGTCTATCTTTAGATTAATTAGTACATTATGTTTTTCTTTAAATTCACCAGTACATTATGTTTATCTTTAAATTCACCAGTACAATATTTTTATTTTTAAATTCATCAGTACATTATGTTTATCTTTAAATTCATTGGTACACTATGTTTATCTCTAAATTCATTGGTACACTATGTTTATCTTTAAATTCATTGGTACACTATGTTTATCTCTAAATTCATTGGTACATCATGTTTATCTCTAAAGTCATTGGTACACTATGTTTATTTTTGAATTCATTGGTACATTATGTTTGTCTTTAAATTCATCAGTACATTATATCTATCTTTAAATTGATCAGTACATTATGTTTATCTTTAAAGTCATCAGTACATTATGTTTATCTTTAAATTCACCAGTACATCATGTCTATCTTTAAATTCATCAGTACATTATGTTTATCTTTGAATTCATTGGTACATTATGTTTATCTTTGAATTCATTCGTACATCATGTTTATCTTTAAAGTCATCAGTACATTATGTTTATTTTTAAAGTCATCAGTACAATATATTTATCTTTGAATTCATTCGTACATCATGTTTATCTTTAAAGTCATCAGTACATTATGTTTATCTTTAAAGTCATCAGTACATTATGTTTATCTTTAAATTCATCAGTACATTATGTTTATCTTTAAATTCATTGGTGCATTATGTTTATCTTTAAAGTCATCAGTACATTATGTTTATCTTTAAATTCATTGGTACATTATGTTTATCTTTAAAGTCATCAGTACATTATGTTTATCTTTAAATTCATTGGTACATTATGTTTATCTTTAAAGTCATCAGTACATTATGTTTATCTTTAAATTTATTGGTACACTATGTTTATCTTTAAAGTCATCAGTACATTATGTTTTTCTTTATATTCATTGGTACATTATGTTTATCTTTAAAGTCATCAGTGCATTATGTTTATCTTTAAATTCATTGGTACATTATGTTTATCTTTAAATTCATTGGTACATTATGTTTATCTTTAAATTCATCAGTGCATTATGTTTATCTTTAAAGTCATCAGAACATTATGTTTATCTTTAAATTCATTGGTACATTATCTTTATCTTTAAATTGATCACTACATTATGTCTATCTTTAGATTAATTAGTACATTATGTTTTTCTTTAAATTCACCAGTACATTATGTTTATTTTTAAATTTATCAGAACATTATGTTTATCTTTAAATTCATTGGTACACTATGTTTATCTTTGAATTCATTTGTACATCATGTTTATCTTTAAAGTCATCAGTACATTATGTTTATCTTTAAAGTCATCAGTACATTATGTTTATCTTTAAATTCATTGGTACATTATGTTTATCTTTAAAGTCATCAGTACATTATGTTTATCTTTGAATTCATTGGTACACAATGTTTATCTTTAAAGTCATCAATACATTATGTTTTTCTTTATATTCATTGGTACATTATGTTTTTCTTTAAATTCACCAGTACATTATGTTTATCTTTAAATTCACCAGTACATTATGTTTATTTTTAAATTCATCAGAACATTATGTTTATCTTTAAATTCATTGGTACACTATGTTTATCTCTAAATTCATTGGTACACTATGTTTATCTTTAAATTCATTGGTACACTATGTTTATCTCTAAATTCATTGGTACATCATGTTTATCTCTAAATTCATTGGTACACTATGTTTATTTTTGAATTCATTGGTACATTATGTTTGTCTTTAAATTCATCAGTACATTATATCTATCTTTAAATTGATCAGTACATTATGTTTATCTTTAAAGTCATCAGTACATTATGTTTATCTTTAAATTCACCAGTACATCATGTCTATCTTTAAATTCATCAGTACATTATGTTTATCTTTGAATTCATTGGTACATTATGTTTATCTTTGAATTCATTCGTACATCATGTTTATCTTTAAAGTCATCAGTACATTATGTTTATTTTTAAAGTCATCAGTACAATATATTTATCTTTGAATTCATTCGTACATCATGTTTATCTTTAAAGTCATCAGTACATTATGTTTATCTTTAAAGTCATCAGTACATTATGTTTATCTTTAAATTCATCAGTACATTATGTTTATCTTTAAATTCATTGGTGCATTATGTTTATCTTTAAAGTCATCAGTACATTATGTTTATCTTTAAATTCATTGGTACATTATGTTTATCTTTAAAGTCATCAGTACATTATGTTTATCTTTAAATTCATTGGTACATTATGTTTATCTTTAAAGTCATCAGTACATTATGTTTATCTTTAAATTTATTGGTACACTATGTTTATCTTTAAAGTCATCAGTACATTATGTTTTTCTTTATATTCATTGGTACATTATGTTTATCTTTAAAGTCATCAGTGCATTATGTTTATCTTTAAATTCATTGGTACATTATGTTTATCTTTAAATTCATTGGTACATTATGTTTATCTTTAAAGTCATCAGTGCATTATGTTTATCTTTAAAGTCATCAGAACATTATGTTTATCTTTAAATTCATTGGTACATTATCTTTATCTTTAAATTGATCACTACATTATGTCTATCTTTAGATTAATTAGTACATTATGTTTTTCTTTAAATTCACCAGTACATTATCTTTATTTTTAAATTCATTGGTACATTATGTTTATCTTTAAATTCATCAGTACATCATGTTTATCTTTAAATTCATTTGTACACTATGTTTATCTTTAAATTCATTGGTACCCTATGTTTATCTTTAAATTCATTGGTACATTATGTTTATCATTAAAGTCATCAGTACATCATGTTTATCCTTAAAGTCATCAGTACATTATGTTTATCTTTAAATTCATTGGTACATTATGTTTATCTGTAAAGTCATCAGTACATTATGTTTATATTTAAAGTCATCAGTACATTATGTTTATCTTTAAAGTCATCAGTACATTATGTCTATCTTTAAAGTCATCAGTACATTATGTTTATCTTTAAAGTCATCAGTGCATTATGTTTATCTTTAAATTCATTGGTATATTATGTTTTTCTTTAAATTCATCAGTACATTATGTTTATCTTTAAATTCACCGGTACATTATGTTTATCTTTAAATTCATCAGTACATTATGTTAATCTTTAAATTCATTGGTACACTATGTTTATCTTTAAATTCATTGGTACAATATGTTTATCTTTGAATTCATGGGTACATTATGTTTATCTGTGAATTCATTGGTACATTATGTTTATCTTTAAAGTCATCAGTACATTATGTTTATCTTTAAATTCATTGGTACATTATGTTTATCTTTAAATTGATCACTACATTATGTCTATCTTTTGATTAATTAGTACATTATGTTTTTCTTTAAATTCACCAGTACATTATGTTTATCTTTAAATTCACCAGTACATTATGTTTATTTTTAAATTCATCAGAACATTATGTTTATCTTTAAATTCATTGGTACACTATGTTTATCTCTAAATTCATTGGTACACTATGTTTATCTTTAAATTCATTGGTACACTATGTTTATCTCTAAATTCATTGGTACATCATGTTTATCTCTAAATTCATTGGTACACTATGTTTATTTTTGAATTCATTGGTACATTATGTTTGTCTTTAAATTCATCAGTACATTATATCTATCTTTAAATTGATCAGTACATTATGTTTATCTTTAAAATCATCAGTACATTATGTTTATCTTTAAATTCACCAGTACATCATGTCTATCTTTAAATTCATCAGTACATTTTGTTTATCTTTGAATTCATTGGTACATTATGTTTATCTTTGAATTCATTCGTACATCATGTTTATCTTTAAAGTCATCAGTACATTATGTTTATTTTTAAAGTCATCAGTACAATATATTTATCTTTGAATTCATTCGTACATCATGTTTATCTTTAAAGTCATCAGTACATTATGTTTATCTTTAAAGTCATCAGTACATTATGTTTATCTTTAAATTCATCAGTACATTATGTTTATCTTTAAATTCATTGGTGCATTATGTTTATCTTTAAAGTCATCAGTACATTATGTTTATCTTTAAATTCATTGGTACATTATGTTTATCTTTAAAGTCATCAGTACATTATGTTTATCTTTAAATTCATTGGTACATTATGTTTATCTTTAAAGTCATCAGTACATTATGTTTATCTTTAAATTTATTGGTACACTATGTTTATCTTTAAAGTCATCAGTACATTATGTTTTTCTTTATATTCATTGGTACATTATGTTTATCTTTAAAGTCATCAGTGCATTATGTTTATCTTTAAATTCATTGGTACATTATGTTTATCTTTAAATTCATTGGTACATTATGTTTATCTTTAAAGTCATCAGTGCATTATGTTTATCTTTAAAGTCATCAGAACATTATGTTTATCTTTAAATTCATTGGTACATTATCTTTATCTTTAAATTGATCACTACATTATGTCTATCTTTAAAGTCATCAGTACATTATATTTATCTCTAAATTCATTGGTACATTATGTTTATCTTTAAATTAATCACTACATTATGTCTATCTTTAGATTAATTAGTACATTATGTTTTTCTTTAAATTCACCAGTACATTATGTTTATCTTTAAATTCACCTGTACAATATTTGTTTTTTTAAATTCATCAGTACATTATGTTTATCTTTAAATTCATTGGTACACTATGTTTATCTTTAAATTCATTGGTACACTATGTTTATCTCTAAATTCATTGGTACATCATGTTTATCTCTAAATTCATTGGTACATTATGTTTATCTTTAAATTCATCGGTATATTATGTTTATCTTTAAATTCATCGGTACATTATGTTCATCTCTAAATTCGTCAATATATTATGTTGATCTTTAATTTCGTCAGTACATTATGTTTATCTTTAAAGTCATCAGTACATTATGTGTATCTTCAGAGTCATCAGTACATTATGTTTATCTTTAAAGTCATCAGTACATTATATTTATCTCTAAATTCATTGGTACATTATGTTTATCTTTAAATTGATCACTACATTATGTCTATCTTTAGATTAATTAGTACATTATGTTTTTCTTTAAATTCACCAGTACATTATGTTTATCTTTAAATTCACCAGTACAATATTTTTATTTTTAAATTCATCAGTACATTATGTTTATCTTTAAATTCATTGGTACACTATGTTTATCTCTAAATTCATTGGTACACTATGTTTATCTTTAAATTCATTGGTACACTATGTTTATCTCTAAATTCATTGGTACATCATGTTTATCTCTAAATTCATTGGTACACTATGTTTATTTTTGAATTCATTGGTACATTATGTTTGTCTTTAAATTCATCAGTACATTATATCTATCTTTAAATTGATCAGTACATTATGTTTATCTTTAAAGTCATCAGTACATTATGTTTATCTTTAAATTCACCAGTACATCATGTCTATCTTTAAATTCATCAGTACATTATGTTTATCTTTGAATTCATTGGTACATTATGTTTATCTTTGAATTCATTCGTACATCATGTTTATCTTTAAAGTCATCAGTACATTATGTTTATTTTTAAAGTCATCAGTACAATATATTTATCTTTGAATTCATTCGTACATCATGTTTATCTTTAAAGTCATCAGTACATTATGTTTATCTTTAAAGTCATCAGTACATTATGTTTATCTTTAAATTCATCAGTACATTATGTTTATCTTTAAATTCATTGGTGCATTATGTTTATCTTTAAAGTCATCAGTACATTATGTTTATCTTTAAATTCATTGGTACATTATGTTTATCTTTAAAGTCATCAGTACATTATGTTTATCTTTAAATTCATTGGTACATTATGTTTATCTTTAAAGTCATCAGTACATTATGTTTATCTTTAAATTTATTGGTACACTATGTTTATCTTTAAAGTCATCAGTACATTATGTTTTTCTTTATATTCATTGGTACATTATGTTTATCTTTAAAGTCATCAGTGCATTATGTTTATCTTTAAATTCATTGGTACATTATGTTTATCTTTAAATTCATTGGCACATTATGTTTATCTTTAAAGTCATCAGTGCATTATGTTTATCTTTAAAGTCATCAGAACATTATGTTTATCTTTAAATTCATTGGTACATTATCTTTATCTTTAAATTGATCACTACATTATGTCTATCTTTAGATTAATTAGTACATTATGTTTTTCTTTAAATTCACCAGTACATTATGTTTATTTTTAAATTTATCAGAACATTATGTTTATCTTTAAATTCATTGGTACACTATGTTTATCTTTGAATTCATTGGTACATCATGTTTATCTTTAAAGTCATCAGTACATTATGTTTATCTTTAAAGTCATCAGTACATTATGTTTATCTTTAAATTCATTGGTACATTATGTTTATCTTTAAAGTCATCAGTACATTATGTTTATCTTTAAATTCATTGGTACACTATGTTTATCTTTAAAGTCATCAATACATTATGTTTTTCTTTATATTCATTGGTACATTATGTTTATCTTTAAATTCATTGGTACATTATGTTTATTTTTAAATTGATCACTACATTATGTCTATCGTTTGATTAATTAGTGCATTATGTTTTTCTTTAAATTCACCAGTACATTATGTTTATCTTTAAATTCACCAGTACAGTATTTTTATTTTTAAATTCATCAGAACATTATATTTATCTTTAAATTCATTGGTACACTATGTTTATCTTTAAATTCATTGGTACACTATGTTTATCTTTGAATTCATTGGTACATTATGTTTATCTTTGAATTCATTGGTACATCATGTTTATCTTTAAAGTCATCAGTACATTATGTTTATCTTCAAAGTCATCAGTACATTATGTTTATCTTTAAAGTCATCAGTGCATTATGGTTATCTTTAAATTCATTGGTACATTATGTTTATCTTTAAATTCATCAGTACATTATATTTATCTTTAAATTAATTGGTACATTATGTTTATCTTTAAATTGATCACTACATTATGTCTATCTTTAGATTAATTAGTACATTATGTTTTTCTTTAAATTCACCAGTACATTATGTTTATCTTTAAATTCACCAGTGCAATATTTTTATTTTTAAATTCATCAGTACATTATGTTTATCTTTAAATTCATTGGTACACTATGTTTATCTCTAAATTCATTGGTACACTATGTTTATCTTTAAATTCATTGGTACACTATGTTTATCTTTACATTCATTGGTACATTATGTTTATATTTAAATTCATCGGTATATTATGTTTATCTTTAAATTCATCGGTACATTATGTTTAGCTCTAAATTCGTCAATATATTATGTTGCTCTTTAATTTCGTCAGTACATCATGTTTATCTTTAATGTCATCAGTACATTATGTTTATTTTTTAAGTTATCAATACCTTATGTTTATCTTTACATTCATCAGTACATTATGTTTATCTTTAAATTCATTGGTACATTATATTTATCTTTAAATTCATTGGTGCATTATGTTTATCTTTAAAGCCATCAGTACATTATGTTTATCTTTAAATTCATTGGTACATTATGTTTATCTTTAAAGTCATCAGTACATTATGTTTATCTTTAAATTAATTGGTACACTATGTTTATCTTTGAATTCATTGGTACATTATGTTTGTCTTTAAATTCATCAGTACAGTATGTCTATCTTTAATTTCATCAGTACATTATGTTTATCTTTAAATTCATCAGAACATTATGTTGATCTTTAATTTCGTCAGTACATTATGTTTATCTTTAAAGTCATCAGTACATTATGTTTATCTTTAAATTCACCAGTACATCATGTCTATCTTTAAATTCATCAGTACATTATGTTTATCTTTGAATTCATTGGTACATTATGTTTATCTTTGAATTCATTCGTACATCATGTTTATCTTTAAAGTCATCAGTACATTATGTTTATCTTTAAAGTCATCAGTACATTATGTTTATCTTTAAATTAATCGGTACATTATTTTTATCTTTAAATTCATCGGTACATTATGTTTATCTTTAAATTGATCACTACATAATGTTTATTTTTAGATTACTTAGTACATTATGTTTTTCTTTAATTTCATCAGTGCATTATGTTTACCTTTAAATTCATCAGTACATTATGTTGATCTTTAATTTCATCAGTGCATTATGCTTATCTTTAAATTCATCAGTACATTATGCTTATCTTTAAATTCATCAGTGCATTATGTTTATCTTTAAATTCATCAGTACATTATGCTTATCTTTAAATTCATCAGTGCATTATGTTTATCTTTAAATTCATCAGTACATTATGTTTATCTTTACATTCATTGGTACATTATGTTTATATTTAAATTCATTGGTACGTTATGTTTATCTTAAATTCATCTGTACATTATGTTTATCTTTAAATTCGTCAATATATCATGTTGATCTTTAATTTCGTCAGTACATTATGTTTATTTTAAGTCGGTCGCTGCGTTTTGTTTATCTCTATTTTTTTTTTTTTTTTTTTTTTATCTTTCCCAAGGTTGACATATTAATTTCAAACTCATTTTCAGTATTTTGTTTACATTGATTATTAAAACGACAAAGGTAATCTTCTGATTACAGCACTGACTACTGTTTTGACTCTAAGCGTGAGAAAATAGTGAGCGTAAGAGATTGCATCATCACAACGGGAAATGAATCAGCTTTAGAATTCCGAACAAAATAACGTCACCTACAATTGACAGTTAATTTTAATTAGAAAGTTCAGTATAATTGTATTTGTCTTTACATCCTCAGGGTCAATCTCAATGATGATAATTAGGCTGAAAATCGTGTAGATTATTTGAACGACGCAAAATAATAAATTTTAGGCAAAACGTGATGAGCACAATAACATTCTTGATCAAATACAGCGCTACACTGGTGGTACAAAACAAATTTGAATATTAGCGTGAACGATTTAAATGTGTATATAATATTTCTGACAAATGTGAAATTTTAATTATAAAATACATCTGATGTGCTGTTTCATTTTACCACTATATAGGTATATAAGTCTTAAATTCCATTAAACACTGATGATTTTTAGCATGTTGCAAAATTGAATACTTTTGAAAAAATATTTAATTTGGTATGAACAGACTGATAATAATACAATCTAAGGTAATCGTGGTTTCTCTGGATAAGCTAAGAAAAAACGTTCAACAATTTATTTAGAATGACATTGTTTTAATTGTGTTAACTCATGTGTGAAGTTTGTGACACTGTTTTGTTTAATCGTGGTTATCCATGGCCAACTGATTACTGATGTGGTAGTTGGTTTCCTGAGTTGGTGAAAGGGGAAACCACTCTGTATACCATATTTGCTGAATATCATACATAGGACCCGCGGTGCTATATGATCGGACTATATTTAATAATGTTAGATGTTTCAATCACAATTTTTCTGGACTCCTTCGTGTTCCCTATTCTTTAGATTACTTTTTTTCTACCATTGTTAAGTTAAAGTCATCACTTCGAAAGTTTTACGGTCTCGACCAAGACTTGGCCAATCATTGAGAAGTATCTGTGTTACAAATGACCACGGGTATGTATCATTTGTTGTAATCACAATCCGGTCCTTTCCTCATTCATGACCTATCACCGGGTTTGCAACTAGGGTAACACGACGGGTGCCACTAGTGAAGCATGATCTGTTTATCCTTCCAGAGCAACTGCGTTCACCCCTGGTTTTCAGTGGAGTTCGCCTTGCTCGATTTTTTGTTTTCTGTGCAGTATTGTGTAGATCATTGTTTGTCCGTTTGTCCTTTGTCCGTTCGTCCTTTGTCTCTTTTGACCATTGTGTTGTCTGTGCTTCTTCTATATTCTGATTTTGATTACCCTTTTGGTATCTTCAAACTCTTCTTTCGTCATGATAACAACAGACAATTCCTCCATATTCCGTTTACTAACAAAGGAATCGATGCTATTAACATCAGCACCATTCTTAATAGAAAAGAGGTCGTAAAAGAAATTCCACCATATTTCAAAAATCAATCTGTTCCCATTGTCTTCTATAGCTACATTAACAGCATTGGCCGTAAAATTTTCAACTACATAGAAGCATTGCAAGATATTAACATAGAAGTGTACCTCAAGAACCCTCTGACTTGTGACTGCTCCCACCCTTTTCAAAACAACCCATCTGGACATGTAATCACTCGTGATCTGAATATCATTCAACATGAGAGTCTCCGAAAGGTGATTTCTCATGGTCCTAAATTCAGGGAACCTCAACACATCAATTGCAAACATAATTTCAAGATAATTATGGATGCTGTTGAAGATAATGCCAGAAGGTGGATAAAGAGAGAAGTAGACCAATACCCTGGGTCAGAACAATCGGGTCTGTACAAGGTCGGATTCGCAAACTCAAAAATTGTGTTAATAGTCGACCTAAGTCTGTATTTAAAGACCAAGAAGCTGTTAAGTGTATTTCCTCTCTTCATGACAAATATGTTGTCGTTCCTGTGGACAAGGCTTCCAACAACATCGTGTTTGAATGTAGATCATATTACTACGAATGCCTAATCAAAGAATTAGACATAAATAACAACACCTCTGGTAATACCACATACAAACCAACTTCGATCGACAAAGATGAAATCCACACATCCTTCATGACCTCTTTAAACATTCCCTCTGGTAAAGAGTCTGAGGATTTACCCTATTTGTATTGGATATGTAAACTCTATGAGACACCATACAAAGAAATGTGCATAGCGGGGATCATCAACTTGTTCGACGAAAGGATTGTCTATTCACCTGACAAAGATTCTGTCTGCAGTAAAAGAGGAACAACAGAAATATTGTGGAACTGTTTACTCGCGTAGTGGCATAAATAACATGTGGATTTTGAAAAACTCTAAAAATCTT
The DNA here is from genome assembly GCA_963383655.1 of Bathymodiolus septemdierum. Lineage (NCBI taxonomy): Eukaryota > Metazoa > Mollusca > Bivalvia > Mytilida > Modiolidae > Bathymodiolus > Bathymodiolus septemdierum. The sequence goes on along the minus strand of OY726517.1, from coordinate 102,910,937 downwards.
TTGGATAACCTTAAATCAAGATCTTTCTCTCAGGTATCCTCCATCAACACTTTTGATTTTTTTTAACTCTGTATACCATCCTACCGCATGACAAATTAAAAACCCGCTTAAAATAAAAAAATCACAAAGCTTTCAGTCATAGAAACGATGGCTCAAAATTTGTTGTATTAGGCTACAATTCCACATATATTTCAAACAAAATTCAAAAGGTAAGACATCCTACACCGAGGAACAAGTGATCAGTATGCTGGAGTTCCTCATCGATAGCATATTTGTCTCCTTTGGAGGGGCACTGTTTCAGCAGGTCGTCGGCATACCAATGGGTACGAATTGTGCCCCTCTTCTAGCCGATTTGTTTTATTCTCATATGAGTCGGAGTTTCTTCAAAATCTTGTAAAAGATAAGAAGATTCATGAAGCTAGAGCCTTTAATTTCACATACAGATATATTGATGACGTTTTATCTATCAATAATCCTAAATTTGCAGAATTTCTTCCATTGATATATCCTCCAGAGATGAAAATTAAAGAAACCACAGATACAGCTTCGGCCGCATCATTTTTGGTCTAATTCCTCGAATTTGACGACAGTGGTCAACTCAGTACTAAAATTTATGATAAACGGGATGACTTCAATTTTAAAATCATAAATTTTCCAAATATTTGCAGCAATATACCAGTTTCTCCTGTATATGGTGTTTAAATCTCGCAATTGATTCGCTATGCAAGGGCCTATAGCAATTATTCTGATTTCTTGAAACGTCATCTTTATCTGAGAAACAGGCTACTGGACCAGGGCTATGAAAAGAATCGGCTTATTCGATCTCTTAAAAAGTTCATATTCCGATACCAAGATCTTGTCGAAAAATATTCTGTCTCTGCAGAGACGATAATAAACGATGGATTTTCATAAAGTAAATATGGAAAATGTATAAAGATTAAGGGTTAAGTAATCGTGGTTTAGATATGACGTCATTCAACATCTCATTTGAAATCAAATTGTGTAAGAAGATGACCGTTTAGTTAAACCGTTCTACAGAGACGACAATAAACGATGGATTTTCATAAAGTACTGCGTTGACTACTATTATACCTAATTTGTGACAGTATTGTTAAAAATGCTGTTATAGTGACAACCGGAACCTTTAAACCGTAATGGAAGCGAGAGGTTTGGCGCCGTAAAATCTGGTCCTACCCACCATTTCTTTGGAAATGCCTGTACCAAGTCAGGGCCATTGCGGTTTTCCCAGTTTTCCGGTTGTTGACTTATTTTGTCTGTTTGTTGACTTATGAGTTTTGCCTTTTCCTTTGGAAGATTGCTCGGTGTTCGGTAATTTTGTTATTACCCTTATTCCCGTCCTTTTTGTTTTTATTGTGTTGGCCATTGCATTATCTGACTTTAATATAAGGTTTCTGATTACCCCTTTGGTATTTTGAATTATTTCTTGTACCCTAGTAGCTTTTTCAGACAGTAGTATTTCATTTTCCCGACATTACAAATAACACTCCTTATATAAAGCTAAAACTAACTATTCATACTCGAGATAGGAATGTTAACTGCAGTAAATCGAATTCATATAATACACATTGGAATGTAGTTTCCTCTCTTGTCAATATTAACTGTATTTTGAAATAGTATTGCGACAGAAATACAGGATGCTGTAGCCTTATGAAACCTTTATCTTATTGCCTAGCATCCCAGGGATATTCAACCAGACAATGCTTCTCATGAATAATAAAGACATATTTTGAAAACAAGAAGAACACGACGGATGCCACTAGTGGAGCAGGAACTGTCAACCCTTACGGAGCACCTGTGTTCATCCACGGATTTTAAGTGAAGATCGTGTTGTTCATGTCATGTTGCTTTGGTGTTTTTTGTTCCTTGTTGTGATGCACACTACGATTGTCGCTTACGACCGATGTTCAGTTCGTGTGTACTCCCACAAGTTTTGTAGAGACTCATGAATTATATATATATTATTTATATTAATTTACGCACACTGGTGTTCACCACAATTTCCATATCACATGATGTTCGTGTCTTTACAGTAAGGGCTCCACAAGTTGAGCACAAACATCTTACCATTCTGGGGAACTTGACCCCACTCCCCTCCCCCCGCGTTTTTAGTGGGGTTCGTGTTGCTCAATCTGTTGTTTTCTGGGTAGTGTTTTGTAGATCACTGTTTGTCATTCCTCTATTGAACATTATATTTTGTCATTCTTCGTTTTACGGCTTCTGATTATCTATTTGGAATCTTCAAACTTTTCTTGTGTGAATTATTATATGAAGCTGAATTTGAGTAATTCTTTTTCAATGAAATGTTATTGATATACAAAAATTCCGTACCAAGCCATTAATATTTGATGCATTTCTAAAGAATTCTAGCGAAATTTAAATTATATTTAACAAACTGATCATATCAATTTGAAATGACATTGAATCGTTCTTAATTTTGTTTGGGTGAAGTCTACCTTTTTATGTTATGCAATACGACGTGCATTGAGCTTACAGAAAGTGTTATTTATGACGTTCTCTATTTTGTTAAGTCAACAACACTTGTTTCCGGGCAAACGGAAGCTCATTCCTACAAATCATACTTATCGTGGTATATTTAATACGTTTTCTTAGAGGGCGATAATGAATATGACAGCCTTGAGGTCAAATAACCTTTCTAGTGTTATTAGAATACATTTTGCTGTATTTAATTTGAAACCTTGGCGTAGGCAACCAATTAATTCTTACCACACTGTGTCTAATCATGATAAGTATAACGTAATTATCGTTCCTAATTATGGCACGGCTTCTTAAATTTCAGTCGTAAATGAGACGGGCTCTATCTTGTTAGTGGTTAAGATAATTTTATTACTTTACAAATCAAATTGCGCGTTTGACTTTCGAAAATTAGATTTGTACACGTAGTAGTTGCATAACTATCCCCTATCTAATTGAATGGTACGTAAAAGTCTTGAATATATTTACTGTGCAATGCTTAAGTCCTTGTTACGTTGATACAGCAATTACCATCAACCAGATAATAACACTGGTTTTTTAGGGTTCACTTGATTTAAAAATATATATATATACATAATATATATATATATATATATATACATAATATATATATATATATATATATATATTGTATTGTTTAGAATCTGATAATGCTATGAAACTGTATAGGTTAATAATGAAATATTTTAAAATATTATTAATGTAGTAAAACAAAACAGCTATGCTCCCTACATGCTTAAGACCTCATTTGTAGATTTTGAATAGAGTAGGCACATTATAGTCACTACAAAAGACTAAAAACTGTCGCCCCCATTCAACTCTCCATGCTGTTTCAGTGGCAGTCAGAATTCGTTGAACCGGTTGACATATCCCTTCCTTCATTTCTATATAGATTTTTTTCATTATTTAATTTGTGGAAGCCGGTTCGAGTAAGATATCGTACGAGGGGAAAACTATCCTTGTCTTTGTTGAGTCTTATAAGGAGGGATAATGAAAGAAAACGAGGAGCGCATGTACCGTGAAGCAACTACATGTTCCTTTAGTATCCCCCTCTTATAAGACCACCCAGTCCCCTTCTTTTGCACATCATGACAAGTTCAGCATCGTTACGCCTGCAGCTGTTCAATCGTTGTAACATGTCATCAATGCTAGATATGTTTCGCTGTCAGTTGATGACGAACCTGACAGCCATGTGTGTGACCATTTTGAAATGGTGCATTTCGCATTTTTTGTAAGGATCACAGGCAGAACCAGCACACTCAGGTGATGGTCTAATGAGATATTCATGGGTTTGTTTCTCTATGAAAGTTAAACTGATATTAAAGTTTCGACGTAGAAAGTCTTGAGCGTTATATCGGCCTTCGCGTAGACTTTATTTTTCCATTTTAAACTTTGTCTGATTGTTAGACCAACATAGTTGGTTTCTTCTAATGACTCGTATGTTTACTATGGAGGGTATGCAATGTAAATTTGATCGGATATTTGTTTCGAGTGAGAGACAGGACGTTACATTTGTCTGGATGAAAAACCATTTTCCATTTCCCTTCTCATATTGCAAGTTTGTCAAGATCGTGTTGCAAATGTTGTACATCAATAGTGGATTGTATAGCCATGTATGCAATGTTGTCGTCTGAAAAAGTCGCATGGTAAAGCTTAGACCGACTGGTATATCGTTTATATAATACAGAAATAGACTAGGGTATAAGACTGACTCTTTGGACATTTTAGATTCAACGCCATACGGGTACATAGATTGACATAGATTGATTTTTCTATTATTCTACAATGAGAAACTACCAATGACCATTTTTCATGTCAGAGAAAAGATAATTTAAAAATGTTGCAAGTTGTATTAAGGGCTAATCTTCATATTAAACATACAATGAGTGATACATCAAAAATTAGTTTGTACTTTTGGGTTTATATTAATTGAATGTTATATTACAATATCAAAACGTATCAACAAATATCAGGGGTTGCAGGGTCAATCAAGAATTAAAATACAAAGATTACACTGCAAAGCAAATCTCAAAAAGGGAGGATGGTCCAAAATTATCTCACTTTCCCAAAATTTTTAAATGATCAGCGGAAAACATAAAAAGTGTATTTGATTCTCTGAGCAGGGTGGGGGTGAAGGGTTGAGCATAGACTTATGTCATTATGTATAGATAATATCCGAGATTTAGATTTATATATCTATGATGTATAGTACGTCTGTTAAACATTGATTACAAGATTAGAAGAGATTGTTTTTACAATTTCTACATACTAGCTGGTATGTCCTGTTTGTATTTTTTTATATGTTGATTTATTCCATTTGCATTTCAACAAATTGATTATGACATCGCGCTGTTTAATATTGTAATTTGAACACCATGTCTGTATTTTGATCATTCCACGCGCTACTTTACTCTTTGCACTTTCAGTCAATGTATTCCGTAATATTTGCAGTTTTATGATTTTCTTAAAACTTGTTGTCATTATTATAAATGTCATTTTTATCTTCATTGAGTTCTTGCAAATTTTTACATAGGCCTTGTAAATGAGATTTTCCGTACATGTAATATGTCATATCTTCCAAATATTGCTTTTCTGTCTGCACGACGAAGCCTACACTGTCGACGTCATGATCCATCAACTTAACCGAATGTTGTGATGCTCTAATCTTGTTGCCATATTACGTTTTTCGGACGTTCAAATTGAAAACGTTCGCTACTTTTAAATAATAATGTATTGGAAATAACTTTTAATGTCTGTTTGCTGTTGTTATTTGTGAATTAACGCCACTTGCAACAATGTATTAGTAATATGGTTGCGGTCAGGTTTACTTGGACCTCGAAAACATAATATTATATTAACCCTGCTTCGATGTTTTGCTTCTTTTTTAAATTATATAATGCACAATATATAATACACAATTTATATAGCGCTATATATAATAGATAAAAAATTACTCTAAGCGCTTAACATAGTTAAAAAAGAACAAAGACTAAAAAAAAATTGCATTCAAAGTGAAAATTACATAAACCTATAAAACCTACCAGAAACGAAACATGAAGCAATAAAACCAAAAATTATAAAAGAGGAAGAAAATGATATCGAAGCTCTTAACTAAAAGTGATAAAAGTATGAAATATGTTTAAAAAAACGCGTCTATAATTAAAAAAGAAAAAAAAATTCAACCAAGAATTAAAACATACGTGACTCATAAGAAAATAAAAATACATCGTTACTGCACACCATCAACTAGATAAAATCAACATCTAAAAAGATATGCTTTCAGTTGTTTCTTGAAAATTCCCATTGATTGTTCATGTCGGATGCTGCTTGGGAGATTGTTCCACAGGGTAGATGCTGCCCTGTCAAATTGCCTCTCACCGAATGTCTTTGTGCGCACTCTGGGTTTTGATAACAATTAGGATTTGTTCCAAGTAAATATAGTCTCAGATCCATCTTGTTGTTGTGGTGCCAATTGCGAAGACTCCTATCATTTCTTCTTCGATTGTTCCTATTATGCAAATATAAGATATACATTATGTTGTAATCTCAGCTGACTAACTACTTATTGTGTTTTAGATCTCAAACGTTTGACCAGTGGTAATCCTATACTCTCAAATGAACAGAACGAAATTACTTTTAAGCCCCGTTTGAATATATAAAGAGGTCAGAAAGGTTTCTTGTTGTCTAGTAGTTCACCAAGACAACAATCCGCACACCGTCACCACCAACTCCTCTCTCATTCCTTTCTTCATTCTCTGTTTTAGTTCAATTTACACATATTAATGTAAGAAATATTCATATACCTGCTCTATCAAATAATATTGTAACTTATTGTAAATAGGAGAAAACTTCATAAGTTTTTTTTTATCTTGTGTTTTATCCTTTTTGCACATTTGAGCAAATAAAATATGCTTAAACTAAACTTTACTTGTCGAATGAACCTTGGTAGGAGTAGAAAACTAGGCAATGACAGGCTTTATAACATAATATTATATCGAGTACACTTTGCTACATGTGGAGATTGAAATCGCAATTATAGGGGAGAAAGGTACTGATTGCCTTGGTAAATGTACATTCATATATCAAGCATCACAACACCCTCTCCACAGAAATGTGGTCAAGCAAATCTATCTGATACAAATGAATTAGAAGAGTACTTTGGAAAATGGAAGAATATCTTTAGATTTGATTTGATTTATTGTGTTTAACGCCACTTTCAGCAATATTTCAGCTATATCATGGCGACAGTTTTTTAGGGGTGGAAGAAGCCGGAGTACCCGGAGAGAACCACCGACCATGGGCAAGCAACTGGTAAACTTTATCACTTGCGGCTGAGTCGAGTGCACCCTTTTTTGTAATTTACAAAGCCGGGCGCGAACCCAAGAATACCTTTAGATATCTTTAATAAATGTATGATATGAAAAAAGAAATAGTGTATGCAAGTTTATTTCTAACACATATAAATTTGTAAAATCATTGAAAAAGCATACATGCTGTCTGTCATAAATGCTATGATTTAGTAACTATGCTGGATGTTAGACATGTGTTCTTTGCTAAAGATATATAGACAATCTGTTGGTAAGCCCAATAGGTCCAACTAGAAATGGATTAATCAGTACATCAGTATTTCATTCCATCTTATATTTAATATTTGATTCCAACACATTGATGACCTATGTATTCCGCTCTCCTACGAAAATAAATTAATTTCTTTAGATGTTTATGACTAATTGATATTACATCTGTTAGAAGTATCACTTAATATTATTTTTCTCCTAGAAGTAATGATATTTAACCAACAGATTATACATTCTTAGTTAGTAGCCAGTTAACTACAAGCATTGAGAGAAGAGATATGGCCATTACCAACAACACTCCAGGAGAAGCTGTATGGATCCGTGGATACCCTACAGAAGAACACCAGATTCGTAGCGGAAGCTGAAATCCGAGTGTAAAGGCAAGCGAAAAGAAGAAAAACTACAAGCATTCACTGACCCTTTTATTGTACTACCCAATTTATGTTGTCTTATCATTCATTTTTCTGATCGTGTGCAATCTTTTTGAGTGGAAACAAATTTGTTTTGATTTTTATTATTTGTTTAATCTATATTGTCGTTGGAGACCCAAATAGGGTGGGGGGAGGGGAGTGGTCGGGGTGCAATTGGTCGGTTTAATGCCGCCACAATTATGTTTCTATCCAAGGCCAGGACTTAGATTTCCAACACCATTCGTCATGGTTTTTTTCTGTTCAACGGTTTCAGGCAAGAGATTGTTGAGATTGGTGGAATTGTTAGATATGGGTGCTGTTGTAGGCCATTACTATTTATACTTTCTTTTCACAATCCTGTGTATTGTAGGACAAGCTTGAAGATACCAAAAGGGTAATCAGAAGCCGTAAATCTAAGAAGGACAGACAATACAATGGCATAGAGTTAGAAGACACCAAAGGGGTAATCAGAAGCCGTAAATCCAAGGACAGACAATACAATGGTCTAGAGTTAGAAGACACCAAAGGGGTAATCAGAAGCCGTAAATCTAAGAAGGACAGACAATACAATGGTCTAGATTTTGAAGACACCAAAGGGGTAATCAGAAGCCGTAAATCTAAGGACAAACAATGCAATGGTCTAGAGTTAGAAGAAACCAAAGGGATAATCAGAAGCCGTAAATATAAGAAGGACAGACAATACAATGGCCAAAAGATATCAAAGGGGTAATCAGAAGCCGTAAATCTAAGGACAGACAATACAACGGTTTAGCGTTAGAAGACACCAAAGGGGTAATCAGAAGTAGTAAATCTAAGAAGGACAGAAAATGCAATGGTCTAGAGTTGGAAGATACCAAAGGGGTCATCAGAAGCTGTAAATGTAAGAAGGACAGACAATACAATGGTCTAGAGTTAGAAGATACCAAAGGGGTAATCAGATGCCGTAATTCTAAGGACAGACAATACAATGGTCTAGAGTTAGAAGATAACAAAGGGGTAATCAGAAGCCGTAAATCTATGAAGGATAGACAATACAGTGACCTAGATTTAGAAGATACCAAAGGGGTAATCAGAAGCCGTAAATCTAAGAAGGACAGACAATGCAATGGTCTACAGTTAGAAGATACCAAAGGGGTAATCAGAAGCCGTAAATTTAAGAAGGACAGACAATACAATGGTCTAGAGTTAGAAGATATCAAAGGGGTAATCAGAAGCCGTAAATCTAAGAAGGACAGACAATACAATGGCCAAAAGATATCAAAAGGGTAATCAGAAGTCGTAAAGCTAAGGACAGACAATACAATGGTCTAGAATTAGAAGACACCAAAGGGGTTATCAGAAGCCATAAATCTGAGAAGGACAGGCAATACAATGTTCTAGAGTTAGAAGACACCAAAGGGGTAATCAGAAGCCGTAAATCTAAGGACAGACAATACAATGGCCTAGAGTTAGAAGACACCAAAGGGATAATCAGAAGCCGTAAATCTAAGGACAGACTATACAATGGCCAAAAGATATCACCAAAGGGGTAATCAGAAGCCGTAAATCTAGGGACAGACAATACAATGGTCTATCGTTAGAAGACAACAAAGGGGTAATCAGAAGCGGTAAATCGAAGAAGGACAGACAATACAATATTCTAGAGTTAGAAGATACCAAAGGGGTAATCAGATGCCGTAAATCTAAGGACAGACAATACAATAGTCTAGAGTTAGAAGATACCAAAGAGGTAATCAGAAGCTCTGAATCTAAAAAGGACAGACAATACAATAGCCTAGAGTTAGAAGATACCAAAGGGATAATCAGAAGCCGTAAATCTAAGAAGGATAGACAATACAATGGTCTAGAATTAGAAGATACCAAAGGGGAAATCAGAAGCCGTAAATCTCAGAAAGAAAGACAATACAATGGTCAAAAGATATCAAAGGGGTAATCAGAAGCCGTAAATCTAAGGACAAACAATACAATGGACTAGAGTTAGAAGACGCCATAGGGGTAATCAGAAGCCGTAAATCTAAGAAGGATAGACAATACAATGGTCTAGAGTTAGAAGATACCAAAGGGGTAATCAGAAGCCGTAAATCTAAGAAGGACAGACAATACAATGGCCAAAAGATATCAAAGGGGTAATCAGAAGCCGTAAATCTAAGGACAAACAATACAATGGACTAGAGATAGAAGACACCAAAGAGGTAATCAGAAGCCGTAAATCTAAGAAGGATAGACAATGCAATGGTCTAGAGTTAGAAGATACCAAAGGGGTCATCAGAAGCCGTAAATCTAAGAAGGACAGACAATGCAACGGTCTAGAGTTACAGGATACCAAAGGGGTAATCAGAAGCCGTAAATCTAAGGAAAGACAATACAATGGTCTAGAGTTAGAAGACGCCATAGGGGTAATCAGAAGCCGTAAATCTAAGAAGGATAGACAATACAATGGTCTAGAGTTAGAAGATATCAAAGGGGTAATCAGAAGCCGTAAATCTAAGAAGGACAGACAATACAATGGCCAAAAGATAACAAAGGGGTAATCAGAAGCCGTAAATCTATGAAGGATAGACAATACAGTGGCCTAGATTTAGAAGATACCAAAGGGGTAATCAGAAGCCGTAAATCTAAGGACAGACAATACAATGGTCTAGAGTTAGAAGACGCCATAGGGGTAATCAGAAGCCGTAAATCTAAGAAGGATAGACAATACAATGGTCTAGAGTTAGAAGATACCAAAGAAGTCATCAGAAGCCGTAAATCTAAGAAGGACAGACAATGCAATGGTCTAGAGTTAGAAGATACCAAAGGGGTCATCAGAAGCCGTAAATCTAAGAAGGACAGACAATGCAATGGTCTAGAGTTACAGGATACCAAAGGGGTAATCAGAAGCCATAAATCTAAGGACAGACAATACAATGGTCTAGAGTTAGAAGACGCCAAAGGGGTAATCAGAAGCCGTAAATCTAAGAAGGATAGACAATACAATGGTCTAGAGTTAGAAGATACCAAAGGGGTCATCAGAAGCCGTAAATCTAAGAAGGACAGACAATGCAATGGTCTAGAGTTAGAAGATACCAAAAGGGTAATCAGCAGCCGTAAATCTAAGGACAGACTATACAATGATCTTGAGTTACACGATATCAAAGGGGTAATCAGAAGCCGTAAATCTAAGGACAAACAATACAATGGTCTAGAGTTAGAAGATACCAAAGGGGTCATCAGAAGCCGTAAATGTAAGAAGGACAGACAATGCAATGGTCTAGAGTTAGAAGATACCAAAGGGGTAATCAGAAGCCGTAAATCTAAGGACAGACAATACAATGGTCTAGAGTTAGAAGACGCAGAAGCCGTAAATCTAAGAAGGGCAGACAATACAATGGTCTAGAGTTAGAAGATACCAAAGGGGTAATCAGAAGCCGTAAATCTAAGGACAGACAATACAATGATCTTGAGTTACACGATATCAAAGAGGTAATCAGAAGCCGTAAATCTAAGAAAGACCGACAATACAATGGTCTAGAGTTAGAAGACACCAAAGGGGTAATCAGAAGTGGTAAATCTAAGGACAGACACAACAATGGTCTAGAGTTAGAAGACGCCAAAGGGGTAATCAGAAGTCGTAAATCTAAGAACGATAGACTATGCAATGGTCTAGAGTTATAAGATACCAAAGGGGTCATCAGAAGCCGTAAATCTAAGAAGGACAGACAATACAATGGTCTAGAGTTAGAAGATACCAAAGGGGCAATCAGAAGCCGTAAATCTAAGAAGGATAGACAATACAATGGTCTAGAGTTAGAAGATACCAAAGGGGTAATCAGAAGACGTAAATCTAAGGACAGACAATACACTGATCTTGAGTTAGAAGATATCAAAGGGGTAATCAGAAGCCGTAAATCTAAGAAGGACATACAATACAATGGTCTAGAGTTAGAAGACACCAAAGGGGAAATCAGAAGCCGTAAATCTAAGGACAGACAATACAATGGCATAGAGTTAGAAGACACCAAAGGGGTAATCAGAAGCCGTAAATCCAAGGACAGACAATGCAATGGTCTAGAGTTAGAAGACACCAAAGGGGTAATCAGAAGCCGTAAATCTAAGAAGGACAGACAATACAATGGTCTAGATTTTGAAGACACCAAAGGGGTAATCAGAAGCCGTAAATCTAAGGACAAACAATGCAATGGTCTAGAGTTAGAAGAAAGCAAAGGGATAATCAGAAGCCGTAAATATAAGAAGGACAGACAATACAATGGCCAAAAGATATCAAAGGGGTAATCAGAAGCCGTAAATCTAAGGACAGACAATACAACGGTTTAGCGTTAGAAGACACCAAAGGGGTAATCAGAAGTAGTAAATCTAAGAAGGACAGAAAATGCAATGGTCTAGAGTTGGAAGATACCAAAGGGGTCATCAGAAGCTGTAAATGTAAGAAGGACAGACAATACAATGGTCTAGAGTTAGAAGATAACAAAGGGGTAATCAGAAGCCGTAAATCTATGAAGGATAGACAATACAGTGACCTAGATTTAGAAGATACCAAAGGGGTAATCAGAAGCCGTAAATCTAAGAAGGACAGACAATGCAATGGTCTACAGTTAGAAGATACCAAAGGGGTAATCAGAAGCCGTAAATTTAAGAAGGACAGACAATACAATGGTCTAGAGTTAGAAGATATCAAAGGGGTAATCAGAAGTCGTAAATCTAAGAAGGACAGACAATACAATGGCCAAAAGATATCAAAAGGGTAATCAGAAGTCGTAAAGCTAAGGACAGACAATACAATGGTCTAGAATTAGAAGACACCAAAGGGGTTATCAGAAGCCATAAATCTGAGAAGGACAGGCAATACAATGTTCTAGAGTTAGAAGACACCAAAGGGGTAATCAGAAGCCGTAAATCTAAGGACAGATAATACAATGGACTAGAGTTAGAAGACACCAAAGGGATAATCAGAAGCCGTAAATCTAAGGACAGACTATACAATGGCCAAAAGATATCACCAAAGGGGTAATCAGAAGCCGTAAATCTAGGGACAGACAATACAATGGTCTATCGTTAGAAGACAACAAAGGGGTAATCAGAAGCGGTAAATCGAAGAAGGACAGACAATACAATATTCTAGAGTTAGAAGATACCAAAGGGGTAATCAGATGCCGTAAATCTAAGGACAGACAATACAATAGTCTAGAGTTAGAAGATACCAAAGGGGTAATCAGAAGCCCTGAATCTAAGAAGGACAGACAATACAATAGCCTAGAGTTAGAAGATACCAAAGGGATAATCAGAAGCCGTAAATCTAAGAAGGATAGACAATGCAATGGTCTAGAATTAGAAGATACCAAAGGGGAAATCAGAAGCCGTAAATCTCAGAAAGAAAGACAATACAATGGCCAAAAGATATCAAAGGGGTAATCAGAAACCGTAAATCTAAGGACAAACAATACAATGGACTAGAGTTAGAAGACACCAAAGGGGTAATCAGAAGTCGTAAATCTAAGAAGGATAGACAATACAAAGGCCAAAAGATATCAAAGGGGTAATCAGAAGCCGTAAATCTAAGGACAAACAATACAATGGACTAGAGTTAGAAGACACCAAAGAGGTAATCAGAAGCCGTAAATCTAAGAAGGATAGACAATGCAATGGTCTAGAGTTAGAAGATACCAAAGGGGTCATCAGAAGCCGTAAATCTAAGAAGGACAGACAATGCAATGGTCTAGAGTTACAGGATACCAAAGGGGTAATCAGAAGCCGTAAATCTAAGGAAAGACAATACAATGGTCTAGAATTAGAAGACGCCATAGGGGTAATCAGAAGCCGTAAATCTAAGAAGGATAGACAATACAATGGTCTAGAGTTAGAAGATATCAAAGGGGTAATCAGAAGCCGTAAATCTAAGAAGGACAGACAATACAATGGCCAAAAGATAACAAAGGGGTAATCAGAAGCCGTAAACCTATGAAGGATAGACAATACAGTGGCCTAGTTTTAGAAGATACCAAAGGGGTAATCAGAAGCCGTAAATCTAAGGACAGACAATACAATGGTCTAGAGTTAGAAGATACCAAAGGGGTCATCAGAAGCCGTAAATCTAAGAAGGACAGACAATGCAATGGTCTAGAGTTACAGGATACCAAAGGGGTAATCAGAAGCCATCAATCTAAGGACAGACAATACAATGGTCTAGAGTTAGAAGACGCCAAAAGGGTAATCAGAAGCCGTAAATCTAAGAAGGATAGACAATACAATGGTCTAGAGTTAGAAGATACCAAAGGGGTCATCAGAAGCCGTAAATCTAAGAAGGACAGACAATGCAATGGTCTAGAGTTAGAAGATACCAAAAGGGTAATCAGCAGCCGTAAATCTACGGACAGACTATACAATGATCTTGAGTTACACGATATCAAAGGGGTAATCAGAAGCCGTAAATCTAAGGACAGACAATACAATGGTCTAGAGTTAGAAGATACCAAAGGGGTCATCAGAAGCCGTAAATGTAAGAAGGACAGACAATGCAATGGTCTAGAGTTAGAAGATACCAAAGGGGTAATCAGAAGCCGTAAATCTAAGGACAGACAATACAATGGTCTAGAGTTAGAAGACGCAGAAGCCGTAAATCTAAGAAGGGCAGACAATACAATGGTCTAGAGTTAGAAGATACCAAAGGGGTAATCAGAAGCCGTAAATCTAAGGACAGACAATACAATGATCTTGAGTTACACGATATCAAAGGGGTAATCAGAAGCCGTAAATCTAAGAAAGACCGACAATACAATGGTCTAGAGTTAGAAGACACCAAAGGGGTAATCAGAAGTGGTAAATCTAAGGACAGACAATACAATGGTCTAGAGTTAGAAGACGCCAAAGGGGTAATCAGAAGTCGTAAATCTAAGAACGATAGACTATGCAATGGTCTAGAGTTATAAGATACCAAAGGGGTCATCAGAAGCCGTAAATCTAAGAAGGACAGACAATACAATGGTCTAGAGTTAGAAGATACCAAAGGGGCAATCAGAAGCCGTAAATTTAAGAAGGATAGACAATACAATGGTCTAGAGTTAGAAGATACCAAAGGGGTAATCAGAAGACGTAAATCTAAGGACAGACAATACACTGATCTTGAGTTAGAAGATATCAAAGGGGTAATCAGAAGCCGTAAATCTAAGAAGGACATACAATACAATGGTCTAGAGTTAGAAGACACCAAAGGGGAAATCAGAAGCCGTAAATCTAAGGACAGACAATACAATGGTCTAGAGTTAGAAGATACCAAAGGGGTAATCAGAACAGGTAAATCTAAGGACAGACAATACACTGATCTTGAGTTAGAAGATATCAAAGGGGTAATCAGAAGCCGTAAATCTAAGAAGGACATACAATACAATGGTCTAGAGTTAGAAGACACCAAAGGGGTAATCAGAAGCCGTAAATCTAAGGACAGACAATAAAATGAAATAGAGTTAAAAGACACCAAAGGGATAATCAGAAGCCGTAAATCTAAGAAGGATATGCAATACAATGGTCTAGAATTAGAAGACACCAAGGGGGTAATCCGAAGCCGTAAATTTAAGGACAGACAATACAATGGTCTAGAGTTAGAAGATACCAAAGGGGCAATCAGAAGCCGTAAATCTAAGAAGGATAGACAATACAATGGTCAAGAGTTAGAAGATACCAAAGGGGTAATCAGAAGTGGTTTATCTAAGGACTGACAATACAATAGTCTAAAGTTAGATGATACCAAAGGGGTAATCAGAAGCCGTGAATCTAAGAACAGACAATACAATGGCCAAAAGATATCAAAGGGGTAATCAGAAGCCATAAATCTATGAAGGACAGACAATGCAATGGTCTAAAGTTAGAAGATACCAAAGAGGTAACCAGAAGCCATTAATCTAAGAAGGACAGACAATACAATGCCCTAGAGTTAGAAGACACCAAATGGGTCATCAGAAGCCGTAAATCTAAGAACGATAGACTATGCAATGGTCTAGAGTTAGAAGATACCAAAGGGGTCATCAGAAGCCGTAAATCTAAGAAGGACAGACAATACAATGGTCTAGAGTTAGAAGATACCAAATGGGCAATCAGAAGCCGTAAATCTAAGAAGGATAGACAATACAATGGTCTAGAGTTAGAAGATACCAAAGGGGTAATCAGAAGCCGTAAATCTAAGGACAGACAATACACTGATCTTGAGTTAGAAGACACCAAAGGGGTAATCAGAAGCCATAAATCTGAGAAGGACAGGCAATACAATGGTCTAGAGTTAGAAGACACCAAGGGGGTAATCAGAAGCCGTAAATCTAAGGACAGACAATACAATGGTCTAGAGTTAGAAGACAACAAAGGGGTAATCAGAAGCCCTGAATCTAAGAAGGCCAGACAATACAATGGCCTAGAGTTAGAAGATACCAAAGGGGTAATCAGAAGCCGTAAATCTAAGAAAGATAGACAATACAATGGTCTAGAATTAGAAGATACCAAATTGGTAATCAGAAGCCGTAAATCTAAGAAGGACAGACAATACAATGGCCAAAAGATATCAAAGGGGTAATCAGAAGCCGTAAATCTAAGGACAAACAATACAATGAACTAGAGTTAGAAGACACCAAAGAGGTAATCAGAAGCCGTAAATCTAAGATGGATAGACAATGCAATGGTCTAGAGTTAGAAGATACCAAAGGGGTCATCAGAAGCCGTAAATCTAAGAAGGACAGACAATGCAATGGTCTAGAGTTAGAAGATACCAAAGGGGTCATCAGAAGCCGTAAATCTAAGAAGGACAGACAATACAATGGTCTAGAGTTAGAAGATACCAAATGGGCAATCAGAAGCCGTAAATCTAAGAAGGATAGACAATACAATGGTCTAGAGTTAGAAGATACCAAAGGGGTAATCAGAAGCCGTAAATCTAAGGACAGACAATACACTGATCTTGAGTTAGAAGACACCAAAGGGGTAATCAGAAGCCATAAATCTGAGAAGGACAGGCAATACAATGGTCTAGAGTTAGAAGACACCAAGGGGGTAATCAGAAGCCGTAAATCTAAGGACAGACAATACAATGGTCTAGAGTTAGAAGACAACAAAGGGGTAATCAGAAGCCCTGAATCTAAGAAGGCCAGACAATACAATGGCCTAGAGTTAGAAGATACCAAAGGGGTAATCAGAAGCCGTAAATCTAAGAAAGATAGACAATACAATGGTCTAGAATTAGAAGATACCAAAGGGGTAATCAGAAGCCGTAAATCTAAGGACAGACAATACAATGGCCAAAAGATATCAAAGGGGTAATCAGAAGCCGTAAATCTAAGGACAAACAATACAATGAACTAGAGTTAGAAGACACCAAAGAGGTAATCAGAAGCCGTAAATCTAAGATGGATAGACAATGCAATGGTCTAGAGTTAGAAGATACCAAAGGGGTCATCAGAAGCCGTAAATCTAAGAAGGACAGACAATGCAATGGTCTAGAGTTAGAAGATACCAAAGGGGTCATCAGAAGCCGTAAATCTAAGAAGGACAGACAATGCAATGGTCTAGAGTTACAGGATACCAAAGGGGTAATCAGAAGCCGTAAATCTAAGGACAGACAATACAATGGTCTAGAGTTAGAAGACGCCAAAGGGGTAATCAGAAGCCGTAAATCTAAGAAGGATAGACAATACAATGGTCTAGAGTTAGAAGATACCAAAGGGGTCATCAGAAGCCGTAAATCTAAGAAGGACAGACAATGCAATGGTCTAGAGTTAGAAGATACCAAAAGGGTAATCAGAAGCCGTAAATCAAAGGACAGACAATACAATGGTCTAGAGATAAAAGACGCCAAAGGGGTGATCAGAAGCCGTAAATCTAAGGACAGACAATACAATGGTCTAGAGTTAGAAGATACCAAAGGGGTCATCAGAAGCCGTAAATGTAAGAAGGACAGACAATACAATGGTCTAGAGTTAGAAGATACCAAAGGGGTAATCAGAAGCCGTAAATCTAAGGACAGACAATACAATGGTCTAGAGTTAGAAGACGCAGAAGCCGTAAATCTAAGAAGGGCAGACAATACAATGGTCTAGAGTTAGAAGATACCAAAGGGGTAATCAGAAGCCGTAAATCTAAGGACAGACAATACAATGATCTTGAGTTACACGATATCAAAGGGGTAATCAGAAGCCGTAAATCTAAGAAAGACCGACAATACAATGGTCTAGAGTTAGAAGACACCAAAGGGGTAATCAGAAGTGGTAAATCTAAGGACAGACAATACAATGGTCTAGAGTTAGAAGACGCCAAAGGGGTAATCAGAAGTCGTAAATCTAAGAACGATAGACTATGCAATGGTCTAGAGTTATAAGATACCAAAGGGGTCATCAGAAGCCGTAAATCTAAGAAGGACAGACAATACAATGGTCTAGAGTTAGAAGATACCAAAGGGGCAATCAGAAGCCGTAAATCTAAGAAGGATAGACAATACAATGGTCTAGAGTTAGAAGATACCAAAGGGGTAATCAGAAGACGTAAATCTAAGGACAGACAATACACTGATCTTGAGTTAGAAGATATCAAAGGGGTAATCAGAAGCCGTAAATCTAAGAAGGACATACAATACAATGGTCTAGAGTTAGAAGACACCAAAGGGGAAATCAGAAGCCGTAAATCTAAGGACAGACAATACAATGGTCTAGAGTTAGAAGATACCAAAGGGGTAATCAGAAGAGGTAAATCTAAGGACAGACAATACCTTGATCTTGAGTTAGAAGATATCAAAGGGGTAATCAGAAGCCGTAAATCTAAGAAGGACATACAATACAATGGTCTAGAGTTAGAAGACACCAAAGGGGTAATCAGAAGCCGTAAATCTAAGGACAGACAATAAAATGAAATAGAGTTAAAAGACACCAGAGAGATAATCAGAAGCCGTAAATCTAAGAAGGACATGCAATACAATGGTCTAGAGTTAGAAGATACCAAAGGGGCAATCAGAAGCCGTAAATCTAAGAAGGATAGACAATACAATGGTCAAGAGTTAGAAGATACCAAAGGGGTAATCAGAAGTGGTTTATCTAATGACTGACAATACAATAGTCTAAAGTTAGATGATACCAAAGGGGTAATCAGAAGCCGTAAATCTAAGAACAGACAATACAATGGCCAAAAGATATCAAAGGGGTAATCAGAAGCCATAAATCTATGAAGGACAGACAATGCAATGGTCTAAAGTTAGAAGATACCAAAGAGGTAACCAGAAGCCATTAATCTAAGAAGGACAGACAATACAATGCCCTAGAGTTAGAAGACACCAAATGGGTCATCAGAAGCCGTAAATCTAAGAACGATAGACTATGCAATGGTCTAGAGTTAGAAGATACCAAAGGGGTCATCAGAAGCCGTAAATCTAAGAAGGACAGACAATACAATGGTCTAGAGTTAGAAGATACCAAAGGGGCAATCAGAAGCCGTAAATCTAAGAAGGATAGACAATACAATGGTCTAGAGTTAGAAGATACCAAAGGGGTAATCAGAAGCCGTAAATCTAAGGACAGACAATACACTGATCTTGAGTTAGAAGACACCAAAGGGGTAATCAGAAGCCATAAATCTGAGAAGGACAGGCAATACAATGGTCTAGAGTTAGAAGACACCAAGGGGGTAATCAGAAGCCTTAAATCTAAGGACAGACAATACAATGGTCTAGCGTTAGAAGACAACAAAGGGGTAATCAGAAGCCCTGAATCTAAGAAGGCCAGACAATACAATGGCCTAGAGTTAGAAGATACCAAAGGGGTAATCAGAAGCCGTAAATCTAAGAAAGATAGACAATACAATGGTCTAGAATTAGAAGATACCAAAGGGGTAATCAGAAGCCGTAAATCTAAGAAGGACAGACAATACAATGGCCAAAAGATATCAAAGGGGTAATCAGAAGCCGTAAATCTAAGGACAAACAATACAATGGACTAGAGTTAGAAGACACCAAAGAGGTAATCAGAAGCCGTAAATCTAAGATGGATAGACAATGCAATGGTCTAGAGTTAGAAGATACCAAAGGGGTCATCAGAAGCCGTAAATCTAAGAAGGACAGACAATGCAATGGTCTAGAGTTAGAAGATACCAAAGGGGTCATCAGAAGCCGTAAATCTAAGAAGGACAGACAATGCAATGGTCTAGAGTTACAGGATATCAAAGGGGTAATCAGAAGCCGTAAATCTAAGGACAGACAATACAATGGTCTAGAGTTAGAAGACGCCAAAGGGGTAATCAGAAGCCGTAAATCTAAGAAGGATAGACAATACAATGGTCTAGAGTTAGAAGATACCAAAGGGGTCATCAGAAGCCGTAAATCTAAGAAGGACAGACAATGCAATGGTCTAGAGTTAGAAGATACCAAAAGGGTAATCAGAAGCCGTAAACCAAAGGACAGACAATACAATGGTCTAGAGATAAAAGACGCCAAAGGGGTGATCAGAAGCCGTAAATGTAAGAAGGACAGACTATACAATGGTCTAGAGTTAGAAGATACCAAATGGGTAATCAGAAGTCGTAAATCTAAGGACAGATAATACAATGGTCTAGAATTAGAAGACACCAAAGGGGTAATCAGAAGAGGTAAATCTAAGGACAGACAATACAATGGTCTAGAGTTAGAAGACGCCAAAGGGGTAATCAGAAGTCGTAAATCTAAGAAGGATAGACAAAGCAATGGTCTAGAGTTAGAAGATACCAAAGGGGTCATCAGAAGCCGTAAATCTAAGAAGGACAGACAATACAATGGTCTAGAGTTAGAAGACACCAAAGGGGTAATCAGAAGCCGTAAATCTAAGAAGGACAGACAATACAATGGTCTAGTTTTAGAAGATATCAAAGGGGTAATCAGAAGCCGTAAATCTAAGAAGGACAGACAATACAATGGCCAAAAGATATCAAAGGGATAATCAGAAGTCGTAAATCTAAGGACAGACAATACAATGGTCTACAGTTAGAAGACACCAAAGGGGTAATCAGAAGCCATAAATCTGAGAAGGACAGGCAATACAATGGTCTAGAGTTAGAAGACACCAAGGGGGTAATCAGAAGCCGTAAATCTAAGGACAGACAATACAATGGTCTAGCGTTAGAAGACAACAAAGGGGTAATCAGAAGCGTTAAATCTAAGAAGGACAGACAATACAATGGTCTAGAGTTATAAGATACCAAAGGGGTAATCAGATGCCGTAAATCGAAGGACAGACAATGCAATAATCTAGAGTTAGAAGATACCAAAGGGGTAATCAGAAGCCCTGAATCGAAGAAGGACAGACAATACAATGGCCTAGAGTTAGAATATACCAAAGGGATAATCAGAAGCCTTAAATCTAAGAAGAATAGACAATGCAATGGTCTAGAATTAGAAGATACCAAAGGGGTAATCAGAAGCCGTAAATCTAAGAAGGAAAGACAATACAATGGCCAAAAGATATCAAAGGGGTAATCAGAGGCCATAAATCTAAGGACAAACAATACAATCGACTAGAGTTAGAAGACACCAAAGGGGTAATCAGAAGCCGTAAATCTAAGAAGGATAGCCAATACAATGGTCTAGAGTTAGAAGATACCAAAGGGTTCATCCGATGACGTAAATCTAAGGACAGACAGTACAATAGTCAACAGTTAGAAGATACCAAAGGGGTAATCAGAAGCCCTGAATCTAAGAAGGACAGACAATACAATGGCCTAGAGTTAGAAGATACCAAAGGGATATTCAGAAGCCGTAAATCTAAGACGGATAGACAATGCAATGGTCTAGAGTTAGAAGATACCAAAGGAGTAATCAGAAGCCGTAAATCTAAGAAGGATAGACAATACAATGGTCTAGAATTAGAAGATACCAAAGGGGTAATCAGAAGCCGTAAATCTAAGAAGGAAATACAATACAATGGCCAAAAGATATCAAAGGGGTAATCAGAGGCCGTAAATCTAAGGACAAACAATACAATGGTCTAGGGTTAGAAGATACCAAAGGGGTCATCAGAAGCCGTAAATGTAAGAAGGACAGACAATGCAATGGTCTAGAGTTAGAAGATACCAAAGGGGTAATCAGAAGCCGTAAATCTAAGGACAGACAATACAATGGTCTAGAGTTAGAAGACGCAGAAGCCGTAAATCTAAGAAGGGCAGACAATACAATGGTCTAGAGTTAGAAGATATCAAAGGGGTAATCAGAAGCCGTAAATCTAAGGACAGACAATACAATGACCTTGAGTTACACGATATCAAAGGGGTAATCAGAAGCCGTAAATCTAAGAAAGACAGACAATACAATGGTCTAGAGTTAGAAGACACCAAAGGGGTAATCAGAAGTGGTAAATCTAAGGACAGACAATACAATGGTCTAGAGTTAGAAGACGCCAAAGGGGTAATCAGAAGTCGTAAATCTAAGAACGATAGACTATGCAATGGTCTAGAGTTAGAAGATACCATAGGGGTCATCAGAAGCCATAAATCTAAGAAGGACAGACAATACAATGGTCTAGAGTTAAAAGATACCAAAGGGGCAATCAGAAGCCGTAAATCTAAGAAGGATAGACAATACAATGGTCTAGAGTTGGAAGATACCAAAGGGGTAATCAGAAGCCGTAAATCTAAGGACAGACAATACACTGATCTTGAGTTAGAAGATATCAAAGGGGTAATCAGAAGCCGTAAATCTAAGAAGGACATACAATACAATGGTCTAGAGTTAGAAGACACCAAAGGGGTAATCAGAAGCCGTAAATCTAAGGACAGACAATACAATGGACTAGAGTTAGAAGACACCAAAGGGATAATCAGAAGCCGTAAATCTAAGAAGGACAGGCAATACAATGGTCTGGAGTTAGAAGACACCAAAGGGTTAATCCGAAGCCGTAAATCTAAGGACAGACAATACAATGGTCTAGAGTTAGAAGATACCAAAGGGATAATCAGAAGACGTAAATCTAAGGACAGACAATACACTGATCTTGAGTTAGAAGATATCAAA
The DNA here is from genome assembly GCA_963383655.1 of Bathymodiolus septemdierum. Classification (NCBI taxonomy): domain Eukaryota; kingdom Metazoa; phylum Mollusca; class Bivalvia; order Mytilida; family Modiolidae; genus Bathymodiolus; species Bathymodiolus septemdierum. The sequence goes on along the minus strand of OY726517.1, from coordinate 102,888,444 downwards.
GGGGTAATCAGAAGCCGTAAATCTAAGAAGGACATACAATACAATGGTCTAGAGTTAGAAGACACCAAAGGGGTAATCAGAAGCCGTAAATCTAAGGACAGACAATACAATGGACTAGAGTTAGAAGACACCAAAGGGATAATCAGAAGCCGTAAATCTAAGAAGGACAGGCAATACAATGGTCTGGAGTTAGAAAACACCAAAGGGTTAATCCGAAGCCGTAAATCTAAGGACAGACAATACAATGGTCTAGAGTTAGAAGATACCAAAGGGGTAATCAGAAGACGTAAATCTAAGGACAGACAATACACTGATCTTGAGTTAGAAGATATCAAAGGGGTAATCAGAAGCCGTAAATCTAAGAAGGACATACAATACAATGGTCTAGAGTTAGAAGACACCAAAGGGGTAATCAGAAGCCGTAAATCTAAGGACAGACAATACAATGAACTAGAGTTAAAAGACACCAAAGGGATAATCAGAAGCCGTAAATCTAAGAAGGACATGCAATACAATGGTCTAGAGTTAGAAGACACCAAAGGGGTAATCCGAAGCCGAAAATCTAAGGACAGACAATACAATGGTCTAGAGTTAGAAGATACCAAAGGGGCAATCAGAAGCCGTAAATCTAAGGACAGACAATACACTGATCTTGAGTTAGAAGATATCAAAGGGGTAATCAGAAGCCGTAAATCTAAGAAGGACATACAATACAATGGTCTAGAGTTAGAAGACACCAAAGGGGTAATCAGAAGCCGTAAATCTAAGGACAGACAATACAATGGACTAGAGTTAGAAGACACCAAAGGGATAATCAGAAGCCGTAAATCTAAGAAGGACAGGCAATACAATGGTCTGGAGTTAGAAGACACCAAAGGGTTAATCCGAAGCCGTAAATCTAAGGACAGACAATACAATGGTCTAGAGTTAGAAGATACCAAAGGGGTAATCAGAAGACGTAAATCTAAGGACAGACAATACACTGATCTTGAGTTAGAAGATATCAAAGGGGTAATCAGAAGCCGTAAATCTAAGAAGGACATACAATACAATGGTCTAGAGTTAGAAGACACCAAAGGGGTAATCAGAAGCCGTAAATCTAAGGACAGACAATACAATGGACTAGAGTTAGAAGACACCAAAGGGATAATCAGAAGCCGTAAATCTAAGAAGGACAGGCAATACAATGGTCTGGAGTTAGAAAACACCAAAGGGTTAATCCGAAGCCGTAAATCTAAGGACAGACAATACAATGGTCTAGAGTTAGAAGATACCAAAGGGGTAATCAGAAGACGTAAATCTAAGGACAGACAATACACTGATCTTGAGTTAGAAGATATCAAAGGGGTAATCAGAAGCCGTAAATCTAAGAAGGACATACAATACAATGGTCTAGAGTTAGAAGACACCAAAGGGGTAATCAGAAGCCGTAAATCTAAGGACAGACAATACAATGAACTAGAGTTAAAAGACACCAAAGGGATAATCAGAAGCCGTAAATCTAAGAAGGACATGCAATACAATGGTCTAGAGTTAGAAGACACCAAAGGGGTAATCCGAAGCCGTAAATCTAAGGACAGACAATACAATGGTCTAGAGTTAGAAGATACCAAAGGGGCAATCAGAAGCCATAAATCTAAGAAGGATAGACAATACAATGGTCTAGAGTTAGAAGATACCAAAGGGGTAATCAGAAGTGGTTTATCTAAGGACTGACAATACAATAGTCTAAAGTTAGAAGATACCAAAGGGGTAATCAGAAGCCGTAAATCTAAGAACAGACAATACAATGGCCAAAAGATATCAAAGGGGTAATCAGAAGCATAAATCTATGAAGGACAGACAATGCAATGGTCTAAAGTTAGAAGATACCAAAGAGGTAACCAGAAGCCATAAATCTAAGGACAGACAATACAATGCCCTAGAGTTAGAAGACACCAAATGGGTCATCAGAAGCCGTAAATCTAAGAAGGACAGATAATACAATGGTCTAGAGTTAGCGGTTATCAAAGGGGTAATCAGAAGACGTAAATCTAAGAAGAACAGACAATACAATGGTCTAGTGTTAGAAGATACCAAAGGAGTAATTAGAAGCCGTAAATCTAAGGACAGACAATACAATGGTCTAGAGTTAGAAGATATGAAAGGGGTAATCAGAAGCCGTAAAGCTAAGGACAGACTATGCAATGGTCTAGAGTTAGAAGATACCAAAGGGGTAATCAGAAGCCGTAAATCTAAGAAGGAGACTATACAATGGTCTAGAGTTAGAAGATACCAAAGGGGTAATCAGAAGCCGTAAATCTAAGGACAGACAATACAATGGCCAAAAGATATAAAAGGGGTAATCAGAAGCCGTAAATCTAAGAAGGAGAGACTATACAATGGCCAAAAAATACCAAAGGGGTAATCAGAAGCCGTAAATCTAAGGACAGACAATACAATGGCCAAAAGATACCAAAGGGGTAATCAGAAGCCGCAAATCTAAGGAGGAAAGACTATACAATGGTCAAAAGATACCAAAGGGGTAATCAGAAGTCGTAAATCTAAGGAGGACAGACTATACAATGCCCAAAAGATACCAAAGGGGTAATCAGAAGCCGTAAATCTAAGGACAGACTATACAATGCCCAAAAGATACCAAAGGGGTAATCAGAAGCCGTAAATCTAAGGACAGACAATACAATGGCCAACAGAAAAAGGGCAAAAATGATCTACAAAACACCGCACAGAAAACTAGATTGAGCAACAGGAGCCACACTAAATATCGGGTTGCTCCGGAATGGTAAGAAGTTCATTCTTGCTCTGCTAGTGGCACTCGTCTCGTTAATCTTGTTACAATACAAACGTGGATATCAAATTTAGTGTGTACGACGCATTTCTGGTATAATCTTCATCAGGTACGCTCAAAATAGAAACACTGGAAAGCCAAATAATTAAAAGTTTCGGGAGCAATAAAACAATACCGGTGATCAGTCATAAATGAGGAAAGGACCGGATTGTGATTACGACAAACAGAACATATACCTGGTCATTTGTGACACAGATCTTCCGTAAAGGTTAACCAAGTCATGGTTGCATTCGTAACAGTTTCAAAGTGATGACTTCAACTTAGTTCAGTAGTTTCTTTGTTAGCAGCAACCTTCTATTAAGGATATCATGATGAGAACCACAAGCTCTGGAATATCATAGCAACTGTCTTGTCATCTTTTTTTTTTTTTTTTTAATTATCATTTGGTATTCAGCTTCTAATTATCCTCCTCTTCATTTTTTTAACAGTAGCAATTACTGAAGAAGAAATGTTCAATTACAAGATGACCAGTAATCTTTCCCCTTCTCCGAATAAAATGTTTTTAATGATGAAACTGTTTCCAGATGAAATGGTTCTACGCCCCTGGGTCTTCTTTCCTAGACGATATTTCATCAAAAATACAAAACATAAAGATAACAAAGATTCTTAGATGAAACCTGAGAATTACAGGAAAGATTCCATTACAACGTCTATAAAATGGAATGTTTTGAAGTTGCCAGAGGAAAATGATCAGTTTGTGCTGTTATGTTGATTGATTTTTTTATTGATTTTTTTGTGTTTTAACGCCACTTTCAGCTATATCATGGCGACCAGTTTTAGTGGTGGAAGAAGCCGGAGTACCAGGAGAGAACCATCGACCATGGGCAAGCAACTGGTAAACTTGTGGTAATTATAACAGTTTTAGAATATCATATGCAACAGGATTTTCTGCATCTATTACGCTTTCAGATCTGCTTACGCAAGTGTTATAAAACATTAGGAGTGTAATGGAAGTTAAAGGAAAATTTAGCGAGTAAAATTTTGATACTGAAAGAGCGACAATGTGAAACATGAAACATTATGAGTATGGGCTTAGACAAAAGAATTAGATGGATGATATGTGCGAAGCATAGGGTTGTAGTGGAGTAAGAAATCGAAGCAGAATACCTTCAAAATGTGTGACTCTAGGCCTAACTTTCAGCATGTGTCCCATTAAGACTTTACAGGACACGAGTTCTTCTCAGATCTTGTTAGAAGGTGTACTGATCATAACTCTATCTTGTTGTTAGGTGTGCTGACTCTATCTGTGGGACATTTGTTTCATGATTTGGAGATAAGCACTGATTCCTACCACCTGAAGCCAGATGTAATTACTGGACAAGTTGTTGTAGATGTCCGTCCTTATCTCCATGTTCTTTACAAATAATATTGTTGTTCAATGATTATTCTAAGTTGCATGGAAAGGGAAATAACTTAAAACAAATATGTAACAGTCGGACATTCAATTAAAAAGGTTACTCAAAAATACATGAACCCCCTAGATAAAAATATAAGAGTAAAGACGAACCGAACATCGTTTTTACTCTAAAATACCAATGGATATCACAACACGGTACTGGAAACATGAATACATGTAATTTTATAAACTTGGGACAACACTAACCCCACTAGGACAAGTAAAACAACGGGAGAGAACTCAGGTGTTCTGGAAGGGTAGGCAGTTCCTGCACCTGTCGTGTTACTCTTGTTGCAAAGCCGGTGATAAATCATAAATGAGGAAATGACCGTATTATGATTACGACAAACGGAACATATCCGTGGACATTTGTGACACCGATATTCCGTAATGGTAAACCAGATCATGGTGGCAACCGCAAAACCTTGGAAGTAATTACTTAAACTTAATATACATGTATAACCACTAGGAACCCTTGGTTCAGTAGCTTCCTTGTCAGCAACAACCTTTCATCAAGGAAATCATGATAGGAACTACAAGCTCTGGAATATCGTATGAACTGAGAGATATATACTTCATATGCAGGTGCTGCTGGAAAAAAATTGTTACATACAAATGGAGAGTTCAGAATGGGAAATTGAAACAATCTCTAGATCTTTTGTGGTAATGCTTCGTTGTGAACATGAAGTCAGTTTTTAAGTTTTTGTAGAAATTCGCTCTTCTGGTACCACACGAAACTCTATTCAACATAAAGGCTGATAACCTCCGATTACAGTATACCAGCAAATCTAGCAATGCTATTATTATTTTTAATTGTGGATCTTGTTTTTAAACAAAGTCGACATTTATATGAGTACCAATGGTGTCCCTGTTCTAATTAACGTGTCGTTTTATTTGTATGAAGCAGACTTCATTCATGAGCTTCTAACAAAAGAAGATAAGCTAGTGTGATCTGGTAATTTCATGTTCATAGTTGATGTCCTTTCACTAAATAAATGCCAAGTTTGGTGATTATGTTGATAGCATCTATTCATTTGAACTTGAGCAGTTTTATCTGCTTCATACCTTGACTTACTCTTAGAAATTGACAGGGTCGGTTAACAACCTAATATTACGACAAAAGGGGCGATATCAATCTTCCCACTGTGAACTTTTCATTTATGTAAGCAGCACCTGCTTACCAAGTATATCTCTCCAAGTTGAAAAGTCAAGTTCTATAATGATTTTCTTAAGAGTATTGCTGCTAACAATGAAGCTACATTTGACTAATCCCTGTGTTCCTAGTGGGTAAGTTCAAGTCATCCCTTTGAAAGTTTTTTAGTTGCCATCATGACTTGGTAAACTGTTACGAAATATCTGTGTTACTGATACAATGTGAACAAGAGAGAAATCTATGTGCAGGGTTCATTTAATTAAAGGTGCATTTTTACTATACAGTCAAACCTGCTTTAGTGACCACCTCTATTGAGGGTTCATTCAACCTATGCCAACATTTTAAAAAATATATATAAAAAGGTAAGAAAGATTGTTGGCATAATAGGTTGAATAGGTTAATTGTTATATAAACATGACTAGTCATGTTTAATTAGTGTAAAATCTGGGTAGATGTCAATTGTACTCCAATTAATTTTTAATGAATAAAGTAAGTAGAAAGTAAGTATCTAAAATCATATTTTATGGAAATAACAAACAAACTAGAGGCTCGGTGAGCCTGTATCGCTCACCTGACATAAATAAGTCCTCTTAAGAATGTCTGCATGCCGAATACATCTATTCAAATCCCATACTGCCATAGGGTTCTATGCTAAAACTATGTCTGCTCATGGCAGCCATCTTGGATGGAGGTCGTGGTCACCGGACACAATTTTGAAAGTATACTACCCAAGGACCATCCATGCCATGTTTGCTTTAAATTGGCTGACTGGTTTCAGAGGAGAAGACTTTTAATCAATTTTGCCATAGGGTCCTATGTTAAAGCTATGTCCGCTGACGGTAGCCATTTTGGACCGAGAATGGGGTCACTGAACACAATTTTGGAAGTTGACCACCTAAGGACCATCGATGACATGTTTGCTATATAAAAGTGGCTTACTGGTTTCAGAGGAGAAGATTTTAAAACATTTTTTCCCATAGGGTCCTATGTTAAAACTACAGTATGTCCAATGAAGGCGGCCAGCTTGGATGGAAGTCAGGGTCACTGGACACAATTTTGAAAATTGACCAGCTAAGGAACATCCATGCCATGTTTGCTTTAAATTGGCTTACTGGTTTGAGAGGAGAAGATTTTTAAACATATTTCCCATAGGGTCCTATGTTAAAACTATGTCCGCTGATGGTGGTCATCTTGGATGGAGGTTTGGGTCACTGGATATAATTTTGAAAGTTGACCATTTAAGGACCATTCATGCCATGTTTGCTTTAAATTGGCTTACTGGTTTCAGAGGAAAAATGTTCTAAACATTTTTCCCATAGGGTCCTATGTTAAAACTATGTCCGCTGATGGTGGCCATCTTGGATGGAAGTCGGAGTCACAGGACATAATTTTGAAAGTTGACCACCTAAGGACCATTCATGCCATGTTTGCTTCAAATTGACTTTGGTTTCAGAGGAGAAGACTTTTAAACATTTTTTCCATAGGGTCCTTTGTTACAATTAAGTCGAGTCATTGTGGCCATCTTGAATTTTCGATCGGCAAATAATTCACAATTTTAGTACAGGACCACCCAATGATCATTCCTGCAAAGTCACAATTCAATTGGCTTAGTGGTTTCTAACAAGAAGATTTTTTAACTTTCGACCAATCAGAACACATTATGGGCCCTGGCAACCATGTTGGATTTCCGATCAGCACCAAAAACAAAAATCTTGTATATGACCATCCAATGAACATTTCTGCCAAGTTTGGTTCAAATCTGTTTTGTGGTTTCAGAAAAAAAGATGAAAATGTGAAATTCCCATAGGGTCCAATGTTAAACTTAAGTCGAGTCATGGTGGCCATCTTGAATTTCCGATCGGCAAACAATTCACAAGTTTAGTACAGGACTACCCAATGATCATTCCTGCAAAGTCACAATTCAATTGGCTTGGTGGTTTCTCACAAGAAGATTTTTAAAATTTCAGCCAATGAGAACACATTATGGACCCTGGCAGCCATGTTGGATTTCAAATCAGCACCAAAAACACAAATCTGGTAGAGGACCATCCAATGAACATTTCTGGCAAGTTTGGTTGAAATCTGTTCTGCGGTTTCAGAGAAGAAGATTTAAATGTGAAAAGCTAACGGACGGACGGACGCTTACCCATGACAAAAGCTCACATGGCCTATGGCCAGGTGAGCTAAAAATCAGTATATCAGCACATATATTTAATATCAAACTTTATAAAAATAATTAGGATATTATTATAAGCACATATATTTTAACATCAATCATTATGAAAATAAATTAGGATATTATAAGCATATATATTTTTTTTATCATACTTCATGAAAATAAATTAAAGATATTATAGGCACAGATATTTTTGTTATCATACTTTATCAAAATAACCAAAAACAATCAGTATATTACACAATCACATTACAAATTGCTAAAAATACAATTGTCTTAGATTTTGGATAACAATGTTTGATTTAGAAATCATAGAAATTACGATAATTCTAAATTTTTTTTTTATATTTTATATAAATAATAAATTTCACTTTTGAGACCTGCATTTCCAATGTAACTTACCTGTAACTGTCATTAATTGCTATATAAACACCTGTAATAAAATATTTGTTGGCATACCTTGAATATGATATTTCAAAATGTTGGCGTAGGTTGAAGACACCCTATTAAGCAATAACTTGTATTATGTGACCTTAATTTTAATTTCCTTCACAGTGTATTTCACAGTAATAAATCCTGTATTTAGTGACCACCTGTCTTATGTGACCCTATTTCAACATTCCCTTGGAAGGTCACATAAGATAAGTTTGACTACCACCTCTTAGATACATGCCCTGTATATATTGTTGATTGTGGAAAGATTAAAAAAAAAAAAGACTCATCAATTGAAAGCGATTTGTCTTGAATGCATTCTACATTGGCACAATGTGGGAAATGGATCATAACTCAATATTTGTCTATCTTAGAGTAAATTGAACATATACTTATCCATTCAGTGATAGTGGAACATGTAATCCTTTTCAACATAAACAAAAACAGGAATCTAGGTCGTTTTTACAATCACACAAGTATGATTTATGAAAATATATATCAAGACTTAGGTTGTATATAGTGAAAGATAAAACATAGCAACAAATGACTTTAATATTCAATAATTCTAATACAAGTTAAACGTTTCTACCATATCTAATGAAAGCACTTGGTGATAACCTTCAAACTTTTTCCAACCAATGCCAATGGTATTCTCCTTGGATTAACTTGATGATGTTAATTGCATAACCTTTGAACTTTTCCAGCCAATGGTATTTATTCTCCTTGGGTTAACTTGATGATGGTGGTTGCATATAACCTTTGAACTTTTCCAACCAATGGTATTTTGTTTAGGTTAACTTGACTCTTGTTACCTTTCCACGTCATACTTAAAATGTAAATCACTCGCATTTAATTTAAGGGCAACCATTCTGTTCATTTTGTAGTTCATGTCTTCATCAAAATATTTTCTCCACTGGCCAACTTTACCTGAAATATATACAACCTCATGATGCTGTACACCTTTATAAACACATGATACAGGCCTTTCAATAAGATGTGGTACCATGTACTTTTACTCAGCTAAAATGGTCTTTGGTACCTCCTAATTTTAAAGAGAGTTGTTTAAGATATTAATGAAATTTTTTTCAAATTTTAATCAAAATACCACCAGTAAATAATGAAGTACTACTGGTACGCTTGAAAAATATTGAAAGCCCTTATGATGACTTTTTAATAATTCCTTTAAAGAAGTGAGAGTGTAAATGAACAAAGGCTTAGTGACTCATAAAGAGAGTGTGTAAATATTCACTTTCCCAGGGATGAGTGACAATCTAAATGGGAGCGTAAATACCTACAGATTAAAGATTTAGAGTATGAAAATACTTGAAAATGAGTCTACAGTGTTCAAATGCCCACAGATGAGTCTCCTCTACATTTATACTATTGGCTGATATGGTTTCTATCATGTAACAATAAAGTTATACTATTGACTCGCAGGAGGTTATAGGTTTGGCTTGGCTTATGGTGTTTAACGCCACTTTCAACAATATTTAAGTTATATCAGCAGTCAGTTTTATTGGTCGAGGAAACCGGAGTGCCCAGAGAAAACCACTGACCTGTCACAAGACACTGACAAACTTATCAAAAAATGTTGTATCGAGTAAACCTTGCCATGAATGAGGTTCGAACTCACAACTTTAGTGGTGATAGGCACTGATTAGGCCAAAAAAAAAAATATGTGTGTTTACGGTCACCCGACCCACCCTATTTTTCAGCCGCCGACCCTAACCTTTTTTATCGGCAATTATTGGACTCTAATTTTTGTTAGCGACCCTATCAATTTTTACACAGAATTTGGATAATCATTTTTGTTGTTTAATCAGCAGCAATGTTTTATTTATTCAACCGCTAGCTTTTTGTTGAAATTAAGAGCAAAGAAGGTGGAAAAACTATGTAATTCGTCATAAAACAACTTCAACAAATGACGGCTTACCGGAAATTTCGAAAATGAAATACCGGAATCGGATTCCGGAACCGGGAACGACTATTTCCGGTTTTGCCGATAGTTTAAAAAAAAAAAAAAAAAAAATTAATGCCGACCGACCCTAGATTTTTTTGACATGTGACAGTAAACACACATATATTTTTTTTTTGGCTTTACACAGGTAGATGTAAATCTAACTACCATACGATCACGTACATGATGGCCCTGTGGGGTTATACAATTTTTATTTGTGTAACTGCTGTGAATGGTAATAGTAAATAAATTCTGACAAAAGCAAACATATGATAAGAAAATAGTCTACCTTTTCTCAAGAATGTATTTGCTGGATCAGACTTATCCCAAAGTCCTAGATCTCTCATCCATTCGTAATTAACTTGTTCATTGTTCTTCATGCTGTCAAAGCTACAGTGACCTGCTATTAATTTAACCTCTTTATCTGTAATATCTTTGTTGAGGAAATGTGCAACTCTTTTAATACTTCCTTCTAAATCCTGAAATTAAATGATAATTATGCAATGTTCTCTTTTAATACTTCCTTCTAAATCCTGAAATTAAATGAAAATTATGCAATGTTCTCTTTTAATACTTCCTTCTAAATCCTGAAATCAAATGACAATTATGTATTGTTAGAGTTACTCCCCTTACAACATTTGTAAAGCTATAGAAATTTCAGGGTCTTTTTAACACAAAAACAATCCCCCCATTCTTTCATCTAATAAGAAGGACAAAAAACGAAATACTGTGAAATCACTTTTATTTGTGGGGTACCAATTATCGTGGTTTTCGTGAGTAGGCTGATCCACGAAATTAAGAATCCAACGAATAATGAAACTTGGGAAGCAGTTTGACATCTATATATAGCCATTCTGTCCTCGAGTGACCTCGACTTTCTGGACCAGTTGCATAGGGTACAGTTGACAATTTTAATGATGAAATAAGTATACCTTTTAATGGGTTATAATCCACATGAACATGTTTGTGAATGATTTGATTTTGAATGCATGTGTAAAAACAACAGAAATGTTTATTTGTGAAAAGATTTTAACATCTTCCGGTATCAAAATTTACTTCAAAACCATACACTAGCAGTGACACATTTCTAAGTGTTGTATAAACATTTCTCTATTAAATTATTACACCCTTCAATTAACATATTTGATCACCTTTCTTTTAACAATAATAGTTAACTGTACATTTGACCTGGGTCAGGATTAATCTTGTGACACGACTACGAGTGGTTTCAATCTGAGATAAAGGGTTATAAAAGATATAACATTTTGAAGTAATTTTACAAGTACAATCAATAATGAGAACAAACAAACTAAAAAAAGTTATGAAAAACAAAATTGAAAATAAAATGGAGATAAAATATTTGTAAAACATAAAAACAAATTTAATATATATTGATGGAAATTGCTTATAATGTACATGCTCATAAAATAATTTCAGATGATTTTTATTTTAATTTTCAAATTCGATAAAATAACACTGATTTGCACTGATTTATAATAATGAGATTCAAAAACTGATTTTTTTCCGATTCTAAGTTGATATATGTAAAAGAATAATTTAGAAAATGAACACATTAATATCCACATTCCACTTCCGATTACATAATTCTACGGCTCATCTGTCTAATGTATTGAAGCTTTCTCGAAGTTTTGATACCCAGTGAAACTTATTATGTTGAAAATATAAAATCAACAAATTTTATTTTGGTACAAACACAAAATCCACGAATTTACGAATCCACGAACTTGTAATTTTTAACCAAACCACGAAAATTGATACCCACAAAGAAAAGTACTTTCACAGTAACTCCTTCAAATGGTTCAGTCAAACTGCCTGAACTATATGTGAATCTTGGTATGGTAAGAAGCAGGCAACCAAAGTTTGATGTTTGAGGAATTCCATTTAAAATGTAAGAGTAGTTGCATGTACAAACTCTTTTATGAAATATTGTAATTGAAAATGAGCAATAACTCCTCCAAAATAGATCATATCTAATCACTGTAATGATATGGTACTTAATAAGCAAGCAGGCAAATTATCTAGAGATTTCCATTTAAAATGTAGGAGAAGTTGCATCTACAAACGTTTTGATGAAATGTTCTAAGTGAAAAAAGGACAATAATTTCTTCAAAATAGATCCAATGAAATCGCTGTAACGAATTGTGAAAAAAGTCAAAATTTGTCCAACCGATTCCAATTTCTTTAGCTATATATAGGTTGTCTGCTTTCATTTTTTTTTTTTAAGACTATTCCTATGATTTTTTTTTATTTTATTTCGTTCAACGGTAAACAAACTAATACCATATTTGTATTCAGATTTTTTCGTGTATCGTCTATTCATGTTTGGACCACTTAAATTAACTAACAATAACCTCATACCTCTATCATGTCTTCATATGTCAAAAATAAAACATTAGGATCCTCTCTTAGATTCCAAAAGCCTAACACATGGTCTGACCAAGGACTGTATGCCACTGAAACATATATAATAAAGTAATCATAGACCCCATGCCCCTTAACCAATGTGAAGATACCAAGATGGGAAAATGGTTGCCCATTTCTGATTTTTCTGAGATTATGAATCTTAACTCCTTCAGCTGTTCAATGTGTTTGGTTGTAGCTTCATTTATATTTCACGGAAATCAAATAAAGCATAAAGGCACTAATAATGATGTGAAACTTATACAAGTCACTCTCCTACAATTAAAGTAATGATATCATTGGTGGACAATTGCTTTACTAAATGACACAAAAAAAGAGGACGAGTGGGGATCAAAGGGGGCAGTTAACACTGAACATACATCTAGGGATCAGTAGTCGGGAGGGTTGAGAAATTCTAATAAAACGTCAGCTAGTTAATAATGGTATAAATTAGCTTTAAGTTGAATGTAATACAATATTTGGAGTCTTATTTCCTTTTAAATGATGGTTATACAGTATAATATACTACACCAAATCAAACCAATCTTTAATCAGTAACAAGGATCATTGTGTTCAAAATACAGAGTGATCTGACAACTAGAATTTAAGTTATCAAAATACAGAGTGATCTGACAACTAGAACTTAAGTTATCTGACAACTAGAACTTAAGTTATCTGACAACTAGAACTTAAGCTATCTGACAACTAGAACTTAAGTTATCCGACAACTAGAACTTAAGTTATCTGACAACTAGAACTTAAGCTATCTGACAACTAGAACTTAAGTTATCCGACAACTAGAACTTAAGTTATCCTACAACTAGAACTTAAGTTATCTGACAACTAGAACTTAAGCTATCCAACAACTAGAACTTAAGCTATCTGACAACTAGAACTTAAGCTATCCAACAACTAGAACTTAAGTTATCTGACAACTAGAACTTAAGTTATATCTGACAACTAGAACTTAAGTTATCTGACAACTAGAACTTAAGTTATCTGACAACTAGAACTTAAGCTATCTGACAACTAGAACTTAAGCTATCTGACAACTAGAACTTAAGTTATCCGACAACTAGAACTTAAGTTATCCTACAACTAGAACTTAAGTTATCTGACAACTAGAACTTAAGCTATCCAACAACTAGAACTTAAGTTATCTGACAACTAGAACTTAAGTTATATCTGACAACTAGAACTTAAGTTATCTGACAACTAGAACTTAAGTTATCTGACTAGAACTTAAGCTATCTGACAACTAGAACTAAAGCTATCTGACAACTAGAACTTAAGCTATCTGACAACTAGAACTTAAGTTATCTGACAACTAGAACAACTAGAACTTAAGCTATCTGACAACTAGAACTTAAGTTATCTGACAACTAGAACTTAAGTTATCTGACAACTAGAACTTAAGTTATCTGACAACTAGAACTTAAGTTATTGCACAGAAACCAACGTATACTTTTAACATTTTTAACATTTTCGTTGATTTTTTTTTCAAATCATTATCAATAATTAACAATATTATTTAACAGTATTAGTAAATTCACATACCACGTGCTAGTGAGCGTCCAAGACAATAACAGGTACGATTTCAACTTAGGCAAAACATCGGCACAGACAAACATTATATAATTAGTTAGATATTACACCTTAGAATGGCCAGTCTTACAGTTGTATCAATAAATTATGTAACTTTCAAGAAATTTTGTAAAGTAAACCAATTTTTTTAATATATAAATTATCATAATTACCAATAATTAAAACAAATGGAACATTTCCATAGGGATATAAATATTACAAAAATGAACTTTAATAATATCCCTTTAGAGCATCTGAGAAATGTGTCAGACAAGTTCACACGGAGAAAGAAAGAAAGAAAGTAAGAAAGAAATAAAGGAAAAGAAAGAAAGAAAGAATGAGAGAGAGGCTTGTGGTGTTTCATGCCACTTTCAACAATATTTCAGTTATATCGTGGTGGTCAGTTTAATGTTTGAGGAAACCAGGGTACCCGGAGAAAGCCACCGACCTGCCGCAAGTCACTAACAAACTTTATCACATAATGTTGTAACGAACACACCTCGCCATGATCAGGATTTAAACTCACCACTGGTGATAGGTACAGATTGCATGCGTACCGGTAGTTGTAAATCAAAATACCTTACGATCACGACAGCCCGACCGAAAGAAAGAAAGAAAGAAAGAGAAAAAAAATAAGGAGAAGAAATGAGGCAGAAACAGTAAGTCTCTAAACTTTATTTTGGGAGACTTACTTTATCCAAATGTCCAATCCTTACCTTTACTGTTGACAAATTGATCTAAGTAGTTTCCAAATTCACCATCAAAAGATTTTAACATTTTAGCAAAATGATAGTTGGAAACTGACGTATCCTTTGGATTTCTAGCCACATATATCACCTGAAATAATAAAAAAAATTATAAAATAATGAAACACTGTTGTCTAAAAAGTTTTGCTTAGATCCATGTATATATTTTTTTTGTATATTATCGAATTGAAATAGAAAACTACACTCTTCACAGCCTGCATCACTAACAATGTTATTTGATGCAGTTTCGATTCAAGTTTTGTAATTTTTGGGGAAAAGGCTTTTTATTTGTTTTTCATAGTTTTACAATGTGCTGTTGAACAAACAAAGAATGAGCTGTTGAACCAACAAAGAAATTTCTGATTCACACAAAAAATAATAATAAATTAAATGAATATTCATGTACTGTTTCAATTCAATCAATTTCTAGTACATGTACAGTAATATAGATATATCTTTTGTTCTATTTAATATTTTCTCAAAATTTCTTTTGTATTTAGAGTGTTACTTGATATCACACAAAAGTCATTAGAAAGTAGGTAAATATATAAAACAGAACAACAGATATATCTATAACACCAAGATGAGTGATATGTCACACTACGTCCCTGACTGTACTGTAGAATCAGAGTATAAAGGGTTACGCCTAGAGCAGTATTATACCATAAACATTTTCCCCAAGAACATGTATATGTTTTTGTACATGAACAGAAAAATAGAACAAAACCTTTTTCAAGAAAATTATTGACACTTTTTTTGTATTCTAATACACACTTTCAAAAGTCATTTCTAGTTATACACTCAGTAAAAACGTATAAACTGTAACATTTCTAAAGTACAATGAAACTATGTGCAGATTTTAAGAGTGAGCAATTTTTCACCTACATGTATGTTATAGCAAGAACATTATTTAGGTTAAATGATGATGTCTTCTTTGCAATAGATCAATATGCTTTGGTTGAATTTTTATAGTGCTAGCTAACTAAAACAACAGTACAGTCAACAGGTAGACACGTCGCTCCTCTCAGACATATTGTAGACACGTTGCTCCTCTCAAGACATATTGTAGACACGTCGCTCCTCTCAGACATATTGTAGACACGTCGCTCCTCTCAGACATATTGTAGACACGTTGCTCCTCTCAGACATATTGTAGACACGTCGCTCCTCTCAGACATATTGTAGACATGTCGCTCCTCTCAGACATATTGTAGACACGTCGCTCCTCTCAGACATATTGTAGACACGTCGCTCCTCTCAGACATATTGTAGACACGTCGCTCCTCTCAGACATATTGTAGACACGTCACTCCTCTCAGACATATTGTAGACACGTCGCTCCTCTCAGATATATTGTAGACACGTCGCTCCTCTCAGACATATTGTAGACACGTCGCTCCTCTCAGACATATTGTAGACACGTCGCTCCTCTCAGACATATTGTAGACACGTCGCTCCTCTCAGACATATTGTAGACACGTCGCTCCTCTCAGACATATTGTAGACACGTCGCTCCTCTCAGACATATTGTAGACACGTCGCTCCTCTCAGACATATTGTAGACACGTTGCTCCTCTCAGACATATTGTAGACACGTCACTCCTCTCAGACATATTGTATCGAATTCAATCCATCCAACCTTTGTTCTTACCCCTAGGACCCTAATCTAATGCATGCATAGTGAAAAAGCAACTTCATAGTCTTTGGTTGACCTGACTCGAACTGAAAACTACGATCTATTGCACTGAAGGCTTTACACCAATGATACATTTTTGTGCCAGTCCCAAAGCACTGGGCCTGGATTTCCAACATCACATGTCATGGTCTTTTTGTGTTCAGTGAGTTCAGTTGGGAGCAGGGGTGATTCTTCTTTTTGCTGATATTGGTGGAATTGATAATCATCACTGTTTAAATTTTCTTTTCATAATAAACATTATGAATAGTGATCATTCTATATGTACAAAACAAATTATATACAACAAAGTCTGATAAAAAAAAGGCCTACTTTTGCTTTGTTCAGATCTTCAGGTAAGAATTTGAGTGGCATATGAGTCTTAATGTATCTTGGAGATGGCATATTGTCTATCACATCTAAACCAGGTGTCAAGTATTCAAGGTATGGGCATCTCTCGTCAATCGTTAATGACTTCGCCTTCACTATATCCAGGTTAGAATTAATCATATATACCATCTCCTGTGCCCATGTTGTTCCTTAAATATAAAATTTCACTATTTATTTAGATAAATTCATTAAAATTACTTCTCATTTGATAATCTATGGTCTTACATATAGACAAACGTTTGTCTAATATAGACTGATTCTTTACTGATATCATTCATTCTCAAAAATTTTACATTAATACTATTTTTAATGTTGTTTCTTTTTACAGAATTTTGAAAGGATGAATTTTTTTATTAGTGGGGATAATTTTCATTAAAAGGTCTATGTTTCATCTTTCTGTTCATGTATAAAACTAGAGGATCACCTGAGCCTATATCGCTCATCTGATTATTCACATGCACGTTTATGTACTTATCTGTACTATCGTTATTATTAGCTTACTTTTCAAAAATATTTTATTGACAAAAATTAAGTTCATTTGTTGTAATATCTTTATTTTTAAATCGGGACTGAACAACTTTTATTTTGGGGCCAGATAAACAAGACCGGAACTACATGATGGAATGGAAAGGATATTACATATAGCATGCATGTATCTGTCGGTTCAAAAGCTCATTGAGAGCTTATGTTATTTTGCTACGTATATGGGCAAGAATTAGCTAATGTAACTTCAAGTGTGACATTGCAAGAAAAAAATTCAAAAAATTCATAAGCCTTCAAATTTTGTACAAACTTGCTTCAGTTTAGAACAAAGGAAATTAATGAATTTAGAGCATGTAACATGGACACTATTTCCAAATTGAGATTAATGGTTCTTTAACTCATTTAAAATTAAATATCAGATATATTTATCACAAAACATTGTCCATCATCTCGACTTAAAAATTTGTATTTTCTTTATTTTTCACATATTTCAGAAATTCTGTGAACACAGGTTTCCTCTACTTCTGTCAATGTTACATGCAACTATTAAGAGATAAATATAATTATGTTCTTGATGAACATGAAAAGGCATTTTTTCATTGTGTTACCCTCACATTAAAAAATTCTATCAATATTTTTGCAACTTTCTCTTTTCTGTCATAAAGTAGTGATGCATAATGTTGCATGTAACGCGGACACAAAAAGTATGAATCATAAACCATATAAAAGATATAAAAAGACCCCATAACACCATCTGAATGTAAATTATACAATTATACTCCCACATTTCTCATATATAATATCATTTAAATAGTCGCATGTAACATTGACACCAAAAACGTGCAACTGTTAAGAAGGATGATAGATATTTTGAAAAAAATCACAAAACTCAAGGAAACTGTTCAGATCCAATTAAGAGCATTGAGAATTTCCAGGTGGAAATGGATTAAATGAATTTTCAGACACTTCTGGCTAAGTATAAAATGAGGCAACTTCAAGAGATTTTGTTGTTTTCCAAGTTGTATCGTCGTAATCACTGACACCACATCGTTTTGTATTTGTATTCAAATAATTTTACTTGAATTGCATCGATGTTATAAATGTTCCATACAAAGACCTGTGGCCACTACATTAATTAATTACATGGCAGGTGATGCATGCATAGCAGGAGATGCTTACTCTGTCGATGCACCTAGTCTAGCTCCATGGGAGTTTCATGTGATCACGATTCTTGTATTGAATTTGTTTTTCCTTATTGATTTACTACATGTAGCTAAAAGATGAACATCTGTATACTACTGTTAAACCTTATTTTGGTGTTATCTTTGTCTGCATTGTTCATTTAAAGAATAAACAACTAAACATATCTCAACAATTTTATTTTTAACAACTTAGAGGTTGAACTTGTAATGGTACATGTACATTTGTATCTTGAACCAAATCTGGTAACTCCAAAATGTCAGTGAAATCGGTAAAAAATACAGAAAAGGTCTCTGGCACAAGATTCCACTTCTGGCCTCCTCCCTCATAGTACTGTATCCAAAATATGTCTTTGTCAATTTTGGTGATCTGTTAAGATAAAATAAAGTATAGGTAGTTAATAGCAATCAAGAGATATTAATATTTTGTTCAGAAATGATGTGCTAATCTTTACAGACAGAAAGATGGATGGAAACCTTTTCTCTCTGATAGTTGTCATAATTATGTTGTTCATGCTTTGGGTTATAGTGTTATACTAAATATTTTAGTTTCATTTTTAAAGTTTTTTTGACATAGTGTTGCTTTAGGCTGCAAAAACAGATCACAATGCATATCCTGCCAAGTCCATGTTTTGCTATATGAAACCCCAAAAATTGAGTTCATAGAAAATCAAGGGTCTTACACGGGTACACAAAAATTGTTCTCATTCTTAAGGGTTTCAGTCATCTCGTAAGATGGTGTTGAAATTTTGCATGTAACAAAAAAAACTGGACACAAAACGTTCTCGTCAAGTTACATGAAATTATTGAGGAAAAAATAAGCACAAATAATTAAAACTCATTTATTTCTTTTTTTATTAAACATCAAATTTCAATTTCAACAACACATACAGAGATTATGGAATGAATAATTGCATACACAGTCATTAGGTGTGTAGCATGTAACCTGGACACACAGGTAAAGAGATGTTGTGTCAATGTTATGTGCACTTTAGCGATAAGAATTACCAGTAAATATTGCTAGTCTTAAAATCAGGAAAGTTCAACAAATTCTCCATAAAGAAAAGCATGTATACTATTGATATTTGATTTAATTTTATGCACTGCCAGATTTTTGCAAAAAGTGTAATAAAGTAATATTGTTTCTATTTTCGTGTCAATGTTACGTCTCATGAGTCATGTTTTCAAATTAAGTGGTCAGCTATCGTTGTAATGCTGAGAAAGAATACAAGTACTAGTGAATTAAATTGGCAATAAATTTGTGGTATTTCACGTGAAAAATTAAATTGATAAGGCAAACAATACAGAAAATAGCTAATGCATGTATTATAGACACCTTTCTTTGGTAAATATTTTCGGGTCAAGGATACGTACAGAAATCTCTCCTAACATAAAAACACTATTGTAAGGGTCAAACCTGTATAAATACGAGATCTACTCAATTTTTGGGGGAAAAAATGCAAAGCAAATCACACAACATTATCAAAGATCCTATTTTACTCAGAAAGTGTGTGTAACACTTCGTTGTGTGGTCAAATTTACGAGATCCCGCTCTCTCATCGTCTTCTTGATCACTGGTATGCGCCATGTTGGAAGGACGACAAAGTCATTTGTCAACGTAATTGGGAGCGGGTCGAAATGCCATAAAAAACATTATCATAACGTTAACTGTTAAAAAAGTACAACTGTTTTAAAAAGAGGAGTATTTTGGGGAAGTTTTGACACGAAAATCAATTATATTTTCTTACCTGATATATTTTTCAAACTCCAGTTGATTGATGAGAATTACGACAACCAAATCGTACCTAGTGTTGACACCTTTGTAAACATGCAATGTTGGACCGATGTCACGTTTTCAAAATTAATTAGCTGAGGAAAACGTGCAAGTAACGGTTGTTGACGGGAAAAATTATGTACATTGGTCCATTTTCAATTGTATTTTTTGGCAGCAATAATCAGATTCTGTACAAAACAGGCGTTTTAATCGATAGACCGATCATTCTGCAGTTGATTAACAACTATTACAGCAGCACAATTCTTCAGGCATATCATAAATATGACTTGGAGTTTTACCACTACAGAAATGCCACACTTTTTGCCTATAATTTTCCACTCAGGCAGCACACAACTTGTGCTGATTCCTTGTTATTTTTTCAATTGGATCCATTTTTATTTGCATATGGCGATAAAGATAAACCTACTTTAATATTTAAACAATGTTTATTCTCCATACTTGCATGATTTTGTTTGTTTTTTATTGGATAAACAACATTGACACTAAAATTTCATTAGCGAATTCTTGCCCATATATTTTGGTGACTTTAAAGTAAAGCTTATCTTATTTTATTTTATGAACTACTTGGGGATGGATCAAATGGAAATCGCTATCATGTGACGGATCAAATGGAAATCGCTATCATGTGACGGATCAAATGGAAATCGTTATCAGGAGCATGTAGAAGCTAATCGAGTATACCTGATCTTGGAAATGAAACAACCCATACATCATCTGTCCTTACTTCAAATGTGTTAAGCTTGTCTAAAGTTTGTTCTGCAAATTTTGGGAGGACAACTCCTTTGTATCGTATAAATTTTGTTTTCCTGCCATTCATTGACCTTTCATCCTCTATTCCTTTAGCTCTTCTGAGAACTTTCTCTGAATAACTTTTAGCTATTGCAATAAACAAACAAGCACCGAATCCAAAGGAAACATATGTGGCCCATAATAAATATTTTCTGTTCACGCTACCAGTAGGCCCACTTTGAGAATGACTTTGTCTTCGACTCTGTGAAAAATGTGTACAATATCTTGAATGTTGAATGTTAAAATTAAATAAATATGTTCTTGAATTCATATCTTTGTATTCTTGATAAGGAAACACATGACTTAAAGTTGAATGTCTGCATTCTAAAATCACAGAAAAAGAGTTCGATCTAGATCTAATAGAATTTCCAATACACCGTGTTACCATCTGCAGCATGATGCAAGTATGGGGATATTAAAGTACGGGGGAAAGAAATATACTTCTTCATCTACTTATTTGTAAAGAGTCGTTTCGTATACCTGTCCACTTCTGATCCAATCGTAACTACTCGGCCATTCTCGCTACCCTACAAGTTATTTGTAGGGTAGCGAGAATGGCCGAGTAGTTACGATTGCTTCTGATCGTTTCGCTCGGTGTATGACTATTCGTTAGAGTGAATTCGCCACTAAACCAAATATGTATGTCTGACTTTCATTTTAATCGAAAATATAAAAAAAAATGCAAAATAATAATAAATTTCAGGTTTTTCATCCTAACAATAACAAATTCCATACAGCCTATGGTTAAAAAATATTTTCAATCTGTGCAGATTTATATTATTTATCATTGACTGTTTGATTTTCTTTAATTGATATATTGTGATTTGAAGTGCCTGTGCTTTATCTTTCCCACACGGGACAACGGGCTTCCACATACAGCTGTTTTAAAGTCGAGAACACTTATGTTGGTTCAATTCACCCCGGTTGTATTGTTGGGTTCGTACGCTTGTTGCTCATATTTTTAGTTTTGCGCGTTGTGTTGTGGTTGCTTTTCGTTTTTTTCTTCGTTCTGTGTCTTGTGCCCAGCATTGCTACATATCGAATTCCTTTAAGTAGTTAGTTCGCGAGGGGGATCACATTTTTGAAAGAATTATTTCCGGAAAATGTGAATTACTCATACACGAAACAGTGAATTTCTTGTCAAACGCAATCCCAGGTCTCGTTGCAATTGATTATCTTGTGCATTTTTCAACATTTGTATAATTTTATGTATACCTTTACAAACTAATGTGAAAAATTTATAAATATTTTTTTTTTAAAGTTTGATAAGTTGGTTTATTCTTGAACTAATTATAAAACATCTACATGTAACTGTTTCTAGCTGAAAAAAAGTAAGCGTTAGAGAAAACAGAAGTGGCAATCAAGAATGGACAATTAAGAGACGCCGGCAACATTGGGCACACAAGACACAGGACAAATAAGCATTCGAGAAAACAGAAGTGGCAATCAAGACTGGACAATCAAGAGACAATGGCAACATTGGACACACAAGACACACGACAAATAAGCGTTAGAGAAAACGGAAGTGGCAATCAAGAATGGACAATCAAGAGACACCGGGAACATTGGACACAACAAGACACAGGACAAATAAGCTTTAGAGAAAACAGAAGTGGCAATCAAGAATGGACAATCAAGAGACACCGGCAACATTGGGCATACAAGACACAGGACAAATAAGCTTTAGAGAAAACAGAAGTGACAATCAAGAATGGACAATCAAGAGACATCGGCAACATTGGGCACACAAGACACAGGACAAATAAGCGTTAGAGAAAACAGAAGTGGCAATCAAGAATGGACAATCAAGAGACATCGGCAACATTGGGCACACAAGACACAGGACAAATAAGCGTTAGAGAAAACAGAAGTGACAATCAAGAATGGACAATCAAGAGACATCGGCAACATTGGGCACACAAGACACAGGACAAATAAGCGTTAGAGAAAACAGAAGTGGCAATCAAGACTGGACAATCAAGAGACATCGGCAACATTGGGCACACAAGACACAGGACAAATAAGCGTTAGAGAAAACAGAAGTGACAATCAAGAATGGACAATCAAGAGACATCGGCAACATTGGGCACACAAGACACAGGACAAATAAGCGTTAGAGAAAACAGAAGTGGCAATCAAGAATGGACAATCAAGAGACATCGGCAACATTGGGCACACAAGACACAGGACAAATAAGCGTTAGAGAAAACAGAAGTGGCAATCAAGAATGGACAATCAAGAGACACCGGCAACATTGGGCATACAAGACACAGGACAAATAAGCGTTAGAGAAAACAGAAGTGGCAATCAAGACTGGACAATCAAGAGACATCGGCAACATTGGGCACACAAGACACACGACAAATAAGCGTTAGAGAAAACAGAAGTGACAATCAAGAATGGACAATCAAGAGACATCGGCAACATTGGGCACACAAGACACACGACAAATAAGCGTTAGAGAAAACAGAAGTGACAATCAAGAATGGACAATCAAGAGACAATGGCAACATTGGACACACAAGACACAGGACAAATAAGCGTTTGAGAAAACAAAAGTGGCAATCGAGAATGGACAATCAAGAGACACTGGCAGCATTGGACACACAAGACACACGACAAATAAGCGTTAGTGAAAACAGAAGTGGCAATCAAGACTGGACGATCAAGAGACACCGGCAACATTGGGCATACAAGACACAGGACAAATAAGCGTTAGAGAAAACAGAAGTGGCAGTCAAGACTGGACAATCAAGAGACACATGCAACATTGGACACACAAGACACAGGACAAATAAGCGTTAGTGAAAACAGAAGTGGCAATCAAGACTGGACGATCAAGAGACACCGGCAACATTGGGCATACAAGACACAGGACAAATAAGCGTTAGAGAAAACAGAAGTGGCAATCAAGACTGGACAATCAAGAGACACCGGCAACATTGGACACACAAGACACATGACAAATAAGCGTTAGAAAAAACAGAAGTGGCAATCAAGAATGGACAATCAAGAAACACCGGCAACATTGGGCACACAAGACACTGGGGGAAAAACGCAACACAACACAAAGCAAACTAAAAAGATGACCAACAGGTCGCCACCAGAAGTAGGAATGAATACAAGTTTTCGCGAACGGTAAGCGGTTCTTGTCTCTTGTAAGACACCCGCCATGTTACTCATATAATCGAGACGTTTTGACACCATTATACGTACATAAATACAAATAGCATAAATTAGACATGAGCACGCCTACAAACAACTGGGGACAAATACGAATTTTCTTAGTCGACAAAACAGGTCATTTGATCAGAAAAAAATAAAATAAAATAAGAGTGGTGTATATACTGAATAACGGATGTCGATATGTAACGTTCTGACTATATAGGCCTGTAATAGTTGTGTATATACAGAGTAACGAATGTCGTTATGCAACGTTCTGATTGTCTAGTCCTGTCATATGTTTTTGTATTATGTAACAAAGATCAAAGGTGCCGTGTTAAGTAAAGCTATTAAATTGAGAAATAATATAAGTTATTATCTTAACTAAAACAAGATAACATTACATACGTGACAGAAGAAAAATAACGTCCATAATTACTTTATACTTTAATCATAAATGTTAGCACAAAAGTAAGAGATGTAAATTCAGTTTAACTAATAATAAAGCAGCAATGAGACAATAGACATTGTAGGACGATTCCATAGACATATATCTTAACCCAACTAAAATTTCATGAGTATCTAATGGATGTACCTGTAATTCCAGGACAATCTCATGGATATATTTGTAATTCATTTAAAATCCCATTAGAATCTCATGGATATATCAGTAATTCACCTGAAATCACATGAAAATCCCACGGTTATAATCTGTAATTCTCCTGAAATCACGTGAGAACCCACGGATATAATCTGTAATTCTCCTGAAATCACATCAAAACTTCATGGATATAATCTGTAATTCTCCTGAAATCACATGAGAACCCACGGATATAATCTGTAATTCTTCTGAAATCACATGAGAACTTCACGGATATAATCTGTAATTCTCCTGAAATCACGTGAGAACCCACGGATATAATCTGTAATTCTCCTGAAATCACATGAGAACTTCACGGATATAATCTGTAATTCTCCTGAAATCACGTGAAAACCCACGGATATAATCTGTAATTCTCCTGAAATCACATGAGAACCCCACAAATATATCAGTAATTCACCTGAAATCACATGAGAACCCCACGGATATAAATATGTAATTCTTCTGAAATCCAATGGATAATTTTGTAATTCACATGAAAACTCACGAGAATCCCACGGACATATAGATCTGTCATTCACATAAAATCTCAAAGAATCTCATGGATATATTATCAATTCGTAAAAAGTTTCTTGTTTATCTATTAGTATTACTGTTTACATTGTTCACATTAAGTGGTTGAATGAATGATTGTTGTATAAAGCCAAATGAGTAATTTCTCAGCTTCATCATGACGAGAACAAGTTACATTATATGATATAATGGTATCCGCTTTGTACTAGACCAACACGCTTAGTTGGAATTTTACAGAGTTAGCTCACTAAACAGCAGTCAGCGGGTAGACATGTAGCTCCACTCGGGACACATTATCCTGATTCCGACCCAACCAGTCTTTACTACTTAACACAGCTTGCTTAGCGGAGAAGCAAGAAATCTTTGGATTGACTCGACAGAGGCTCGAATCCAAGATCCACAACAATCCAGACGAGCACGTTAACCATTGTACAACCGATGCTCCAGACAAGCACGTTAACCATTGTACAACCGATGACTGTTCACATTACAACAGTCTCAGTTATGACTGTCTTTGTACTGATAATAAAATGTACTAGTACCTGGTTGTGTACGAGATTTGCAATGGCACAATTTCTTTTACGCTAATCCAAGAGAGAACATGAGTACATTATATAAGTAGCCGTAGCTTCGATGTTGTGGGAGTAATACCTCTGAAAGGGGTGGATGTATGCTTGTTATGCGGGACACAGTTTTGCAATTCAAAATATTTATTAGCATTTTAAAATTGACCCGAGTAAATGTTATCAAGGACGAAATTCTAACTTTAGTTGTAAACAGACATATTATGATAAACAAAATAATTATTTAGACCATCTCTGTTATATCATTCATCAAACGAATTATAACAAACAAACAATTAAACGAAAACATGAAACAGTAATGAACATTAATTTAATTTTACTACATCAACTGACTATTAGTTATATCTTCTGACTTGTTTTTGTCTTCTTTCTTGTTTATTAAAGGATAAGGATAAATAAGAAAATGAATAATAAAGGGTTGAATGGGGTTCAATGATTAAAACAATCTTCTTTTTTTGTTTGCCTTTTTTATAAAAGAAACTAGTCCGATCCGTTGATTTCACTTTCCTATAGATAATTCTAATAGCGTGGTTTTGTTGATCGTATCTTCCACGTTGAGTTTGAAATAAATGAAACTACATCTACACCTAGGTCTACTTCATACCTTGACATACACCTCAAAATTGACAGTGAGGGCTGGTTAAGGATAAAATCTTACGACAAAAGAGATGATTTCAATTTCCCAATTGTGAACTTTCCATTTATATGTAGCAACATTTCAGCAGTACCTGTATATGAAATGTTTATCTCTCATTTGATCCGATAATCCAAAGTTAAAGATTGCCAACATGACCTGGTTAACCGTTACGGAATATATGTGTCACAAATGACCACATATATATATTTCGTTGGTCGTAATCATGATCCGATCCTTTCCTCATGCATGACTTATCACCGGAGTTGTAACAAGCGCGACACGACGGGTGCTACATGTGGAGCATGAACTGCCTACCCTTCCGAAGCACCTGTGTTCACCCGTGGTTTCTAGTGGGGTTCGTGTTACTCGATCTTTTGTTGTCTGTGTAATGTTTTGTATATCATTGTTTGTACTTTTTTCTTTTGGTCATTCTATTGTCTGTTCTTCTTCTTTTGGTCATTCTATTGTCTGTTCTTCTTCTTTTGGCCATTCTATTGTCTGTTCTTCTTCTTTTGGTCATTCTATTGTCTGTTCTTCTTCTTTTGGTCATTCTATTGTCTGTTCTTCTTCTTTTGGACATTCTATTGTCTGTTCTTCTTCTTTTGGCCATTCCATTGTCTGTTCTTCTTCTTTTGGTCATTCTATTGTCTGTTCCTCTTCTTTTGGTCATTCTATTGTCTGTTCTTCTTCTTTTGGTCATTCTATTGTCTGTTCTTCTTCATTTGGTCATTGTATTGTCTGTTCTTCTTCTTTTGGTCATTGTATTGTCTGTTCTTCTTCTTTTGGTCATTCTATTGTCTGTTCTTCTTCTTTTGGCCATTCTATTGTCTGTTCTTCTTCTTTTGGTCATTCTATTGTCTGTTCTTCTTCTTTTGGTCATTCTATTGTCTGTTCTTCTTCTTTTGGCCATTCTATTGTCTGTTCTTCTTCTTTTGGCCATTCCATTGTCTGTTCTTCTTTTTTTGGTCATTCTATTGTCTGTTCCTCTTCTTTTGGTCATTCTATTGTCTGTTCTTCTTCTTTTGGTCATTCTATTGTCTGTTCTTCTTCATTTGGTCATTGTATTGTCTGTTCTTCTTCTTTTGGTCATTGTATTGTCTGTTCTTCTTCCTTTGGTCATTCTATTGTTTGTTCTTCTTCTTTTGGTCATTCTATTGTCTGTTCTTCTTATTTTTGTCATTCTATTGTCTGTTCTTCTTCATTTGGTCATTGTATTGTCTGTTCTTCTTCTTTTGGTCATTCTATTGTCTGTTCTTCTTCTTTTGGTCATTCTATTGTCTGTTCTTCTTCTTTTGGCCATTCTATTGTCTGTTCTTCTTTTTTTGGCCATTCTATTGTTTGTTCTTCTTCTTTTGGCCATTCTATTGTCTGTTCTTCTTCTTTTGGTAATTCTATTGTCTGTTCTTCTTCTTTTGGTCATTTTATTGTCTGTTCTTCTTCATTTGGTCATTGTATTGTCTGTTCTTCTTCTTTTCGCTATTCCATTGTCTGTTCTTCTTCTTTTGGCCATTCTATTGTCTGTTCTTCTTCTTTTGGCCATTCTATTGTCTGTTCTTCTTCTTTTGGTCATTATATTGTCTGTTCTTCTTCTTTTGGTCATTCTATTGTCTGTTCTTCTTCTTTTGGTCATTCTATTGTCTGTTCTTCTTCTTTTGGTCATTCTATTGTCTGTTCTTCTTCTTTTGGTCATTCCATTGTCTGTTCTTCTTCTTTTGGCCATTCTATTGTCTGTTCTTCTTCTTTTGGCCATTCCATTGTCTGTTCTTCTTCTTTTGGTCATTCTATTGTCTGTTCCTCTTCTTTTGGTCATTCTATTGTCTGTTCTTCTTCTTTTGGTCATTCTATTGTCTGTTCTTCTTCATTTGGTCATTGTATTGTCTGTTCTTCTTCTTTTCGCTATTCTATTGTCTGTTCTTCTTCTTTTGGTCATTCTATTGTCTGTTCTTCTTCTTTTGGTCATTCTATTGTCTGTTCTTCTTATTTTGGTCATTCTATTGTCTGTTCTTCTTCATTTGGTCATTGTATTGTCTGTTCTTCTTCTTTTGGTCATTATATTGTCTGTTCTTCTTCTTTTGGTCATTCTATTGTCTGTTCTTCTTCTTTTGGCCATTCTATTGTCTGTTCTTCTTCTTTTGGCTATTCTATTGTTTGTTCTTCTTCTTTTGGCCATTCTATTGTCTGTTCTTCTTCTTTTTGTCATTCTATTGTCTGTTCTTCTTCTTTTGGTCATTCTATTGTCTGTTCTTCTTCTTTTGGTCATTATATTGTCTGTTCTTCTTCTTTTGGTCATTGTATTGTCTGTTCTTCTTCATTTGGTCATTGTATTGTCTGTTCTTCTTCTTGTCGCTATTCTATTGTCTGATCTTCTTCTTTTGGCCATTCTATTGTCTGTTCTTCTTCTTTTGGCCATTCTATTGTCTGTTCTTCTTCTTTTGGTCATTCTATTGTCTGTTCTTCTTCTTTTGGTCATTCTATTGTCTGTTCTTCTTCTTTTGGTCATTCTATTGTCTGTTCTTCTTCATTTGGTCATTGTATTGTCTGTCCTTCTTCTTTTCGCTATTCTATTGTCTGTTCTTCTTCTTTTGGTCATTCTATTGTCTGTTCTTCTTCTTTTGGTCATTCTATTGTCTGTTCTTCTTATTTTGGTCATTCTATTGTCTGTTCTTCTTCATTTGGTCATTGTATTGTCTGTTCTTCTTCATTTGGTCATTCTATTGTCTGTTCTTCTTCTTTTTGCCATTCTATTGTCTGTTCTTCTTCTTTTGGCCATTCTATTGTCTGTTCTTCTTCTTTTGGCCATTCTATTGTCTGTTCTTCTTCTTTTGGCCATTGTATTGTCTGGTTCTTCTTCTTTTGGCCATTGTATTGTATGTTCTTCTTCATTTGGTCATTGTATTGTCTGTTCTTCTTTTTTTCGCTATTCTATTGTCTGTTCTTCTTCTTTTGGTCATTCTATTGTCTGTTCTTCTTCTTTTGGTCATTGTATTGTCTGTTCTTCTTCTTTTGGTCATTCTATTGTCTGTTCTTCTTATTTTGGTCATTCTATTGTCTGTTCTTCTTCATTTGGTCATTGTATTGTCTGTTCTTCTTCATTTGGTCATTCTATTGTCTGTTCTTCTTCTTTTGGTCATTCTATTGTCTGTTCTTCTTCTTTTTGCCATTCTATTGTCTGTTCTTCTTCTTTTGGCCATTCTATTGTCTGTTCTTCTTCTTTTGGCCATTCTATTGTCTGTTCTTCTTCTTTTGGCCATTGTATTGTCTGGTTCTTCTTCTTTTGGCCATTGTATTGTCTGTTCTTCTTCATTTGGTCATTGTATTGTCTGTTCTTCTTCTTTTCGCTATTCTATTGTCTGTTCTTCTTCTTTTGGTCATTCTATTGTCTGTTCTTCTTCTTTTGGTCATTCTTTTGTCTGTTCTTCTTTTTTTGGTCATTCTATTGTCTGTTCTTCTTCTTTTGGCCATTCTATTGTCTGTTCTTCTTCTTTTGGCCAATCTATTGTCTGTTCTTCTTCTTTTGGTCATTATATTGTCTGTTCTTCTTCTTTTGGCCATTCTATTGTCTGTTCTTCTTCTTTTGGCCATTCTATTGTCTGTTCTTCTTCTTTTGGCCATTGTATTGTCTGTTCTTCTTCTTTTGGCCATTGTATTGTCTGTTCCTCTTCTTTTGGTCATTCTATTGTCTGTTCTTCTTCTTTTGGTCATTGTATTGTCTGTTCTTCTTCTTTTGGTCATTGTATTGTCTGTTCTTCTTCTTTTGGTCATTCTATTGTCTGTTCTTCTTCTTTTGGTCATTCTATTGTCTGTTCTTCTTATTTTGGTCATTCTATTGTCTGTTCTTCTTCATTTGGTCATTGTATTGTCTGTTCTTCTTCTTTTGGTCATTCTATTGTCTGTTCTTCTTCTTTTGGTCATTCTATTGTCTGTTCTTCTTCTTTTGGCCATTCTATTGTCTGTTCTTTTTCTTTTGGCCATTCTATTGTTTGTTCTTCTTCTTTTGGCCATTCTATTGTCTGTTCTTCTTCTTTTGGTCATTCTATTGTCTGTTCTTCTTCTTTTGGTCATTCTATTGTCTGTTCTTCTTCATTTGGTCATTGTATTGTCTGTTCTTCTTCTTTTCGCTATTCTATTGTCTGTTCTTCTTCTTTTGGCTATTCTATTGTCTGTTCTTCTTCTTTTGGCCATTCTATTGTCTGTTCTTCTTCTTTTGGTCATTCTATTGTCTGTTCTTCTTCTTTTGGTCATTCTATTGTCTGTTCTTCTTCTTTTGGTCATTCTATTGTCTGTTCTTCTTCATTTGGTCATTGTATTGTCTGTTCTTCTTCTTTTCGCTATTCTATTGTCTGTTCTTCTTCTTTTGGTCATTCTATTGTCTGTTCTTCTTCTTTTGGTCATTCTATTGTATGTTATTCTTATTTTGGTCATTCTATTGTCTGTTCTTCTTCATTTGGTCATTGTATTGTCTGTTCTTCTTCTTTTGGTCATTCTATTGTCTGTTCTTCTTCTTTTGGTCATTCTATTGTCTGTTCTTCTTCTTTTTGCCATTTTATTGTCTGTTCTTCTTCTTTTGGCCATTCTATTGTCTGTTCTTCTTCTTTTGGCCATTCTATTGTCTGTTCTTCTTCTTTTGGCCATTGTATTGTCTGGTTCTTCTTCTTTTGGCCATTGTATTGTCTGTTCTTCTTCATTTGGTCATTGTATTGTCTGTTCTTCTTCTTTTCGCTATTCTATTGTCTGTTCTTCTTCTTTTGGTCATTCTATTGTCTGTTCTTCTTCTTTTGGTCATTCTATTGTCTGTTCTTCTTATTTTGGTTATTCTATTGTCTGTTCTTCTTCATTTGGTCATTGTATTGTCTGTTCTTCTTCTTTTGGTCATTCTATTGTCTGTTCTTCTTCTTTTGGCCATTCTATTGTCTGTTCTTCTTCTTTTGGTCATTCTATTGTCTGTTCTTCTTCTTTTGGTCATTCTATTGTCTGTTCTTCTTCTTTTGGTCATTCTATTGTCTGTTCTTCTTCTTTTGGTCATTCTATTGTCTGTTCTTCTTCATTTGGTCATTGTATTGTCTGTTCTTCTTCTT
The DNA here is from genome assembly GCA_963383655.1 of Bathymodiolus septemdierum. Lineage (NCBI taxonomy): Eukaryota > Metazoa > Mollusca > Bivalvia > Mytilida > Modiolidae > Bathymodiolus > Bathymodiolus septemdierum. The sequence continues at coordinate 102,856,771 of OY726517.1, read as the reverse complement.
GTCGCTATTCTATTGTCTGATCTTCTTCTTTTGGCCATTCTATTGTCTGTTCTTCTTCTTTTGGCCATTCTATTGTCTGTTCTTCTTCTTTTGGTCATTCTATTGTCTGTTCTTCTTCTTTTGGTCATTATATTGTCTGTTCTTCTTCTTTTGGTCATTCTATTGTCTGTTCTTCTTCATTTGGTCATTGTATTGTCTGTCCTTCTTCTTTTCGCTATTCTATTGTCTGTTCTTCTTCTTTTGGTCATTCTATTTTCTGTTCTTCTTCTTTTGGTCATTCTGTTGTCTGTTCTTCTTATTTTGGTCATTCTATTGTCTGTTCTTCTTCATTTGGTCATTGTATTGTCTGTTCTTCTTCTTTTGGTCATTCTATTGTCTGTTCTTCTTCTTTTTGCCATTCTATTGTCTGTTCTTCTTCTTTTGGCCATTCTATTGTCTGTTCTTCTTCTTTTGGCCATTCTATTGTCTGTTCTTCTTCTTTTGGCCATTGTATTGTCTGGTTCTTCTTCATTTGGCCATTGTATTGTATGTTCTTCTTCATTTGGTCATTGTATTGTCTGTTCTTCTTCTTTTCGCTATTCTATTGTCTGTTCTTCTTCTTTTGGTCATTCTATTGTCTGTTCTTCTTCTTTTGGTCATTCTATTGTCTGTTCTTCTTCTTTTGGTCATTCTATTGTCTGTTCTTCTTATTTTGGTCATTCTATTGTCTGTTCTTCTTCATTTGGTCATTGTATTGTCTGTTCTTCTTCTTTTGGTCATTCTATTGTCTGTTCTTCTTCTTTTGGTCATTCTATTGTCTGTTCTTCTTCTTTTTGCCATTCTATTGTCTGTTCTTCTTCTTTTGGCCATTCTATTGTCTGTTCTTCTTCTTTTGGCCATTCTATTGTCTGTTCTTCTTCTTTTGGCCATTGTATTGTCTAGTTCTTCTTCTTTTGGCCATTGTATTGTCTGTTCTTCTTCATTTGGTCATTGTATTGTCTGTTCTTCTTCTTTTCGCTATTCTATTGTCTGTTCTTCTTCTTTTGGTCATTCTATTGTCTGTTCTTCTTCTTTTGGTCATTCTATTGTCTGTTCTTCTTTTTTTGGTCATTCTATTGTCTGTTCTTCTTCTTTTGGCCATTCTATTGTCTGTTCTTCTTCTTTTGGCCAATCTATTGTCTGTTCTTCTTCTTTTGGTCATTCTATTGTCTGTTCTTCTTCTTTTGGCCATTCTATTGTCTGTTCTTCTTCTTTTGGCCATTCTATTGTCTGTTCTTCTTCTTTTGGCCATTGTATTGTTTGGTTCTTCTTCTTTTGGCCATTGTATTGTCTGTTCCTCTTCTTTTGGTCATTCTATTGTCTGTTCCTCTTCTTTTGGTCATTCTATTGTCTGTTCTTCTTCTTTTGGTCATTCTATTGTCTGTTCTTCTTCATTTGGTCATTCTATTGTCTGTTCTTCTTCTTTTGGTCATTGTATTGTCTGTTCTTCTTCTTTTGGTCATTCTATTGTCTGTTCTTCTTCTTTTGGTCATTCTATTGTCTGTTCTTCTTATTTTGGTCATTCTATTGTCTGTTCTTATTCATTTGGTCATTGTATTGTCTGTTCTTCTTCTTTTGGTCATTCTATTGTCTGTTCTTCTTCTTTTGGTCATTCTATTGTCTGTTCTTCTTCTTTTGGCCATTCTATTGTCTGTTCTTCTTCTTTTGGCCATTCTATTGTTTGTTCTTCTTCTTTTGGCCATTCTATTGTCTGTTCTTCTTCTTTTGGTCATTCTATTGTCTGTTCTTCTTCTTTTGGTCATTCTATTGTCTGTTCTTCTTCATTTGGTCATTGTATTGTCTGTTCTTCTTCTTTTCGCTATTCTATTGTCTGTTCTTCTTCTTTTGGCCATTCTATTGTCTGTTCTTCTTCTTTTGGTCATTCTATTGTCTGTTCTTCTTCTTTTGGTCATTCTATTGTCTGTTCTTCTTCTTTTGGTCATTCTATTGTCTGTTCTTCTTCATTTGGTCATTGTATTGTCTGTTCTTCTTCTTTTCGCTATTCTATTGTCTGTTCTTCTTCTTTTGGTCATTCTATTGTCTGTTCTTCTTCTTTTGGTCATTCTATTGTATGTTCTTCTTATTTTGGTCATTCTATTGTCTGTTCTTCTTCATTTGGTCATTGTATTGTCTGTTCCTCTTCTTTTGGTCATTCTATTGTCTGTTCTTCTTCTTTTGGTCATTCTATTGTCTGTTCTTCTTCTTTTTGCCATTTTATTGTCTGTTCTTCTTCTTTTGGCCATTCTATTGTCTGTTCTTCTTCTTTTGGCCATTCTATTGTCTGTTCTTCTTCTTTTGGCCATTGTATTGTCTGGTTCTTCTTCTTTTGGCCATTGTATTGTCTGTTCTTCTTCATTTGGTCATTGTATTGTCTGTTCTTCTTCTTTTCGCTATTCTATTGTCTGTTCTTCTTTTTTTTGTCATTCTATTGTCTGTTCTTCTTCTTTTGGTCATTCTATTGTCTGTTCTTCTTATTTTGGTCATTCTATTGTCTGTTCTTCTTATTTTGGTCATTCTATTGTCTGTTCTTGTTCATTTGGTCATTGTATTGTCTGTTCTTCTTCTTTTGGTGATTCTATTGTCTGTTCTTCTTCTTTTGGTCATTCTATTGTCTGTTCTTCTTCTTTTTGCCATTCTATTGTCTGTTCTTCTTCTTTTGGCCATTCTATTGTCTGTTCTTCTTCTTTTGGCCATTCTATTGTCTGTTCTTCTTCTTTTGGCCATTGTATTGTCTGGTTCTTCTTCTTTTGGCCATTGTATTGTCTGTTCTTCTTCATTTGGTCATTGTATTGTCTGTTCTTCTTCTTTTCGCTATTCTATTGTCTGTTCTTCTTCTTTTGGTCATTCTATTGTCTGTTCTTCTTCTTTTGGTCATTCTATTGTCTGTTCTTCTTCTTTTGGTCATTCTATTGTCTGTTCTTCTTCTTTTGGCCATTCTATTGTCTGTTCTTCTTCTTTTGGCCAATCTATTGTCTGTTCTTCTTCTTTTGGTCATTCTATTGTCTGTTCTTCTTCTTTTGGCCATTCTATTGTCTGTTCTTCTTCTTTTGGCCATTCTATTGTCTGTTCTTTTTCTTTTGGCCATTGTATTGTCTGGTTCTTCTTCTTTTGGTCATTGTATTGTCTGTTCTTCTTCTTTTGGCCATTGTATTATCTGTTCTTCTTCATTTGGTCATTGTATTGTCTGTTCTTCTTCGATTTACGGCTTGCGATTACCCTTTGTCATCTTCAAACTTTTCTTTGTGCTTCCCAGCCCATGTTTAACTTTCTGTGTTTTTGGAGTTTCCTTTAATCCTTTTGTCTTCATTTTAAACAATTCGATTATGCTTAAACTTTAAAGAGAAAAGTTGTACCTTGTAATGAAATTTAATGAAAATGGCTTCTTTCTTTTTTTACGATATCAATGCATTCTGGAAATGTATCAGTTATATATGTCGTTTCTATCAATATACTGAAGAAGTTATCTCCTTTTAAAGGGTAAAAATGTTCCAAATTATAAAGGCTAAAAAATATACTTAATCCTCAATATATCCATGGCAACTTTTTTTTGTTAAAGAGGATACAGTAAAGCTGCTAAAACACCACTTAGAAATTCAGTTGCAATTTGTTACTATTTTTATCATCGATTGAACACTCAAGCATTATGACTCTACATGTAATTATATATTTCGCTGTAAATCTGTATTGTTGTCTACGTATCTGTTCCCGTTACACTGTACCCTACTGGTCGTAAATGTGGTTCAAATGGCACATACTACGTATTTAAACAGTAAAATGATCAGCTGTAGCTTCCATTTCTATCAGAACGGAATTGTACGAAAATATTATACTGTTTTCTATTGTGATTGTTGACAACTAACTTAACTATTACCAATCTGATTAAAATCAGAACTCTCACTTGCATCCTTTTAAAGATTAAAGATATGTCGAGGCGTTGGAGATATGAGGAAACCTCATAGCGGGTCACGTGCGAGTGGCATTATGGCATACATATATAAGCATATGATTAATATGGTTATTCAGATATTCGGCCAATCGGATTGTTCATAGCATGCAAAGCAGTGAAGTTACAGTTTAGTAGCATTTGCATAGTCTCGCAATCTCCATTTTATTGGATTGTACATAGGCTCACTCGCATGCGGTCCATTATGTGCTTCCCAAAAAATTTAAGATAAAAATAAATAAAAATTATGCGCTTCCCAAAATTGTCAGTAAAAGGGAGCAAGTAAGAGATAAGTTCAATACAACTATCAAAGTCGAATGCAGGAAATCCAAACTCTGTGTATATAAAGTAATAAGGAGAAAATAAATCTATCAGTCAACACTTTTCGTCATTGACTGCCATTATAAATAGCTTCTTGGTCGTCTTCAAATACATCGTAAGATATGTATATAGAAATTATTCGAAGATAACTGTTAAACTTAAAAAAAAAAAAAAAAAAAAAAAAAAAAAAAAAATCTACGAAGACGTTCGAAGACTAGAATCTTAAGCGCAACCCAGTACAATCGAATTCACGATCGAACGAACATTCATTTTTTTACAGAACGCAACTACATGTACTAGTATTACAGAGCTTGTAACGTAATGTATACTGTGACGTCAGTGATTAATGACGTTTTATGACAAAGCCTATAAATCGGCCGTTGGCACTCGAGAGGTTGCTTGAAAATACTAAACATATGCTCTTTGGGCATGTAAGGACAATAAAGCATCCATCTTTGTATCACGATTTTCGAATGATTATCAAATAAGGGTAATAACAAAATTACCGAACTCCGAACAATCTTACAAAAGGAAAGTCAAAACTCATAAGTATATAAACAGACAAAATCAGTCAACAACCGGAAAACTGTGAAAACCATAATGACCCTGACTTGGTACAGGCATTTCTAAATAAATGGTGTGTTGAATCAGATTTTAAAGCGCCAAACCTCCCGCTTTCAATACGGCTCAAAGGTTCCGTACAATCATTATCAATACATTAGGCAATACATCTTTATCAAGAGGTGAGGTACCCACAGATTGGAGGCAAGCAAACGTAATTCCAATCTTTAAGAAAGGGGAAACATACTTAGCTAGCAATTACAGGCCAGTATCATCAACATGTATATGTTGTAAACTTCTTGAACATATTTTTGTCAATAACATGTTAAAACACCTTGATCAACATAACATTTTGGTTGATTGTCAACATGGCTTCCGATCAAAGCGCAGTTGTGAAACACAGTTACTCACACTCAGTCATGAACTACTAAACAACTTACATACTGGTAAACAAACTGTTCTAATTATTCTGGATTTTTCTAAGGCATTTGACAAGGTCCCCCACAAGAAACTGTTAAGGAAATTAGACAATTACGGCATCAGGGGAAACATGTGGAATTGGATCTCTGCTTTCCTTAACAATAGGCAACAACGAGTAGTTCTTGATGGTGAGATTTCTAGTCAAATGCCTGTTGTCAGTGGTGTTCCGCAGGGTTCGGTCCTTGGGCCGCTGCTCTTCCTTGTGTTCATTAATGACTTACCAGCATCAGTCTCATCTAAAACACGCTTATTTGCAGATGATTGTATCTTATAATAGAAAACCACCAAGACTGTGGAGCAAATGGACTTCAATAAACTAGCACTCTGGGTATCAACATGGGGTATGCAGTATCATCCACAAAAATGTAATTCTTTAAGTATAACAAGATCACACCAACCTCATGCATTCAATTATACACTCAAAGGTCACGTACTCGAGTCAGTAAATACTGCATTTAGGTATCACTTTGTCAAGCAATATGTCATGGGACACACACATCAATAACATTACTGCAAAAGCTAATAAGATCTTAAGCTTTTTGCGTAGAAACTTACAGATCAAACAGGAAGAAACCAAAAGTTTGGCATACAAATCCATGGTAAGATCAAACCTGGAGTACTATTCTTCAATTTGGGCACCTCATACTAAACAACACATTGACAAAATAGAAAGTGTACAAAGAAGAGCAGCCCGATATGTAACAAAAAGGTATCACAACACAAGCAGTGTTACATCTATGCTTAACCACCGAAATTGGAACACACTTGAAAACAGAAGAAACATCAATAGAGTGACTATGTTGTATAAGACCACACACAACTTAGTAGCAATAGATCCTAACCTCTACCTTGTCAAACAACCCATCATGCACACCAGGAATTCTAACATTTTACAGTACCAACTTTTCAACACTAGAACAAATTATTTCAAGTACAGTTATTTCCCACACACAGTTGTCTTATGGAATTCTTTGTCACATGCAACACTCATGGCATCCACTTTGAACCAATTTAAATCATTGGCCCAAAGCCATTACTACTAAACAACAAGCTTCAGTCTGTAAATAAATTTTGCATATAATTTTATCTTGTCACTGTTTATAAGATCTGCACTCTTTTTAGAAATTTTTTGTCTGTTCGCGCTGCGCCCGACAAGTAATCATCACCATTGATGGATTGTCGTAAAATGTAGATGTAGATGTAGATGTAATGTTTTATAATGGATTTCACCTACGATATTTTATACGATAGATGGCATTCGTGTACTATCAGTTATACATTCGGAACTCTCCCGGATTGCATCGGAGTTTATCGTTATATTTCCGCCATTACAAGTTGTGATAGACTGGTGGATCATATAAATAGTATGCCTCAGTACTGCTGTGTGCCGGGTTATACGTTCAAAAGACCGAGCTGAAAACCTTCTGTGACAACATACAATGTACATACCATTACCTGTTTCTGGTTGTCGTTATGTAATTTAACATTGTACAAAGATCGATATGTGTATAATAACAGGCTTACTACCCAGCGTAGATATGTAATGTTTCACGGCGCCGTCCCCGTACTAACCAGTTATACTATAAAACCAGGACGACACACTATATTAAACATATTAGATATAGCTATGAAACAGAGAAAGATGATTGTGTTTGTGATATTAGTCATATTTCTTTATAATAATGTTGTCAATGTCCAAGGTAAGATGACGGATACTTAATATTAAAATCTACAAGTTTATAGAAAATATGGAAGAAAGCATAGTATAAAAATGTCACATTGATTTTATCTGTCAAATCCGAAAATGTGTGATTTCAAATTATGAATGTCATGAAGAAATGTTCGTGCGTATGTCTAAGAATTAAACACCATGTATCCTCTTTTGTTTTAATTTGTCTTGTTGCTAGTTATAACTATAAGATTCATCAGACTAGATCTTCGTTTAGTATATTGTATATTCGTATGGTAAATTTAGTATTTGACGTTGATACTTTTCTGTCTACATCTTTGATCATTTGTTTGGTCCTTGCATGCATTTGACAGAATAGGTGCACACGAAGCGTTTCTGGAATAATATTCTGATGTCACCTATAAAAATATGTTCATTCCGTGTATTTGAAGCAAACTCGTGGTGGTTCTAGCAGATCACAAGTGTCGTTATTAGATATATGTTAATTCTATGTATGTTGCACAAACTGGTGATGGTTCTTACATCATTGTTATCCATAGCACGCAACTGTTATTATAAACATACTGCCAATAGTTGAGGGTGTTATGGTAGATTACCACACGAGGGAAAAAATATCACACTCTGAAGAAAGAATATCACCCGAGACGAAGTCGAGGTTGATATTCTTTTTCCAGAGTGTGATATTTTTTCCAGAGTGTGGTCATCTACCATAACACTCTCAACTAAGACAGTATGTTTTTTATTATACTGAATTCCAGTAGTAAAGAGGACTTTGAATTTTTATTAGAATCAGTTAGCACATGGGACACACTATGTACATATCACTACCTAAATAAAGCAACAACTACTATCATTTCAACAAGTAATAGTTTCATTAACAATAACAGAGGGTGTTATTACCGGAAATGACTAATCGGCAAAACTCGGACGGAGCGGGTGTTAATTTCCGGTTCGGCAAAGTTCGACTCGGGAGGGTGTTATTACGGCAGAGGGTGTTATTATGCGAGCGTAAACGAGCTCTTTATGGTATAAAATGTGTACTTAGGATTTTTTGACAAACATGGCTGCACATAGTGATGAATAAAAAAAAAATCGACGCTTTGTAAGCACGTTCCGTGTAGCACACTAACACACTCCACTAATGAAGATCTTCTTAACATAAAGCGCAAAGGTGATCATGAAGTCTCGTACCCTCTCTCGTACGTCCGATACCACTGAAACCCGGAACCCGTGTGATATAAAAGTCATTTTGTTAGCTTGTTTTACTTATATTGATATTTTTTAATTTATTAAATCTCTTCTGACATACTGACACGAATTTTTGTTTCTACGCGGAAGTTAACTTTTGAGATTTCGTAAGGAACGACAGCTTGATTGAATGAGACTAGATTTGGCCCTAAAAAAAAGTCGTCCCCGATATATCTCGGCCCAAAAAATCTCGACACTTTTTGATGCACTGGATGAGCGTGAAATTGGCAGATAATTTTCAGATTCGCGAGCTTTCATGGTCGTGCCGGTTTCATATTACGATCTGATTCCTACACCAAAAAAGGCTATCGAGGAATGTCAAATGCCTATTATCCAATGAAATTAATAGATTTTTGCATGAAGCATGATAATAGTTATATACTATACAATTATTGCATTTCATTGAGTGCGATATGATGTGCTATGGAACACTGAAAAGCAATATTGGCCAAGGTCAATATTGCTTTTCACTGCTCCATAGCACATCATATCGCACTCAATGAAGTGCTGTAATTGTTTTATTACATTTAACATTCCAAGTTTTTTGTGTATCTGGACTAATTTGTAGGGATTGTTTATTGTTTTTTTTCAAATTCAAAAGCACATGAGCTGCTGATCCATTTAATATCATAGATACTTGTACTAATTCAGTGTGTACACATTTATATTACTAATTCAATGTGTGCAAATTTATGTATGCATTCTGCTTGCGTTTGTAAAACTGCTGTGTCACTTTCTGTTTGTGTTTGTGTGACGCCATTGCAATATGACGATTTATCACAAAAAACGAACTTTATGGTTTTATAATACTGTATAAAACCATAAATGTAATAATAGCAGATATCAATGTCGTTATTATTGCCATAACGTCAATAACAAAGCATGCAGGCCTCTCATGTTTTGTTGTAGTTCCTCTGATAAGGTAGATTGCGACATAAATAAAAATGAAAAAAAGTAATAATGATCAACAATATTACCAACCAGAACAATACGAACAATTACTCTGACTAATCTCCAAATTCTAAACAAACGAAGTAAACTGTCAGAAGCAGATGGAAATCTATGACTTGTCTGAGGACGTTGATACGTGGCGGAGTTAAACCGATCAATTTATCTCAACGTTCTCAACGTAAAGATTGACATACACAATACTGAGCACAATTCTGGCGGTTGATGTCTCTACATATGATTTATTTAAGGAATATGTTCAATTTTTGAAAAGGTTATGCGATATAACATGGTTTGGGACAGTTTACGCTTAATAAACCGCTTATGAAAAGCGTAAGCTTTTCCAAAGCAGGTTATACAAGTATTACTTGTTCAAAAATTTCAAGTATTCCTTATTATTTAATTTTTACAACAAAATTTAATGATTCCGCGATTTTGATTACGATTATTTCATGGGTCTATTTGAATTTGTCTGTGGCGAATGAATACGTTGGCGACGTCACAATACAAACCCTGGTTATCATGTATAACCAGTCTTGCTCTTGGCAGATCAGCCAATCAGATTGCAGTATTCATATCAAATTGAATTATTTGAAAAATCATTTCGATGTCAAATTTTTAATAAAAACATAAAATCTAATGTATTGTACACAATGTATTTCTGGAATAACAATTACTGGATATGCCCAAAGTCATCAGATTCGAAAGCATAACAATGTAAGCCTTTTGAAAAACCAAATTCATTAAACAGAATAACCAAAATCGGTTAAAGTTACTTATTGCCGAGGAAGAAGAACCTTAGCTTTTACGTTATTTAGAAACTGGAATTCAAAAATAAATATGTCTAATGAATATTGTCCGTGCCGAAACACTGACTACTGGGCGGATGGTACCATCCGGGCACTTAATAGTCAAGCGATGATAACAAAAACGTATATATCTACTTTAGTGCGCCCGACGCTTTTCTGAAATAAACTTTATCGGGTAGGGTGAACAAAAAAGTCCCACAAATTTCCAGCAAATCTCAAGCATCTCTTTCTCAGTGACAAACTACTGCACTTTAAGTGTATACTATCATAGATATATAAAGTACATGTTGTTGTGTAATGTTCAAGGATTCATTTCGTCAACTTTACACTTTTATGTCGTCGCCATGCAATTATTTAGTCTCACAAAGACATGAAAACATATAATTACGATGAAAGAGTAATTAAACGACAACATGTCACATTATATAGGTGAAGGTTATTTATATTTGTTTTTCTTATTTATAACCAGAAGAGTGATATGAATCCATGACGGGTTTCTTAAGGCGAATGACTTCAATACCCTTGTCATCACGAACTGATTGACCGCTACGAAATGGCCATTTCTCAAATGGTAATGGATCTTTTACCGTACTTGCAGTGTCTGATTTAGGACAAATGAAGCCCTGTGCTAGTTAAATTATGAGGCCCCTTACTTGGGGCCTGAAAGAGGTAGACCCAGTAGTACTACACAGGCAGTCAGGCATACATGCTCATGAAATTTGGCAATAGTTAAAATATTACGTTATATTAGGTCAGACATGTACACTGGCAGGAAGATGGGCCTCCTGGTCAACGGGGCCCTGTGCTTAAGCACACCTAAGCACAATGGTAAATCCGGCACTGCGTACTTGAATATTCATGAGTAATACAACAGGTGTCTAATAAGAAACAGAAACGTCACGAGTATCTGCATTCAGCCCCTGGGGTGTTTGGTGTGGTACCTGTTGCTCATGTTTTTAGTTTTCCGTATTGTGTTTTTGTTTTATTTGTCTTCTATCAAATGTTGCCTGTGATACTGTGGATTGTCCATTCTTGATTGTTCCTTCTGGGTTTTTTTTTATGTTTATTTAGTGGTTATAAATGACATTCAAGGAATTCAAGTTTCTTTGATGTGATCTTGATTTTGAGCACAACATCATAGCAATTTACAGTTCTTATATACAATTTACAAATCATCACGAAACAAAATATATTTACATGTATATATGTCATGACTATCATTAAGTGATTATATTTGCAGCTGACACAGGATAAAAAAAGCAATTTACTGTACTTAGCATATTCAATGATACAAATATATAGGCATCATATTTTCTTATCTATTTTCATTTGATGAGTCGATAATAAAAATAAATCAAATTAAAGTACATTGACAAGGGAATTTTTAACCATCTACATGTCATGCATATCTTTATTAGCTACATGCATCACTGAATAGATATGTTTCTCGTTCATGACTTATCGCCGGGTTTGTAACTAGATTAACACGACGGGTGTCACTAGTGGAGCAGGAACTGCTCACCCTTCCGGAGCACCTGAGTTCACCCCCGGTTTATAGTGGGGTTCGTGTTACTCAATCTTTAGTTTTATATGTATGTTTTGTAGATCGTTGTTTGTCCTTTTGTCCTTTTTTCTTTTGGCCATTGTGTTGTCTGTTCTTCTTTGATATACGGATTCTGATTGCCCCTTTGGTATCTTCAAACTCTTCTTTCTTGTGATTACGGAAAATGTCAAATATAAGAAGGAACTACTGCCGTTACCGTGGTCACATTGTCTTACTTACCAATGTATTACCACTCAAGTTTATGAGTCTGGTTTCCGCACTGAGCGAGGTATATACTCGATACGACTTAACGTAATAATGCCTGTCAATGACCTTCGGAGGTCGGCTCATGATTCTTCCCCAATAGCACTGACCACCACGACATAGCAGAAATAGTGCGATAAACAGTCATAATATATCCTATTTCACTCAATAAATTAACAGATGACTACATTCAGGAGATGCCACGACTCATTGGGGAACTGATATCTCATCTTAAGACAATTCTAAATGAATGTTGTTTTTTTTTGCATTCACGATGAGGGGAGGCTTAGACCACAAAATGTAATAGACAACCCCCGCCACTTTTTTAAGTGCCTGTACCAAGCCAGGAAAGTGAGCCGTCATGTATATATGCGCTAGTTGTATCGTGTTTACCTGTTTCTACGATTTTTCTATTGAATTTCATACAAATGGATTTGAGCACATCATTAAATATATACGTATAATTCCTTTCCTCTCAAAACAGGGGGTCGTCGTGGTCGTGATCGTTTGTTAGTTGGATTTACAACTATAAGTACCTATCACCTCTAAAGTTGTGAGTTCGAATCCCCAGGTGTATTCGATACAACTTTAGGTGATAAAGTTTGTCAGTGACTTTCGACAGGTCAGTTGTTTTCTCCGGATACTCCGGTGACCTCCACCAATAAAACTCACCACCACGATATAGCTAAATATATTGTTCAATGGAGCGTGAAACATCACAACACTAACACTAACCCTCAAAACATCTTTTAAGCTCATGTTTTGTAACAATCTATTGCTTGTATGTTGAGAAATAAACAGTATATTATCAAAATAATGCCCAACTCCATCAGACTTGGATAATATTAGCTGATAATGTCTATCTTGTTTACCCTCGTTGGTTTCCTTGCTCCCATCTCTTACCTGATGAAGGTTATTCTAGAAGTGCACCATACACACATACTCAATTAGGTATCTACAAATTTAATAGACTAAGACTTTATCTGGTTTATGCTATAGATATACAGTCAAACCTGCATTAACAGGTCACCTTTAGGAGAAAGAACAAGTTGACCCCTTAAGAGAGGTTCAATTCATATGAATTTTTCTATGACAGGACAAGAAAAATGTGACCTTTTAATACAGGTGACTGCTTAATAGAGGTGACCACATGGACAGGTTCTACTGTATTTTCAAAATACTATATATATAGGATGTCTGTCACTTCCCATGAACTTGTTATATTCAGTATATTACAGACATTTAACGTTGTGATATACACTCCATACAGATTGATTCATGACTTCCCTGGTTTTTTTACTAGTACTTACTTCTATTTTTTATTTGTCTATTGACTTATGTGGACAATTATATCGTTGTATTGTAAGTATAAATATGTGTTTTATTTCAGGTCAAGGTTGGATATCAGCTCAGTGTGATTTATTTGACCCTACAATGATGAATCGAGTACACGGACGTATCAACCTGTATCAAAGGGTAAGAATGTGGCGAACATTTATACAAAAAAAAGTAAAAAAAAAAAAAAAAAAAGTACAAACACTTATTATAGAGAGCAATGGATAATATCAACTATGTGCATGTATATATAGACAATATTATTACAGTGTCTTAATATATGGTGTATATGTATGAGGCTTAAAAACTGGTATCAAGGCGCCGAATACACATAACCTTTATATTTTAAGACTGCATTAATATTGTGTTTATCCTGCTGAAAAATCACATTAATTAATCGACGTTTATAATTTGAATTAAACAATATAATTATATAATTGTTTTATCCCTTGATTCCTCCTTTGATATTTTCTGTCAACAGAAACTGAACTGGATTTACAACTAGGTTCCCAAAGCTCAACATGAAGCATGTGACAGGGGTACCAGATAAATCTATTATTTCGGTCAGTGACAGTATATAACAAAAATTATTCCAGTCAATGCAATGTGCCTGCTCAAATAGAACAAGTCCAGGATGAATAATACTTCTACCATCCCAACGTCTTAACACTAATTCGGACAGGTATATTATATGTCTATGAATACACGATAAACAAATCTTTTTGAGAGGTGGTATATACCCTCTTTGTCACTTTTACACAATATAAGGGCAATCTAACTGGAACAATTTCTCTTATATGCTTTTACAGTTCATCAATGATTTCAAGATATTGACATTTAGTTCTATTTTGCTCCAAAATAGCAACAATTCAATCCCAACATACTATTAACACATGACCTTGAAGACAGTATTATCATAATATACACTGATGTCCATCTATTTAAGCATGGTACACCTCTTGTGAAAGTGACTGGTAAAATATATGGTCTTACACCAGGCTTACATGGATTCCACGTACATACCGAAGGAAATTTCGGAAACAGTGAGTAAATTATCATTTAGACGTTTATTTGTTTATGGTGTTTAACGCCACTTTCAACAATATTTCAGTTATATTGTTGCGGTCAGTTGTATTGGTGGAGAAAACGGAGTACCCGGAGAAAACCACTCATAGAAAGTCACACATCTAACATAGTTTGCTTAGCAATGGTTAATAATAATCTGTATTTGATACCTCTTTCCGCTTATTACGTTTTGTTAGCGGCTAATAATAACCAATTTTGGTCTTCGATGCTCCTTTCCTCTTATTGCTTATTACGTTTTGTAATTAATTTAAAGAATGAATCGTTGTGTTAAATCATTAAAAAGCAGTTTACTTTTCACAAATTGGAAAGCGTTCATTGGAATGTGATGTCTGTTTGCAAATTACCGTTGTGAATGGTATTAGCTATATCATCGTTTTGTATATTTACTGGTAGCATGTTGTAAGGCTGATTGCATTGTCTACATTGCTTCATATCAGGGTTGGGATCCCATTAACTGGTTTAACCCCAGCACATTTCTGTTCCTGTTCCAAAGCAGAACCTGGATTTTCAGCGTCATGTGTCGTGTTTGTGTTCAGTGAGTGAAGGTGAAAGGTGATTGTTTGCTTTGTTGATATTGATGTAATTGTTGACCATCATTGTTTACACTCTCCTTTCATAAGTATCCAATCAAAAATGCATCAGGTGATATTTAATCGAACATTTCACTTCAACCTTTCCAAAAGAAAAGTAACAGAAATTGTGGATTTGATGCTGCAATAATTACCTGCATGCTTTGAATAAAATTTCGCCAAACTTTCGTCATTTACAACATACAAAAATCATTCGCTTATGGCGATATTAAATCATCACTGTATTGTGTGCTTTGTAGATTGCAGCAATGCTGGGCCTCATTTTAACCCATTTAACCAACACCATGGATCACCTACTGATAGTAAACGGCATGTAGGAGATCTGGGTAACGTGCTTGCTAATAACTGGGGAATAGCTGATGTCTTAATATATGATCATATAATAAGACTGCAAGCTTCAACAGATTTGTCAATTCTTGGAAGGTCCATAGTGGTAAGCGTTATTATAGTTATGGATTTGTGTGCTTAACACAACTTTCAACAGTATTGTAAGTTACTATGGTTTCATTGAATTATTTATTTGGGGTGTAAGTTGCCGGGAAGGGTACCAACTTTTATGTATAAACGAATAGTGTGATGTGTGTTGACATTTAATTTCATTGTTTTGATACTTTCTCGTAACTTCTTTTGTCACATATGCCTTTCGAGGAACACTAAATTTCGCTGTTTTATGATAGCAACGAAAAGCACGAACATTGATATTGACCGAATAAAAATTAAATGGCAGTATATCATGGATGTCTTGTCTATATGCGGATGATACCGTAGTACTCGACTCTGACAATTTATCAATAAAGTTGTTACGAGGTCACCTCACCACGTATCTAACTCACAACTACAGCAGTGATATACCATGATTGCATATGTACAGTGTATATGTAAATTCAACTACCATATAATCCCGGCAAGATCTATCCTCCTTTTTGCAAAAGATATTCGTAACTCTAAGAAAATCAAAACCAATATATCGTTTTCATGAACATAGGCTTTAATTGTTTGAAGAAATCAAAACTTTTTGCTCTACCAAGTTTAAGTATATACCAATTATATATATATGAATAATCTACGACTTTTGAAAATGACTTTCTCGTGAATTAGCTATTTGTGTGTTTTCTTTATTTCTTCCTAATTAGGTACATGCTAGACCAGACGATCTAGGACGTGGAGGAAACGAAGAAAGCCTGAGGACCGGGAATGCAGGAGCTAGACTTGCTTGTTGTCAAATACGTTCAATGTTTTACTGAATAAAAATCATATAATCAATCAACAAATATTAAGACCAATGTTTGGCCATTATATTGTCTGTCTTTCTCGATATGCGGTTCCTGAATAATGTTTCTGCATTCTTACAACTTCCGCACTACAAAGACACAGTAAATTTTATGGATTGGTCTAAATTAATTCCTTTTTATTACAAGAGTTATTTCCCGTTGAATGCTTTGCGTATCAAATGGTACAAATTGTATACATAGTGTAGTTGCTCTTTATCTTTAAAGCTCTATTATAATTTCATATAATAGATAATTCTATTCCAACAACCATCAACATAGCAGTATAATATACACATCTGTAGTTCTCGTCTGTTTATAATATATGTTATCGTTTCCATGTATTCTTTGTGCATTTTTTTTAAAGAAAATTTGATGGGAAAAAATTGATAAATATAGCACTTAACAACTTATAAATGGCCTTTAAATATATGTAATTAGTGCAATGTATATCTAGAATAAATTATAAGCATGCGCGTATGCATGTCTTTTGCGATAGGTAGTAGAAAATGTAATTGCCGGTGTGACAGGTGCCCGCTTTCGCAACGTCACACTTTGGCGACGTTTTTCTCTTTATGATGACGTTTCACTTCCATAAGCCTGGAAATGTCATGACGGGTCACATATTGAAAAAATAGCACAACAATTGGTGTCAGGTGTGTTAATCCAGGTGTTAATGAGATTCCTACTCTGTATAACAGTATAACAAGTACAATGATTATGTCACCTATTTCTCAACTTCTAATAATATTTTTCGGTTTAATTGAGACATATATTAAATATGACAACCTTTGTGTCATAAAGAATAAATATACTATGTATCAAGTTCAAGATTAGAGCGCAGTGCCCTTTACAGCAATGCCGCTCACCCAGTTATATGTGAGGGTTGACGTTTTATTCACATGTGGAAAACACTTGCATAACTGCATCATTTCACTGAAGGGAGGTTTAACCCCACCACTATGTATTGAAGTGCCTGTATAAAGCCAGGAAAGTGACCTGTCATGTAAAGTGTCTTAGAGGTATCTATTTTTTTCCTCTGTTTCTACGATTGTTCTGCTTGACTTTGGAATTATTCTGGCATTGTGTTATTTATCCTGGCATTGTGTTATTTATTCTGGCATTGTTTTATTTATTCTGGCATTGTGTTATTTATTCTGGCATTGTTTTTTTATTCTGGCATTGTGTTCTTTATTCTGACATTGTGTTCTTTATTCTGGCATTGTGTTATTTATTCTGGCATTGTGCTATTTATTCTGGCATTGTTTTATTTATTCTGGCATTGTGTTATTTATTCTGGCATTGTTTTTTATTCTGGCATTGTGTTATTTATTCTGGCATTGTGTTATTTATTCTGGCATTGTTTTATTTATTCTGGCACTGTGTTCTTTATTCTGACATTGTGTTATTTATTCTGGCATTGTGTTATTTATTCTGGCATTGTTTTATTTATTCTGGCATTGTGTTCTTTATTCTGACATTGTGTTCTTTATTCTGGCATTGTGTTATTTATTCTGGCATTGTGTTCTTTATTCTGACATTGTTTTATTTATTCTGGCATTGTGTTATTTATTCTGGCATTGTTTTTTTTATTCTGGCATTGTGTTCTTTATTCTGACATTGTGTTATTTATTCTGACATTGTGTTATTTATTCTGGCATTGTGTTATTTATTCTGGCATTGTTTTATTTATTCTGGCACTGTGTTCTTTATTCTGACATTGTGTTATTTATTCTGGCATTGTGTTATTTATTCTGGCATTGTTTTATTTATTCTGGCACTGTGTTCTTTATTCTGACATTGTGTTATTTATTATGGCATTGTGTTATATATTCTGGCATTGTGTTATTTATTATGGCATTGTGTTATTTATTATGGCATTGTGTTATTTATTCTGGCATTGTGTTATTTATTAATAATTTTAAATCGCTTGACATTTTGATAGATAAACGTTAAGAGTGTTCATTCAACTTGAAAAATATGTATAAAAAGGTAAGAAAAAATGTTGGCATAAGTTGAATAGGTTACTTATTATAATGACATGATTAGTCATGTTTAATTAGTGTAAAACTGGGGGAGATATCAATGTACTCCATGTCCACAATTAACTTTTATTAAATGTAGAAGTTGTCGTGTATTTGTGTGAGTATTGAGTGAATAAACTAAGTTAGAAGTAAATATTTAAAAGCATAATTTTTGGAAATAACAAAATAAATCTGTATATCAGCATACACATATATATGTGAATATCAATCTTTATGAAAATAAATCAGGACATTATGAGCACATGTATTTTATAATCAAACTTTATGAAAATAAACCAGGACATTATGAGCACATATATTTTAATATCAAACTTTATGAAAATAAATCAGGGCATTATTGTATCCTAGGTAATGACTGGAGTCACTGGACTCTTACTGGGTTCCCATATATACCCTTTGTTAGCTTGGTCAACTCTGTTAAAGTAGTGATCATCATTCATTAACTACTGTAATCAAATATTATCCTAAATCATATCAATGTGAAAATGACTGATCTTATGATTAATTAGCTTGGAGTGAGCAATTAAAAAATACTGTCTACAATTATGATAATTCTGTATTTATAAATAGTTATTATTTTAAAATTTTGAATTTCGATATTAAGAAAAAAAATTAATTGCATAAGTATCATAATATTTTAAATTAAGACTTTTTAAAAAGATTGTTTATTTAAATTATTCTAAAATTTTAGATTTTCAATTTTTTTATTTACAGATTTTTGCTTAATTTTAACAGACTTATTATTTTATATATAAATTTTACAAAACTTTTTTGATTAATTTTAACAGAATTATTATTCTATATATAAATTTTTACAAAACTTAACATTTTTATATTTTTTTTATATCTTATATTTTTAGATTTAAAAAAAATTCTTGATACATTTCACTTTTGAGACCTGCATTTCCAAATTTACTTACTGTAACTATCATTAATTGTTATATAAACACTGTTAAATAAAATGTTTGTTGACATACCTTGAATATGATATTTCAAAATGTTGGCATAGGTTGAAAACACCCGTTAGAGAATACCGAAGTGGCAATCAAAAATGGACAATCCAGAGAAACTGGCAACACTGGGTACACAAGACGAAGACAAACAAAGCAAAATCACAACACAATATGTGTTGGACATCACTATATGCCAACAAGCACAAATAACGTAAATAAGACTCGTACAAACAACTGGAGGTAAAAACGATCCGAACATAGTGTTTTATGCGGAAATCGTAATAGACTATGGTGATTCGTTTTTGTCTTAATCAAATTCATCAAATGAATCATACCGTTAGCCTTGATTGGACATATCAAGGAAAATAACACTGCAGACTGTACGTCGTCACATGTACCTGGCCTGTCTAAGGTAAATATAGGGATGCCTGGTAAATTAGAGACATACACATCAAGGACCGAAATCAACAGCTGAAAATACAGATGAAATGTTATTCCTATAAAGAAGTCGTATAACTGAGCGCATTAGGAATATCGATTTTTTTTTAACCTCTCTTTATAATGTTCTCCTCCCTCAGGCATATGTGACCTTATCCGATACCTATAGTGTTCTCCTCCCTCAGGCATATGTGACCTTAACCGATACCTATAATGTTCTCCTCCTTCAGACATATGTGACCTTATCCGATACCTATAGTGTTCTCCTCCCTCAGGCATATGTGACCTTAACCGATACCTATAATGTTCTCCTCCCTCAGGCATATGTGACCTTAACCGATACCTATAATGTTCTCCTCCCTCAGACATATGTTACCTTAACCGATACCTATAATGTTCTCCTCCCTCAGGTATATGTGACCTTAACCGATACCTATAATGTTCTCCTCCCTCAGACATATGTGACCGTAACCGATACCTATAATGTTCTCCTCCCTCAGGTATATGTGACCTTAACCGATGCCTATAATGGTCTCCTCCCTCAGACATATGTGACCTTAACCGATACCAGCTATTCTGTTTAGGCCTTTTGGTTTTATTGTTCCTAAAACTTTAAATTATTTGGCTTTCCAACTTTTCGATTTCGAACGTACATGATGAAGGTTATTCCAGAAACGCCTCGTGCGTACTAAATTAGATTTCTACGTTTTTATAATTTTGGAATTGCTCGGATGGTGTGGTATTTTATGTTTTCCATTTTATTGCCAAGATTGATTATTCGGTCCTATCCTTTGACACACCGTTGACATTTATTTTAAGGGGTTAGGGTTATGGTGTTGAACGCCACTTTCAACAATATTTGAGTTATATCGTGCCGGTCGGTTTTATTGGTGGAGGAAACCGGAGAAAACCACCTACCCGTCGCAAGTCACCGATAAGCTTGATCACATAACGTTGTATTGAGTACACCTCGCCTGAGCGCGATTCAAACTCACATCCATTTATTTTAGATATGCAAAAGAGTTTGAGATGTAACATTATATACAAGTCAGTTGTATAAAATATTTCCTCATCTTACAATTTTATAATGTAGTTTAGAATTAAAAGTGTTCAAGTTTTTGTCATTAACAAACTTCCTTATAGAATGAAATATTAAATATTATTTTAAATACATACATGTCGTCATGGTATTCACATGTTCAAAAGTATAATTTACTTCCTCTATAAGACATTATAACAGATGTAGGGATACCTTTCACCAGTGTGGGAATTTCCATCTGGTAAATTCGTGGAGTGCAGCGCAGCGGAACAAGGTTAAAAGGAGTATGATTTCATACACGAGTGAAAAACATTCAAAGCTCGAGGAAATAGTGAAAAGATAAATGGTGAGTTAGTGGGTGATTGTTGTTTAACGCCAACTCAGCAATTTTGTCAGCCATATCATGGCGAGAACAAGTTAATTTACAATTAGATGATGATGATGTCCGTTTTGTACTAGACCAGCAGGCTTATTTGGATTTTAATAGTGCTAGCTCACTAAAACGACAGTCCGCGGATAGACATGTCGCCCCACACGGACACATTATCCTCATTTTGATTCAACCAGTCTTTGCTCTTTCTCATTAATGGTACGTGCGTAGCGGAGAAGCAACAAATACCAATTTTATAGTCTTTGGTTTGAACCGATAAGTGTTTAAACCCACGATCTACCTCACTCGAGACGAACACCCTAACCATTACACCACCGATGCTGTTGAAGATATAAATATGGTTTACATTTAAAGAATTGACAATTCCTTCTTAGTTTTAATTGTAACATATTCATAATTCCAAACTTCTCGGTAAAGCGAACCCATAGGTTATAGTAATTTTAGATAATTCGACCATATGCAGCAATTATCCCAAAAAGTGTGATATGAACCAATAAATCCGCACCAGCAGATAGCATGCAATCTCGCAGTCTTTACTAGATTGCTATGACCAAGTACCGGTTTCAGTGATGAACTATTCTATTACTGCGTACAGATGAAGCTAACCATTGTTCCCATATTAGGCCTTGTGTACTATTTAACATTTAAATTATGCCTAGGATATTAGGGTTATGGTGTTTAACGTCACTTTCAACAATATTTCAGTATATCGTGACGGTCAGTTTTATTGGTGGAGAAAATCGGAGTACCCGGAGAAGACCACAAACTTGATCACATAATGTTGTATCGCGAATACCCCGTCTGAGCGGGATTCGAACTCACTACGTTAGTAATTCATGTTTAAAGACCATCGACATTTTTGTAGAATCAGCATTATACGATGTGCATATAGCAAAAATCATATAGACCTCCGCAAAAGACACTTTTTAAAGTATTGCTCGAACTGTCGTCTGCCATAAAAATGAAATTACTCACGTGCAACAACGTGCAAGTTAAATGTGACCGCAGAGTGTATATCAATAATAGCTGGCGACCAATGGAAGGACATCGTAGTGTTATACTTACCTGACAAAAAGTGATGTTATGGCTATATTAGAATATAATCTTGATATAAGTAATAATTAAATCAGATAAAAACATTAAACACTCCTTTCTTACTTCTTGTTGGTTTATTTTGTTGTTTTTATGCTTTGGTTTTACCGTTCGGGAAATTGAAGTTGATTGATTGATTTATTGATTGATTTATATTCCCTTTGTTAACAAACGAGCGAATTATCCATTGGGTATAATCTCATTAGAGCATGCGCCGGTGAATGTGACCGACTTTTCCATTGGCATACTAAATTGTAACCCGAATAATGCCGATAGAGGGCGCAGTTTTATTCGAGCTACATACATTGTGTGCGACATTTTCCACAAGCGTAAATATAAATTACCGTCTCCCAATCAAAGTATACTACCGTATTTGTACTCTTAGACATATCAGAATCGAAAAACATCATGGAAGCCAGAATGTGTTTTGAGTTTTAACATGTAATCAGAAAGTTATTAAACTCTATTTTCTTGGAACTGTTTCGACCGTGTGGTATTCTTTTTTTTTATTCTATCAGGGTATAATTTAGTTTGTTGTGAATAATGTAGTCTGATTGGCTGATCCACCCGGAATAACATTGATTATACTTTGTAACCCTGGGTTGGTAATGTGACGTCGCCAACATATTCATTCGCCAACGGCAAATTCAACTAGTCCCATGAAACAATCGTAATTAACATTGAGGAATCATTAAATTGATTATAAAAATTAAATTATAAGGAATATGTTCAATTTTTGAACAGGTTATACTTGTATGACCTGGTTTGGAAC
This sequence comes from Bathymodiolus septemdierum, assembly GCA_963383655.1. NCBI lineage: Eukaryota > Metazoa > Mollusca > Bivalvia > Mytilida > Modiolidae > Bathymodiolus > Bathymodiolus septemdierum. The sequence continues at coordinate 102,833,937 of OY726517.1, read as the reverse complement.
AGCTTACGCTTTTCATCAGGAGCTTCGCGGTTTATTAAGTGTAAACTGTCCCAAATGAGGTTATATCGTATAACCTGTTCAAAAATTGAACATATTCCTTGAATAAATCTTACCACAGTTTGCTAAATTTCCGTGTATCTCATGTATATCAATACTCAAACTTTTATCAAACGCTTTCGTCCCTATGTCATATTCTCGGATGTCAACTTGTTCTGTTTTGTGCATTTTAAAGAACTTGCAACGACCAGTAGCTGTAGTCATGACGATACAGGCCAGAAGGATTATAATATTTTAATTGTGTTTTGATAGAAAAAAAATCATATTATCACAATGTATCACCTTTACACGTTTGTTTTGTCCATGATATGTGTACACGATTTGCTTTGTATGAGTATGTTGTTACATTCGCAGGGATATATCATTTCTTATTTACGTTATGTGTGTTTGTTTGCGTATAGTGGTGTCCAAGACATATTGTGTTGGTTTTTGTTTTTTTTTCTTTTTCTTCGTCTTGTATACCCTATGTGGCCAGTTTCTCTGTATTATCCATTTTTGATTGCCCATTCGGTCTTTCTTCTCTAACGTTTATTTATATCAGTTACGATAAGGTCCGATCCTAGTAATCTCTAATTAATTTATCTTTGTTGTGGACTTTTACGATATCTACTGACTATCATGTGTAGGCACGGCCTATAGAGAGGACGTAAGTGAACGTGTATGTGCAAAAAAAAGTTTTTATAAGACTAAGAGGTACTATGAACCTGCTTGTTTTGAAAATAATACTATTTCATACTCTTAGTCTCCCTAGGGTATCTATAACTTGATCTAGCATCTTCTAGCTTGTAACTAGATGTTATACTTTATACAACAGAAGCTCTTCAACCTGTTAAACATTTATCATGCTTCTAGTTAGACTTGAACTAGCATCTTCTAGCTTGTAACTAGATGTAATACTTTATACAACAGAAGCTCTTCAACCTATAAAACATTTTTTTCCTGCTTCTGGTTAGAATTGAACTAACATATTCTAGTTTGTAACTAGATGCAATACTTTATACCACAGAAGCTCTTCAACCTATTAAACATTATTTCCTGATTCTAGTTAGACTTGAACTAACATCTTCTAGTTTGTGACTACAATGTAGATGTAATACTTTATACCACAGAAGCTGTTCAACCTATTAAACATTATTTCCTGATTCTAGTTAGACTTGAACTAACATCTTCTAGTTTGTGACTACAATGTAGATGTAATACTTTATACCACAGAAGCTGTTCAACCTATTAAACATTATTTCCTGATTCTAGTTAGACTTGAACTAACATCTTCTAGTTTGTGACTACAATGTAGATGTAATACTTTATACAACAGAAGCTCTTCAACCTATAAAATATGTTTTCCTACTTCTGGTTAGACTTGAGAACTAAATCTTCTTATAGTTTGTACACATATAAAGAAGCAGTGTATAAGAATAAAAAATATTGACACAATATTATTAGATGTAAAGCATTATCAAATACCATCCACAATTTTTGCGTAGGAAAAATTACGAAATTAGGAAACCATTTTGCCCAACCCGGTGACAGTGATACAAGTTTGTGTTTACACAAAACGTCAAAATTTTATGCAAAATTCACATAGAAGTCGTTTTTTAATTTATTGAACGAAAATACAGTACTTTATTTAATAAAAACATAACAAAGTTGCTATTATTTAAATCTTTTTCATGAAAGTATTTACTTTCGTATCTATGTTGACTTTACATATGTGGGTTTAAATGTCAGCGCCTACACATTTTTAGTCTCCCGTGAGGACCCGATAAATAGTCGATCAGTATAGATACACCATGGGTGGGACTAAAATTAACTATTATGCTAATCTATACATACACAATCATTTCCCATACAGAAATTAAAACATACAACTTAACATTACATTCAAGGAAGTAGTTCATACATTCTGACCATGTAAACCCACTTCATGGAATGATGGATAGGTATCCAGCAACACAATCTAGGTAATACTAGACCAGAAAGATGCACAAGTGCATGCATGCCTAAAAACTCAAACTTTCCAGTCTGGAGATACAGAGCAGAACCTTTCTTCAGAAAGTCAAAATATAAAACAGAGGATCTGAATGAGTTTAGTAAAACACATTTTCCATCATAAAATTGACATGGCAAGACGCAAATTACTAAAGATTGACTTTTTTAAATTCGTTAAATGTTTAAAGTCATCAAAAAGACTATTTTTCGTTTAATATTTGGGGAGTTCTACCTACTTTATCGTAAATTACTTCTTTTACATCCCTCGTTGATAATTGTTTTCCATGTTTGTTTAAATGCCATTTCATGGTGGGAGTCTGAGGACAAATCACTACTTTAAAATTAAACCATATCTGTTGTCAATCAATTCAAGGACACAATATTATTAGATGTAAAGCATTTTCAAATACCATCCACAATTTTTCCGTTGGAAATATTACGAAATCAGGAAAAAAGTGCCAAAGACGGTGACAGTGATACGAATTTGTGCTTACACAAGACGTCACGATTTTATTTCATGCAAATTTGACATAGTTGCCAAATAGATGTATTTTGTTTAATTTATTGAACGAAAATACAATATTTTATTTTATAAAAACAAAACAAAGTTGCTATTATTTAATTTTTTTCGTGAAAGTATTTACTTTCGTATATATGTTGGCTTACACATCCGGGTTTAAATGTCAGTGCCCCAAACTTGACACTCTCTATTCCAGTTACTAACAACTGGAGTTATGACTCCACAGTGTGAGCCATATACATCTTCGGTTTTCTCTAACGTTCATTTTGTTTCTGACATGTACTTGAACATATATTCTGACTTCGGTATACTCTGTGTTTGTCTTTCAACTGTCTAGGGTATCAGATATTTCTATCATTGATTGTGAGTTATAATATTTTTAGTAATACGTGTACCTCTATCCAACAAGCGTAATCAATGAATGGGTCACTCTCCGACGACTTTAACAATTGTGATGGTAAAGACTGCAAACGTGTCCCATTAATATAATAGAAAAACAACAAACTTCCGCTACAGTATAAATAGATATGTCGACTGTTCATGCTAAGAATGGTTTTTATTTCATATTATCACAATGTATCACCCTTATACGTTTTTTGTTGTCCATGATATGTGTACACGTTTTGCTTTATATACGTATAGTATTACATTCACATGGATATATCATATCTTATTTATGCTATTTGTGTATATTGGTGTCCAACACATATTGTACAAGTGCTGTGAAGTTTTTTTTTTCTTTGTCTTGTGCACACTGCATGTGTCGCCAGTTTCTCTGGGTTGTCCCTTTTAGATTGTCCTTTCGGTATTCTCTAACGTTTATTTATATCCGTTATGATGAGGTCCGACAACCTTAGTAATCTCTAAATGATGTATCTTTTCTGTGGGCTTTGACGATATCCACTGACTATGTAATAGGTTAATTCATACAATATTTCTGTATTTCAGCTGATGACAGAATTATTACTAGAGTAAACTTGTCACTCTCTATTCCCGTATCTAACAACTGGAATTATGACTCCACAGCCATATACATCTTCGGGTTTCTCTAACGTTCATTTGGTCCATTTTGCTTCTGACTTGTACTTGAAAATATATTCATACTTCTGTACACTGTATTTGTCTTTCAATTGTCTAGGGTACCAGTTATTTATATCATTGATTGTCAGTTATAATATTTTTAGCAGCACGTATAGAAGACATGCATTGTTATACCTCTATCCAGCCAGCGTAATCAATAAATGCGTTTTTTAATATTACCGGGTTTGTAACACGACGGATTCTGCTAGTGGAGTAGGCATTGATTACCTTTCCAGAACACCTGAGTTCATCCCGGTATTATGGGGGGGGGGGGGGGGTCGTATTATTCGATTTTTAATTCCATGTGTATAATTTGTAGATCGTTGTTTGTCCTTTTGTCCTTTTTCTTTTTGGCCATTGTGTTGTCTGTCCTTCTTCGATTTATGGATTCTAATTACCCCATTGGTATCTTCAAACTCATCTTACAGAGATGTACTGTTTACATGAAGAGTTATGCTAGGGCTTGTGCCCAGTACATTTAACGTTCTCCAGAGAGTTGAACTGTTATCACTAAAGCTAATCAAACAAGGCTATGTTGCTCCTAAAGTAAAATATCTAAAATATTGTATTTTATTTCAGCGGAATCTACCTTTTGTATTTACTGGTTCACTTGAGCGTGGTGAAGAGTTAGTTAGTTTGCTCGGTCAATTTGCATTAGCAAATAACATGGGAAATATCAGTCAATATGCATTTTCAAATAACAAGGGAAATTTCCCTAAAACTCATTTCCTCTTTCCACGCATTGTTGACCTATTTAAAACGTCGAGACAGGTATACGTGAATTATTTTTATGCATTTAAATTGCAATTTAAATGCTTAGGAATAAAACTATCTTTTTCCATAACGGTTATAGTGGTTTGAATAATTGTCATCAGTAGGTTTAACTGAAATATTATTGAAAGTGGCATTAAACACCAAAATCCTTTCATCACTAGGTTGGCACGCGGCTATTGCCCCCTCTTCAATCAGCTTGGCTATGTGGTTCTAACTTAGCTGATACAGCGCAATATGGTCAATGTCAATCCTGCGGCTGACTAAAATAGCTATTTGAATAAATGTGCTCCCTCATAATGTCTCCTTCTAGTCTAATATTTTTATTGCCAGCATGTATAGCTTTTTTTTATATTATATTGATTCATTATTGAAAATCGACAGTATCACAACCTACTTCGACCTTTGGACCTTGACAAGTGTTTTCCCTACCATATGTTGATTTTAATAAAAGTGGTGAAGAGTTATTATAGGGCTTGTGCCCAGTGCAGTGACTTTCTTCATAGAGATAACTGTTAGCATGAAGAGTTAGTCTAGGGCTTGTGCCCAACACAGTGCCTTTCTTTACAAAGTTGAACTGTTAACACTAAAGCTACTCAAACAAGACTATGGTGCTCCTATGATGAAATCATCCAACGAACATCATCGCGAACTGATCGACCGTTGCGAAATATTTATTTCTCAAATGGCAGTCCCTTTTTACGTAGATTTGTTTCTTTCCTCTATGACTGACAAGACTTTGACTGGACTTAACTATCAATAGCACAGCGGGTGTCTTGTAAGAAACAGGAACTGCTTGCCTTTCTCGAGCACCTGGGTTTACCTTTTGTACTTCTTTGTTTCTCTTCATTCTTTGTATTTTGTCTATTCTTGAATTGACTTTCACTAACGTTTATTTCATATAAAAATAACTCTTATTCTGAATTTGTCTAGTGGACCAGGAACTGCTTACCCTTTCGGAGCTCCATAGTTTACTTTCAGTTGATACTTTTCTTTTTATACCGCTTTGGTAACTATAATTTTTTCTTGTCAATATATCGAAAAATTGAAAACAGTTTGAAAGAATTTTTTTTTGTAATTGTTTATTTTAAAAATAAAAAAAGGGTTACACACAAATGAATTTCAATACATACAATACACAAAGTAATATATATATAAATGCTATTTTGTTTTCATACAAGTAGTGTAAAATACAAGAATAAAGACAATAATATATGTATCCAAAGATAATCAGCCATTCATTGCCCCATTAACATTAAGCCATTTTTTATTAATTTGCTCTGTCTGTTTTGGGAACATGTAAAAAGTGGAATTTTTCTTTATTTTCATATAATATTTTAGGTATTGAAGATCTCCGTGTAAGTGTGTAATTTCCCCCTTACATCTGCACCTATATATATAACATTCTAATATTAACAATATATTATTTACTGTATTTGGATTCTCAATGTAACTCTCAGATATTCCAAGTTATCTCCCTTGCAGTTAATGGCAGAGCAATACCACAAATCATTAACAAGCTTTTAACAGCAAACCAAAATTGTTTAACTAAATAACAATTCCAAAATAAATGTAACAAGTTTTCCTTAGTTTCCATACAAAAAGTACATAATTCTGCTTCTTTAAGTCCACATTTATGTAGGAATGAATTGACAGGTAAAAGTCTATGCAATAGTTTAAGCTGAAAGCTTTGTAGTTTTGTATCTTTAGTTATACAAAATGATAATGAATAAATACCCCGTTGGTAATTATAATTTTTTCCTCACAATATATCAAAAAATTGAAAAAAGTTTGAAAGAAGTTGATACTGCTACGATATGAGCATTAACAACTGTTTTAGTTTGGGTCGTGACCAAAGCATAGTTTCAACTCGGGGACATTAAATTGGTTAAAAAGCATCTTATTGCACCAGAATTCACCCCCGGTTTTTAGTGGGGTTCGCGTACTCGATCTTTAGTTTTCTATGTAATGTTTTGCAGATCGTTGTTTGTCCTTCTGTTCTTTTTCTTTCGTTCTTCGATTAAACTATTCATCTGATTACCTCTTTGGTACTTTCAAACTCACTTCTCACAACAATTTTCTTCAAAGTATGTCACATTATTACAAAGTCTCACGTTTTATTCAAGAAAGCATTTGACAAAATATTTCATTTGAATTTGATATAGTAATTTTTAACATATATACCAAATTACATAAGACAATCGTTTAACAAGACTGTTTGGAATGATGATAATTTGGAATTTCCAATTAACAAATATAAACACAGTCCAATCTTGTTTTAAGGAACGCCCATATCAAGTACCAATTCCATCGCACATGTGGCTCCTGGGAAGATTTTTGAGATTTCAGAGAATCAAGAAGTGTTAATGGTCTAATAGCCATGTTGAATTTTTAAATAAAACGAAAATCACATAATATGGTAAGAAACACCCAAGTAACAAATGAATTTTAAATGGTATATTACCAAACATTTTTTTAGAAATGAACAAAAATGGACATCTATTGTAATATTTCTAACAACAAAACCATTTGTCTATCATTTATTTTCTCAACCATTTATTTGGAAATAAATGGAAAGACAGAATTTGATTATATCATTGTTTTTTATTGATAATTGTACATGTATGTCCTTTGAAGGGTCCATGATCATGATGATTGGTTAATAAAGAATCTTGAATATATATATATATTCATTACTGTGTTGTTCTGTTACTCCTTGTTTATTTACATGATCATGGGCCCTTTGGAGAAGTAATTAATTACTAAATGGACGTGTTCACTTCTCCAAATGTAAGACATCGTGAACGAATATAGTATATTTTGTATCAACAAATTGTCAAATTTTATACTTTCAATACCAATACAAAAATAAAAATAACAAGACAAGAACAGTTTGAGAGTCATATTGGAGACAACTGAACGGTTGCTTTATCGTATTTTCAAGAGCAAAACAAAACAACAACAAGACAAGAACAGTTTGCGAGTCATATTGGAGACAACTGAACGGTTCCTTTACCATATTTTCAATAGCAAAACAAAACAATAACAAAGCAAGAACAGCTTGAGAGTCATATTGGAGACAACTGAACGGTTGCTTTACCGTATCTTCAATAGCAAGAAAAAACAATAACAAGACAAGGACAGTTTGAGTTTCACATTCAAACTATTTGAACGGTTGCTTTACCACAGAAACATGCTTGATTTTTGTCATTGGTAAGTTTCATTACTATTATGTAATTTCCCTGAAATAGAAGAAAATTCTATTGAAATAAATTATTACAAAATAGTGTGAAGGTTTAAGGTGTAGAATATCATATATGTCACATATGTCTTCTCTGGAAGTGTGTGCGTGAAGTATGACATTTCAAATGTATACAACCACATCGGTGATGTAATAGTTAGCGTACACGCCTCGGGTGTGGTAGATCCCGGGTTCGAGCCCCAATCGGGTCAAACCAAAGAATAAAATTGGTATCTGTTGCTTCTCCGCTAAGCATGCAGCATTAAGGAGAAAGAGCAGAGACTGGTTCGATCGGAATCAGGATAATGTGTCCAAGTAGGGCGACATGTCTATCCGCGGACTGTTGTTTCAGTGAGCTAGCACCATAACAATTCAACTAACCGTGTTGGTATAGTACAAAGCGGATCTCATTATCATCTCATTGATAATTAACTTGTTCTTGCCATTATATAGCTGAAAAATTGCTGAGTTGGCATTAAACAACAATCACTCATTGTTGAGTTGGCTTTAAACAACAATCACTCACTAGTGTTTCTTCCGAAAGGAAACAATATCGGTATTGGATTGAATACGAAGACACGTATAGCCACGTACGAGATGATACAGAAGTTGCAAATATTACTTTCGGGTCTTTGATTATGTCAAAAGTTAAATAAAAAACAACATAGTTTAACCAAAACAAAATGTGATAGTATATTTGTTACTGGTTTATAATCCCCTACCGAAATATATGTGTCGCACTTACTTTTGGGGGCGTCGTGGCCGTGATAGTTATGTACAAATACCTATGCAATCAGTGCCTATCACCACTGATATTGTGAGTTCGAATTTCGATCAGGGCGAGGTGTACAACATTATGTAATAAAGTTTGTGACCTGCGACACGATATATCTGAAATATTGTTGAAAGTGGCTCTAAGCACCATCAAACAAACAAACAAGCAAACTTACTGTTGGGAGTCTGGTCAAATCATTGACTGTTAGTGTGCCCTTTAGTTCGGCTGAAATTGTGTAGTTAGAATATTTTATTAAATAAAATTAAATTAAAATAAGAACATACTTTTGTTAGGTTTAATCATGTGTTAATCATGGTTTCTGATTTGTCATTGTCTAATTATAATCTACAAAAGGTCAAGATTGCATATCATATTGACTTCATAGCATGTTTGATACAAGTAATAAAAACGTAGATATCAAATTTAGTGCGCACGAAGCGTTTCTGGAATAACCTTCATCAGGTACGCTCAAAATCGAAAGATTGGAAAGCTAAATAATATTGTTTTGGGAGCAACATGTTGGATACAAGATAACTTTTCCATGGCGTTATAATACGGAATCTATGTTAAACAAAAAACACCCAGACATTCAAAAATTAAATAATATCTTAATATACAATATAAAATGACGTACCTCCCGGGGCACCTTGTCATGACTGAGCCAACAATTACTCATTTGTGACCTTAATATCTAAAGGTGTGCGCTTTCCGAGGAATCTTCAAGTACTTGTTGTCCATGTTGTTTATTCGAAACACAAACGTTTGTCCAAATGGTGTTTAGACATGTTTCACTGTTGTTCTACTTTAGACTTGGTCTTGGATCTTTTGTATGGCGATACGACACCCCGCTTGGGTCATGCGACTATACACATTTGCAATCGACAAATCAGCGACGAGCCTTCCAAATCTGAGACACATTTGCAATCGACCAATCAGCCACGAGCCTTCCAAATATTGAAATACTAAAACCGCGCACATCATGTGAGCTGTTGTCCAATTGATCAATATATATTTAATATCTTTGTATTATTGGACAATCGAAGATGAGTAAAGGCCATGATCCCACATGAAATGTTTGTAGATGTTAGTGTATTGTTACAAGAAAATTAACCGCCTGGATATAACTGAAACATTGTTGAAAATGGCGTTAAGCACCATAAACCAACCAACTTCACATTGATCGAATTCTAATTAGATCGGTGTCACTGTATAAATATCACAGTTCTCTGTTCAACATGTTACTGGCCAATGCCTAATTATGACAACGTTTTTTTTCAAATTTCAATCTTTTTAATGGTCGTTGAAATAAATGTATAAGATGGTGGAGGCAGTCGGTCTCCTATAATAAAACTAATATTATACATATAACAACTTCTGTTAACCTCGTCATTTTTGTATTGAAGTGTCTGTACCAAGCCAGGGAAGTTAGGGGTATCCGTTTTGTCTCTTTCTACGATTTTTCAATAGGATTTTGAAACAGTTCCGACAGGGAGATATTTCCCTCTTTTTCATATATTATAATGTACTCATTAATAAATTAATTACATAGTAGTAATCTCCATTCGCTTGGAATTTTAACAGACGATGGCAATCTGTTTTCACCTTATTTAATTAATCTTACCTTTGGCTTTGATTGGACATACTAGGCTGGGTACAACATTCTTTATGTCGTCACATGACCCTTCCTTGTCCATTGAAAATATAGTGGTGTTTGGTAATTGAGCGAGAAATATGTCAAGATGTAAGTTACCTTTGTCAAACTCATTAGCTGAATATACAAAAGAAACATAGAACCTATTTCTTCGTAATGAAATAAAGAGTATATATTAAAACATTTTGGACGTTTTTATTCAAATTTCATATATAGCTTTAACTTTGGTGTATTCATAATTTCAACGTCTCATTAGTGGAAGGCACTATCAAATGCCACCTATTATAATTATCTTAGAATTAAATCTGAAAACTGACCAACAATTATTGCCCAGTAAATAGTATGCAATGTCTTAGTATTTAATCAATCGTTATAAAAAAAAGTGTCGTTTTCAAAAGAAATATTTAAATATTAAGTTTGCTTAGAGTACATATTACGAACATTCTAATGTTCTGAGGGCCGTCGTGATCGTATGGTAGTTGGATTTATAACTACCTATGCAAACAATGACTATCCCCAATAACGCTGTGAGTTCGAATCCCGTGTACGCGATACAACAACATTACGTGCTAAGTTTGTCAGTGACTTTCGGCAGGTCTGTGGTTTTCTCCGGGTACTCCGGTTTCCTCCACCAATAAAACTGAACGTCAATATATAACAGAAATATTGTTGAAAGTGACGTTCATCGCCATACCCCCTCAAATGTTCTGTTCTCTTCATATCTTTAGTTGATTATTGACAGTTGTAACCTCTTTATTATTACAATTTAAGTTACGGGTTTTTGTTTTTTTTTCTTTTACTCAGCTTAAAACTATGTAGTAAATAAAATAATAGCCACACATGTCATTAAAACATATTTATTTTACAAAAAAAAAAATTCTTGCTTTATGTTACCATTAATAAAGTGTGTTTTATTCGAACTGTTTTCTAAAAAAAGAAAAAGAAAAAAAGAAGCATTTATACTCACGTGTAACAAAGTCCCAATACAAAGTGCCGACACCTTGTGTATTAAGAGTAAGCGGCGACCACTGGACAGAAAACTTAGTTTTAGTGTCATCTGACAAATAAAGAATGCTATTTTAGAGAACATAATACTATATATAGGCATGAATTATTAAAAAAAATCAAAACGCTTCTTTATTACTTTTATTTTATTATTTTGGGGTTAACGAGTAATTGTTGTTTAACTCATAAGTAAATTTGATGTCATGATAATGATGTCCGTTTGTACTAGACCAACACGCATTCGTTTGATTTTTTGAAACAACTATCAATGGGTAGAAATGTATCTCCACTCAGACACATTATCATGATTCCGAGCCAACTAATCTTTTCTCCTTGATGCTGTGTGCTTAGCGGATAAGCAACAGATACCAGTTTTATAGTCTTTGGTTTGACCCGATCGGGACTCGAACCCACCATAAAAAACTTGAACATGTTGAATGAGAGTTCACCTCAGTTGGAATAAATCGCCGTACAAAACCATCCGGTAAAACATAAGCAAACCTAACACGTGTTTTGCTGTTGAGAGTCATCTCTCAAAAGTCATGTGACCTCAAAGCGAGAATACCATAACGATAAGATGGCGGAACTAAGTAGGTGAAATCAGTTAATATCGAAACATTTTTTATTATAATGAGCTAGAAGTGAATAATAATAAGTAAGTAAATATGAAAAGCGATAGATAAATATGTAACGAAGCGAGTTATCCACATGACTCCGCTCTCACAAAGCGCTTTGTTGTGAAAATTACTGTTGAAATGTACAACGAATTCTTGGTCGCAATTCCGCAAATTTTTGATAGGGTGAAATCCGTAGCCCTATGTTCCGCCAAAAAAAAAAAGAACCATAAATGGCTACGGTCCGCAGCTACATAAGATATTAACTACTTGACAATATTTTTTATCCTTTGTGAACCTTGCCAGTTAGGCTTTGTATACTTCATTCAGCTATAATTGTTATATAATGATAAAATATCATTTACTGTAATAGATAAATATTTTTTGGGAAAAAAAAACATATAAATTATATTAAAATCCGTTTAAAGAGGGATAACTCTAGTGAGCATACTATTGTAATTCCAAAGGACGCTTTTGTATGCACAAAATTGTTGACAAACATCAGTCAATCCAGATAAACAGGCAATTTATTTCAGGTTTACGAACAAGCTTGATTGAGAGTTGAATTTTCAACAATTCTAAGTCGTCCTTTAACGTTTTTCGATGTGTTTTAAACAACAATCTTGTGTATCAAAGGAATTTTTACAGTTACCATGGTTACTTCTTTTTAAGAGAAACATTGTTATAGTTTCAGTTTGACAATTATTACGTTTTCAGTCGTGATTGAAAAACAAATATAACCTATCTTCAAATTTACGTACTATATATATTTGTACACATTGCCGCCCCTGAGCCGCCAATAGGTTCCCCTCTCCTTCCCTATGATTTTGCGGATGCAATCTTCAATTGTTTAGATGTCTAAAGTCAATCGTATCGTTGTGCATGTCGAAGCTAATAAACACATTTCACATTATTAAATTACAACATGGCACTGACACAGGAATGTCACCAGGAAGTTATTTTTATTTTTGCTAAATATTTATAATAATAAATCATACCACAGTTGGTAACATTTCCTCGTGTCTCATGCAACTTCCTACTTAACGTTTTGTCCAACTCTTTCGTCCTCATTTCAAATTCTCGGACTTCAACCTTTTCTGTTTTTTCCATCTTAAAGAGTTTGTAATTTCCAGCCGCTGTAGTCATGACAACACATGCCAGAAGGATTATTATATTTTCCATCTAAAATTAATCAATTTGTTATGAAAAGAAAGTTAAACAGAGATGGTGATCAATTCCATCGATATCAACAAAACGAACATTCCTCGTTCACCATAGCTGAACTCACTGAACACAACAACAAACAAACCACGACATACCACGTTGAAAATCCAGTTCCTGAATTGGGACAGGCACAAATATGTGGTGGGGTTAAACCGGTAAATGTGACCCCCAATCCTCCCCTCTTGACAACTGGATCTCCAACGTGAATACATACATAAACAACAGATAAAAACACCTGCACAGATTCGCTTATCTTTAATAACAAACATTGTACTATATCAATTTCCCAGTTAATAATAATCTTCCTTTATAAGGAAATATCAAGTGGCGTTACAGACCATCAACCAAACCTATAAGGAAATATCACATCTTTTATTGCTTATGTTCTGAGTATGTGTATACCTTTTGTTTTATTCACGAATATAATTACATTCATTATACAAGGGGGGAATGATTTGATTTTTGGCGTTTTAACGTCACTTTCAGCAATATGTCAGCTATGTCATGGCGACCAGTTTTCGTGGTGGAAGAAGCCGGAGTAGCCGGAGAGAACCACCGACTATGGACAAGCAACTGGTAAGCTTGATCACTTACGGCTGCGAGTCGAGTGCACCCTTTTTTGTAATTTACAAAACCGGGTGCGAACCCACGCCGTATTGGTGATAGGCTTGTATGAGTTGTTTGTTAATCCAACTACCTAACTCATTGAGCCACCCGCGCCCCAAGTGGGGGGTTGGGGGGGGATGAAACAACCAGAATTATTACTTCACAGTGTTAGTCCTATGTGGAGTAAGTTATTTTTTGTGAATTATTGTAGATATTGGAATTACCGGAGCGTTTTGATGATGTTAGAATTATCCGAACGTTTGTTCTCAGAATGGTGTGTCTTTTTTTCCTTATACGTTGTACTCACAGATATCTTCAGACTTCGGTATTCCGTATTTTATTTTCATCTGTGTAGGACAGAATTTATACTTTCATCGTTGACTGTGGGTTGAGGAGTGGTCGTCTTTGTTCTATTTTTAGATAACACGCATTTTCAGACGAATACATGTCGTTTAGTACCGCTATAAAATGTAATAAATAAATACGTTTTCTATATAAAATATCTAAAATGTTATATATTGTATCTACGACACCTACCTTTTCTTTTTTTCACTAGTGTTCTGGGGTACGGCGAAGAGTCAGCTAGTTATCCACGTGATGAGGAAATTCATAAACAGAAATACTTCCTCTTTGTAGGATTCATTGAACAATTTAAAAGATCTGATGATATGGTAATTCTATTTATTCATTTAAACTGAATTTTAATACTTCCTCACAACTTTTATCACAACAGTAATATTGTATTATGAATATTATCATCGCAAGGCATAGGTACACGCCAATGGTCTCCTATTCGTCGCGTTCTATTTTAACGCTTACACTCCAAAGGTGTAGCATCCAATGAGGCAACCGAAGCAATAAAAACCGAGACAGTTGTCTCGGTAGAAAAAATATATTAAAAAATAATGGATAAACTCAACGCTATAGGATTAAGCGCATTTTTTCCGGAATTTATATGTGTATAAGCTGGACCAATTCACTCTCAAACAAATAAAAGTCCGATAAGTTTGTAAGTGACTTGGTCCAGGTTATACATCAATAAACTCCGGGGAAAATGCGTTTAATCCTTATAATTCTGTAACTAAGTAAAAATGTTTTCATTTGTTTTGAAAATTTACCTTTGGGAATCCCCAGTACGCACACATACATTTCATTGATGTTTGTCGGCCATGAATAACAAAATGCATTAACCTTGTTTTCCTACATTGATAACTAGACGGTAATTAAGTTACTGATATTTTCCAATTAGATGGCATTTTGCTAACAAAATCGCAAAATAAATCAGTAACCAACTTGTGTCAATCAACGTCCCTTGTAAACAACGTCACAGGATGACGATATAGTATGGGCGGAGCCCTTTTAACGGTAGGCTATGCGATTTTTGGTAATAAGTCATACTCCTACGAAATGTATTCATAGCCAAATATATCTTCACCGGAAGCATGAAATTATAGAACAAAATGGTATTTAAAAACAAAATAAAAATTATTTCAATAAAAAATTCGCAAATCTGTAGCCATTTCAATTCTTCTCAATTGAGATAAACTTAAAAGAAAATTATGTCAATTGAAATAAACTTAAAAGAAAATTATAATATCAAAAACGGGTGCTACCATGGTTACGAGAAATGATCGTTTACAGTGTACATGGATGACGTCATTTTCTAGTGTGCACATATGTATTGCATTTCGTCTGCTTCGGAGAGGAAAAAATGAAATTGCATGCACTTCTTGGTCATCCTGTCTCTGAAAACTTTGTGAGCTGGTGTCAAACATTGAAGAACAGCTCTGCATCGTTTTTATGTATACAGGAAACCTATCGATCATCTCCACGATCTCGCAATTTGAAAGTGATTAAAAAATGTGTACATTTCATTTGATTTGAAGTGCATTTGTGTATGATGTCTGAACAACTGATCTCGGATTTTGTCAGGTAAGCCTTTTAGCACATTTTCCGTGGCAAGGTTAAAAACATTGCAATTTCGTCTGACCCTAGCTCCCTTTTTCACTGCCGCGCATGCATTTTTTTCTCTCTTTCACCATTTTTTCTCTCTCTTTCACCATTTTTTCTCATGATCTGTGATTGGGGTAGTCTGAGTTTCCTCTGCCGTCGTATTTTTGTTATTCTCGTGACCCTCCATTTATGTCTCTTACATTATGTATTTCTTTAGAAATGCCTGTACCAAGTCAGTGTCATTACGGTTTTCACAGTTTTCCGGTTGTTGACTGATTTTGTCTGTTTATATAATTATGAGTTTTGACTTTCCCTTTGTAAGATTGTTCGGAGTTCGGTAATTTTGTTATTACCCTTAATTATTGATTCACCGTGATTTGTGAAATTCTCAAAAATGTCAAATTTTAATTTCCAATCTTCAGTCTTTGTCGTAATTTCCGTGAATCGTGATTTGAATTTTTTTTAATTTTCTGAGATTCGTAATCAGAAACCACCACCCTTTTTCTTAAAGAAACTTTTCGTCTATGGAAAAGGTGTTCAAAATGCCTCCCTCTTAATTGTCATTATCATCAAATCGGCTTCGCCCTTCAATAAGTTGTACCTGTCTCATATTACAAAAGTCAAAGTCGATAGATGGTTGTCTTAAGTATTTTTTCCGGAATTGACGACCTACTCCAAAATTACAACTTTTCACCAGGAAATCTATCGACCGGAGTAGGTTCTGTCAAGATCTTAAAGACAAGTCATGCATCCTCCCTATCCGATGTTTTCATTTTGGCCGACCCGGATTATTATCCAAATATTCGCGAAATCTTCCACATTCTACTAACCATGCCAATAGAATCCGTACCATGTGAACGACCTTTTTCTGCTTTGAGGCGTCTAAAGCATCGGAACAGAACAACTATGGTCGAGGACAGACTAAACGGACTAGCATTATTGCACATTTACCGAGAAGTAAATGTTGGCAGTGTCAAAATACTAGAAAAATTCGATACTGGTAACAGGGGAATTGGCGCTCTGTGCTGTACATTACTTTGCCTACATTAATAGTATTATGTACAAACATAAACATTTCAAACATGGTTTTAAAGTTGGATTAGTGTATTTGTTAGATCTTTGCTCGTTAGTGTGACATTTGAAAAGTAATATTTTTGAGTATGTGAAGACAAAGCAAGTAAAGGTTTTGCTTTAAAGTTTGTTTTCTTTTTCCATTAACAGATATTGAGATAATGAATACTCGTCTGTACATCAGTCGTAGTTTCTATTCATTCTGTCGTCAATGTAACCGGCTCTCTCTATCAACTATCAATCTGTCTGAATAAGGGTTATGTTTTGACCATATATCTTATAAATATGATTGAAGATCCCCTGGTGTGTCAATCAACTCTTAAATCATGTAGGAGTGTAAGAAACGTACTGGACATTTTACGAGGATGAACGCACAGCTTCATGTATTCCAATGTCAATGATTTAAAAAACCTACTTGTAGCTAATTTGCCATGTTAGGGTAATAGTTAATTTGCCATGTTAGGGTAATAGTTAATTTGCCATGTTAGGGTAATAGTTAATATCAAAACGTCAAAATTTTAAGAAAAACAAGTCGATAGCTTCTGGGGGACTGCACACCCCCCGCCCTTGTCTCAGTACAATTGCAACCCTAACTACGCACATGATTGCCAAGTCAATCAATGAACATAAGTCATGTGACTGCCTAGAACACCTATATGGAGAATAATATTCCTGTGATTATTGTCTTCTTCTATTCTGTTATTTTTCTTTCATTTATAGTTAAACATGATTAAAAATAGTTTTCAGTTAAAATCAACATTTTGACTTTTGACTCTTATCCATGCTAGGTGCCGTCGTGGTCGTGATCGTATGTTAGTTGGATTTATAACTACTTATGCAATCAGTGCCTATGAGTATAACCACTGATGTTGTGAATTCGAATCTCGATGTGATAAAGTTTGTCAGTGACGTGCGCCAGGTCGGTGGTTTTCTCCGGGTACTCCGGTTTCCTGCACCAATAAAACTGCCACGATATAACTGAAATATTATTGAAAGTGGCGTTAAACACCAAAATCAACCAAACAATAACCTTACCACGCTACCATCTTCAGTTTAATAAAAGTGGTTAAAAAGTTGAATGACTAATCTTCAGTTTAATAAAAGTGGCTAAAAAGTTGAATGACAAATCTTCAGTTTAATAAAAGTGGCTAAAAAGTTGAATGACAAATCTTCAGTTTAATAAAAGTGGCTAAAAAGTTGAATGACAAATCTTAAGTTTAATACCATGATAGAATCTAATGTTGGCATTAACCATAAAGTTAATAGCTTTTTATTTTGACAAATATATTTTAAATCTAATTTCCTTTAATTTCTCGCTCCGCTATATAGATGATGTCCTTTCACTAAACAATTCTAGGTTTGGTAATTTTGTTGATCGCATCTATCCCATTGGTCTTGAAATAAAGGATACCACATATACAGATAAGTCTGCTTCATACCTTGACCAATACCTCGAAATAGACAGTGAAGGTAGGTTAAGAACGAAACTTTACGACAAAAGAGATGATTTAAATTTTCCCATTGTGAACTTTCCATTTATATGTAGCAACATTCCAGCAGCACCTGCATATGGAGTATATATCTCTCAGATGATGCAATATTCCAGAGCTTGTGGTTCCCATCAGGATTTCCTTAATAGAGGGTTGCTGCTAACAAGGAAGCTACTGAACCAAGGGTTCACTTCGAAAATTTTACGGTCGCTACCATGACTTGGTTGACCGTTATGGAATATCTGTGTCACAAATGACCACGGATATGTTCCACTTGTCGCAAACACTTCCCGATCCTTTCCTCATTCACGACTTATTACCGGGTTTGTAGCTAGATTAAAACGACGGGTGCCACTAGTGGAGCAGGAACTGCTTACCCTTTCGGAGCACCTGAGTTCACCCCCGGTTTTTAGTGGGGTTCGTGTTACTCGATCTTTAGCTTTATATGTATGTTTTGTCGATCGTTGTTTGTCCTTTTGTACTTTTTCTTTTGGCCATTGTCTTGTCAGTTCTTCTTTGATATACGGATTCTGATTGCCCCTTTGGTATCTTCAAACTCTTCTTAGCAATTTTAACCACATCTATACCATATTTCAGTTTACATTGTCAACAGAAATTTCATCTGCGTCTCGATCTGCGAGACGGACGTGAAAAGACAATCGTTTAACAAGACATTTTTTAATACAATATTCGGTTCGCCTTTAGATGCAGTTGTTTGTAGGAGGACCCATGTCTTATTTACGTTATTTCTGTTTGTTTGCGTATTGTGGTGTCGAGCACATATTGTGTTGTGTTTTTCTTCCTCTTTTTTGATTACTCATTCGGTGTAATTAACATGTTAATGGATTCAAGAAACTAAGAAAATTTGAAGGTACCAAAGGGGTAATCAGAAGCCGTCAATCGAAGGAAGACAGACAACAAAATGATAAAAAACAAATAGGACAACAAATGATCTACAAAACACTACACAGTAAACTAAAGATTAAGTAACACGAACCCTACTAAAGACCGGGGTGAACTCTGGTGCTCAGGAAGGGTAAACAGTTCCTGCTCCACTAGTGACACTCATCGTACTACTCTTGTTACAAACACGGTGATAAGTCATGAATGAAGAACGGACCGGATTGTGATTATGACAAACGGAACATATCCGTGGTTATCTGTGACACATATGATCCGTAATGGTTAACCCAGTCATGCACTCCGTGTAAGTGGAACATTCATGATGAGTTACACTTAGTTAGAATGAGAGGATGGTTACCGATCAAAGTTTGTGGTCCCCATCTACTATCTCTGCTGTTTCTAAACATTTGTCTTGCTGTGGTGGCCATCTTGAATTTCCGGGTATTGAATTATATGGGTATGTATTATTTAGTGTTTATTTGCTTTTGGTGATTTTGTAATGTATTCTTTAAGAAAACTATTTTCCGAGACATGCACAACGCTATTATATATATGACATAAAAGAGGTCAAGATGGGGAAATAAACAAAAATTACCCTTTTTTGCGAAATGTTCATCTTTATGAGTTATTGATCGGCCATAAAAATATTGCTATTTATTTCAATAGGGGGTCTAAAAGGGGCTCAAATCCAGAATATTTTGCATATTTGAGAGGTATATAGAATATTTATTTTTCATTCAATTTTGATGTGTTTTTTTGCTGTTGAATGGATTGTATTGAGAGCTTTCGATAGTATGTCAACGGAATTCTCTGTCTTTTATGATTTACAAAATTTGAAGAACAAAATGTATTTCCATCAAGTTTTAATGCAGTTTTTGCAAGTGTATATCTTAATGTGTTATTGTTGGTCCATAAAAAAATGCTATTTAATTTTAACAAAGGGTTTAAAGAGGGCCCACATTCCGACGAATGGGTTGTGTTGAGTGCTTTCAACAGTATTTCGTCCGGTTCTCTCTATCAACTCTCATTTTTATTGCAGTCCTACTGTAATGTATGTGTGGGGGGGGGGGGGAGCATCGTGAGTTCGCATCCCATGATTGTCAGTGACTTGTGGTAAGTAAGTGGTTTTTTCTGGGTACTCTGGTTTCCTCCACCAGTAAAACTGGCCACCATGATATAACTGAAATATTGTTGAATATGGTGTTTACTACCGTAACTCTATATCCTACTTGTTATGATTTACAACTGAAGATCTATGTAAAAATGTATATAACAAGCGATACAGGCTCAGGTGAGCCTCTAGTTTTATTCTTCTTCTTTACACTAGCATCTAACAAAACAGTGATTGGGGTGCTGATTGGTTGGCTGAAAATATAACCCCTGACATGACCCCCTAATACAGGATATCGATAGATATTACATTATTGAAATATCTATCTAAATTCAATTAGATTGTAATACCCATGGACTGGATTAACTCATAATTCTACTACCTCTACAAGACTATAGGGTTGCTTCACCGATAGAACCCATTTTTTTTCAAAAATTCAGTATTAATAGTGAAAAAAATAGAATACCAAGAAAAATTATGTCGCAAGTAATAAAGGGCGAAGCCCTTTTAAGCATAAGCTATGCGAATTTTAGTCACGTGACTAGTGTATTCATAGCCAAATATATGTTCATCGGAAGTGTAAAAATATTGAACAAAATAGTATTAAAATCGCAATAAAATTTATTTCAATGAGAAATCCTGAAATCTCTTATTGTTTATATTGTGAAAAATTCAAATAAACTCAAATGCAAATTCTAAAAGAAAACTTATAATATCCACACAAAGCGCTATGTGTAGTACGCCATTTTTTAGTGTGCACTGATCATGAAATATACACATATGCCAGGTCGTATGCAACCCTGGGATGAATTTAATGAAAGTCCATGCATTTCTCCTGAAAGGATGATTCTCCTCTCTGAATACTTTGTGTGAGCTGGTGTCAAATAGAAAGAGCAGCTCGCCTTTGCCTTCGGCTAGGTAATCTGTTACATCTACATGGTTTCCGCAATTTAAAAACATGAAATGATTCTGACAAGACAAGCATGACAGCAGGGAATTATAAAACAATTAAGATTTTTCTGTGCTTGAAAAACCTTGATTGCATTTTCGTTTGACCCTCATTCCTCTTTTGATAAGCCCAAAACCCTTAACTATATACTAGAATACAATTTTTGTTGACATTAGGTCGATTCTAGGTCCTGCAAAAATACATTCAGTGAACCTACTGTAAATCTGAGCAAATGACTTTGATATCAGAATTTTCGAAAAAAGAATCAACTAATTCTGGGTCAAAATATTTCAAGCCCCCTCTCAAAAACAAATGATCATGTTTTGACACTTCATGCTATGAGAAACTCGAAAAAGTTTAAATGGTAAAAACAGCAGAAAACGATTTTCAGACATCGCAACATACATGAATAGGTATATTCAATAACCCCCTATGCCCCTTCAGAAATCTTTCCTCCTACATCGTTTTTTATCCCCCCTTTAGACATCAACTTCCTGTTAGGCGGGGGCTTACGTGTACTATGGAAACATTTCTTCTAGTTATTCAATTTTAGGAGGCATGCCATTCGCCTTTCATGCCTCTCTTTTAAGACAGCCAAATGTTGGATATAGACTTCGCCCTTAACCCTTTGAACGCCAAGACGTTGATTGTATACAACGTTACGTTGCCATATATTCCAGAACGTAACGATAAAACGTCACCTCACGTTGCATGTTTTCATGATGTTCACGCACATGCATATTTCCAATGTTTTAAAGGCATTTGACAAATTGTATGTAAATGCAATGATAACTCACAAGTAACTTATGTGCTCCGAAAGGGTTAGCAGTTCCTGTTCTTACTTGACATTTGGTTAAGATTAACGGGCAAGTCAATTAAGGGGGGAAACAAGGGAAACTATATGGCAATTAACAGAAATGTTGGATTAAAAAACAAACAATATTTACATCGGAACGAGTTTACTTTTTTTTTTCCAATGGACAACATTACATACTAACATTCAAATTATTTAATAGAATCAAGCTTTTGGGTGACATTAATTAAAATTTACAGAAAGGATCAGAATTTGGGGTAAATTTGCACATCATGATTTTAGTAGAAAGAAAACTATAAAAAGTCTTTAATAGATTGTCCGACATTGTATAGTAGACAGTACACTGAATATACATTGTACATGTACACTGAAATCGCCATTTCCCTCTAATAGGAAGATGTGTCTATTATATTTTTCATAATTAAGACAGGTATTATATCTACTAAAGCACCCTTCAATACATAGTCCAACTATACAGTTAGGACACCACCACTGTTTTCCTGAACAGGTCGTGAGAACTTGAACACACAACACAATTTCTTCCTGTTCCCATCTGGTATTTTCTCTAGGAAATGTATCTTCGTGATTCTTGTTAAATACCTGTGCTCCTGTCTCACCACTCTGACTGGCTGATTTCTATGCGCTTAAGAATGCAAGAAACATTATATTTCTGGGACCTTATTCACAAAGCACGCGTTAATTACTGTAGCGAACAATAACTTATTATTTAAACATATATATATACATATGTATATAATATCATCGTTGTAGTATTGAACCGTGTGAAATATTTTGTCAAATCGCCTATTGACATTGTAATTCAATAAAAAGACAGTGTAATTATTTTATACAACAATTTATACAATCACCTTCTTTCGAATTCATTCATTTGAAACAATTTCCCTTCTAGCCAAATTACGTTGTCAAAACGTTGTGACAACGTAACTTTTTCGTTGTTACAATGTAAGAATTTTACGTTTTATCTACGCCGATTTGTAGACGCCCCTATGCGTAAATACCACTTTGTGGTACTACGTAGAAAAAGACCTTTCTACAACCAAACGACAACCATGACCATGTAAAGACGTTTACACAACGTAACCACCAACCATCACAGGACCTTTATACGAGGTAATTACAACTAATTAAGGACGTTTACACAACGTAACTACCAACCATCATAGGACCTATATACGACGTAATTACAACCACCAAAGGACCTTTACATGACGTAATTACAACCACATAGGGTCCTTTATACAACGTAACTACAACCACCTAGGTACCTTTACACAACGTAACTACGACCACCTAGGGACCTTTACACAACGTAGCTACGACCACCTAGGGACCTTTACACAACGTAACTACGACCACCTAGGGACCTTTACACAACGTAACTACGACCACCTAAAGACCTTTAGACGACGCAACTACAACCATTTCATTATAGTTATACAACTACAAATAATGTACAACCCTAACAGGACTGTTATAGCCAAATTTCTATTCGCTGTCAAAGCATTGTGACAACCTAATTTGGATAGTAGGGTAACTATAATCACATTAAGACGTTACACCATGCAACTACCAACTACATTATTTTTTGTGTATTGAAGGACCTTTTGTGATGTTCTTATTTCCATCCCATGCTCTTAATTTTGTTGAGCTAACTAATAAAATATAAAGTTCTAAACATTTATTAATCCAAATTATTGCAATTTTTATAGATGATGAAACACTGTTTCTACTCTCAGACTCCTCCCATTATAATCTAGATGTAATTATTATACAAATATAAATATGTCGGGTAATAATAAATATATCAGATTAAAAAACATGTAAAATAAATGTACTAAACATCTTTATCTTGTGAAATTTGCATTTGACAAAATAAAAGATGTATATAGATAACATGTCTAGAAGTAATGAATATGTACACATCCAGTGGAGGACCTACATTTTAAGCTCCCTGAACTATTATGTGGGCCCCTTTGCAGCCAACAGGAATAACCAACAAGATCAAAAGGGTGTTGGGATGGAGTCCTTGACAATGGGCCAAACATTGATCCCTTTCCCACCAGCAAAGAGGTCTGGGTAACGGAAGGTATCTTCTTCAATGGTGTTGTTCCATGGGAGATTCTGATAATTGTTTGTTTTTAATTCAACCACTATATCTCAGATTTTTATTAAAATTGCTGTACTGGGATATAAGCATTTTATGCTAGAAAACAGAAATATCTCAATAAATATGGGAACTGAAGCACTAGTTGCTGGCTAAGGAAACAGCAGAAATACATGTACAATGTATACATATAAATATATCACCCTGCTAACTATGGACCAAGCTTATAAGAACAACTTGACCTATACATCTAAGGGGCGGATCCAGGATTTCAAGTTAGGAGAGCGCACTTAAAAAAATTGCTCAGAGCGGAGGGAGGTGCGAAAAATGTTGGGGTATTTTGTATGAAAAATCACGATTTTACGCCAAAAAATCATATTTTTCCCAATTGTGGATTGAGGCGGGAAAATTTGGGGGTATTCCGTGTGAAAAATCACGATTTTACGCCAAAAAATCATATTTTTCCCAATTGTGGATTGAGGCGGGGAAATTTTGGGGTATTCCGTGTGAAAAATCACGATTTTACGCCAAAAAATCATATTTTTTCCAATTTTAGGAGGGGCGCGCACCGGGTGCGCCTCTGCATCTATTCTTTTGCTTAACATTAAAACACTAAATAAGATATAATCGAAAATTACCAAAAACGAAGAAACATTTGTAGGAACCAAGATCACACCACCCAACATCAATGCAAAGAAAAAATAATTTGTTCATTCTTTAAATTACTAGAGAGGAAGGTCATTAGAGGGGGATCGTTAGGATAAAGAGGTGATAGTCTTGATTTTTGGTGCTTGAATGCACAAGCCAGAGGAGTGCAGCCTGAATTAAGAATTCATGTCTATTTGTGGTTCCGATTGGTTCTAACATAACGACTGAGTTTTTACGTTAGCATCAAGACCATATCTGTACGTAACAAAAACGTTGAAAAGAACGTTGTCACAACGTCTTGCATATAGCGTATTCTGAATACGTTACCAGGACGTACAAATTACGTTTGAGCATTTACGTTAGCATCAAGACCATATCCGTACGTAACAAAAACGTTGGAAAATACGTTGTCACAACGACTTGCATATCACGTATCTAACATACGTTGTGGCAACGTAATTTTCACGTAAGAAAGGGACCTGACCAAACAGCTACCAAACTGCAACGTTGTGAATACGTAATGTGCTAGCTGGGATATTTAATAATATATATATTTTCTTTAAGAAAGAAAGAAAAATTAGGGTTATATTTTTTCTCTGTAGGGGATGTGATATATTGGTTTTGATATTCTTATTTTGAATTGCTATAACGCTTAAAAGATTATTGTTCTTTGTTATATTTTTATATACAATTAACAAGAATATTTTGGGGTTACAGCTTTCTCAGATTGGGATGTGTACACTCGTAGATCTTACTATGAAACTAAAAAAACTTACGCTTCAGGGCCCCTTATATCCCGGAAACAACTATTTTAATGAACTAACTTTTCAACAAACTTAATGGAGCTTTTTTTTAAGTCTTTGTTATTAAAATAAAGCTATTTTAGTAATAGAATCATGAGTCAACGGGTTAATGTACTTAATATTGACCTTAATATATGCTCCAATTCCAATTTCATATGGCCTCAAAATGTCCCTGTAATTAGTAAAATTTCCAAATTTGAGAGGTTGCAGCACCTGAATCCCAAGCTGTATGGGCTCCTTGACGTAGCCAGAATCTATTCATAGCCTACATTTTGTCAGTTGGATCCTTGAATTCTTCGTTGGTGCACAGCTTAATAGTTTAACAGCTCAGTCCTTATGTTAGAACCAACTAGGAGGGCGTTTCCGCCTGAGATCTGATTGATGTCGCTATCTTTGATTGACATCGCAAGATACAAGTCCCTTATTGAACAAAGTTGTTCGTGCACCATCATATATTTTGATAGGCCAGACTCGTTCTGCGACCCCGTCACATGGCCTACCACAATATCTGATGATACAGTCGCCTTTTTGTTCTATATATGTAACATAGCTAACTTTTAAGCTTAAATATTTGGCAAGCAACTATGCACAAATTTCGCAAGCAACTATGTCCTATGCGAACAAGCAACTATATACTTATCATAAAGACACCGACATGTGTTTATTTCAATGTTTGTTTGTTTGCTTATTTATTTCGTTTGTATTCCCCTTTTGTATGTATTTATTGTTTATGTTATGTGACTGTACTTTATCATTTTTTCTTTGAAAGTATATCTTGCTCTAAAACGAGATTATCATATTCTGTTTGTTTACTGATTGATTGTATACGTTGTATTCTTGAAAATTTCTCATCATATCTATGCATAATTTGGTGAAATTTTAAGCTTGTTATTTGGCATGCAGATGTTTCTCCTTCAGCGTTACGTTCTTTTCTTTCCATGCACTTACCAATTTTTTCCCTTCAAGCATTGCTTTAAACAGAAATCGTTAATGGGGTCATAGAGCACGATGAATCTGCTTCCGGTCCCACACAAAAAATGGTCCGAAAAACGTATTTTTAGGTTTTTACTGAGAAAAATGTAAAAGACATACGGATATTTTGTAACGCGTTACATGAGAAAATTGTGCGCTAACGACGTTTTCTTCCAATAAATTCGTTTTCAAAAGCAAAAATAAACCTAATCTAATATAATAAAACAATTATTCGTATAATTCCCTATACAAGCATGTATCGGAAA
Source organism: Bathymodiolus septemdierum (assembly GCA_963383655.1). Taxonomy (NCBI): domain Eukaryota; kingdom Metazoa; phylum Mollusca; class Bivalvia; order Mytilida; family Modiolidae; genus Bathymodiolus; species Bathymodiolus septemdierum. The sequence continues at coordinate 102,807,299 of OY726517.1, read as the reverse complement.
TAAAAATCCATTAATCTAAAAAAATCTACATTCGTTTTACTTATTTCATGTTCTATTTAGTCAAAGTATCACCAATAGCGCGCGTAACGTCAGACCCATACCAGTACCATCTTTTTTCACCTAGATAATTTATTATTTGTAAACTCGTCTTCCGTATGAATATATATAACTGAATAATGATCAATTATCAAGTGATAATTAAAGTACACTTGACTCAGGCGAGTTCGAAATCAGAATTGGTATATAGAAAATATTAGAATATTGATTAACTGACTGATGTCTAACGTTAAAAAAAGCAGTATTTCAACTACACTCGCACACGGATGAGTTGCTTCCCTAGTAAACTCGAAGAAACGATTTTGTCTATTCGTAGTAGTTAATAAACTTTATTCAATGCTCAATTTTATCCCGAAGAGTTGAAGGTATATACAAGGAATATACCTTACTTCGACTATGACAAAAGAATGCTGTTCGGTTGGATGTTTTTATGTCCACGTGTGAAAGAGAGTGATTGTTGTTTAACGCCAAATGATCATTTTTCAGCTATGTCATGGCGAGTATAAGTTAAATTCAATGAGATAATGAGGATGATGTCCGCTTTGTACTAGACCAAAACGCTTTGTTGAATTTGTTATAATTCTAGCTTACTGAAACAACAGTTCACGGGTACATATGTCGCTCCACTCCGGTACTCGGACACATTATCCTGATTTCGAACCACCCAGTCGTTGCTCTTTCTTCTTAATGTTGCGTAAAGATTTAGAGAGTCTTGACACGACCGGGGCTCGAACTCGCGATCTACCGCATTCAAGGCGAACACCCTAACAATTACACTACTGATACGGTTCATGTGCAAGGTGGGGTCTGACAATACTAATAAAATAACAACAAATGTAACAGGATTTGAGAAACATTGTTATACCTTAGAAATTGTCTTGAGAAATAGATTTTCTGTATTGAATGGTAAGCTCAGAACAGAGAATAGAAATGTAAGAACAATTGGATTAACATCTATTTTGGATGGACAAGTAAAAATGTGTAGCACATAGACAAAAGGAAATTATTTTGCCAATTACAGTTTAAGGGCTATGGTATTTAACGCCACTTTCAAAAGTATTTCAGTTATATCTTAGCGGTCAGTTTTATTGGAGGAGGAAACAGGAGTACCCGGAGAAAACCACCGACCTGCCGATAAATCGAGATTTGAATGCACAACGTTAGTGGTGATAGGCACTGATTGCATATTTAGTTGTAAATCCAACTACCATATGACTACGACCACGACGGCCCCTATTTTATCAATTGAAACATGATGGACATCTATGGCGAACTACTATGAACTATGCGTTTTCAGAATAGAATATATCATGAAACAAATTTACATAATTTTACTGAATAAATTGAAAATTTAGTGACACGTAAATAATTATTGAAAGGAAACAGCATCTACAATATATCATATGAAGATATTTTGCCATATTGTGTTGATTGTATTTAAATGCTGTTCCGATCTGACCTTTTATTTTAACATTGTTAGACGACCTTTATCTATTATACTAAATTGTACAACTTGACTTCCTCATCTACATGTATTCTTTACAAACAAATTACACATTGTACAAGTACCCTCAGTAGTACAGATAGTTAGAAACAAACAAAAAATGAAAAAAAATACCACAATGTCGGAACAATTCCTAAATCTAATAGAAAAATCGTAGAAACAGCGAGAAATTTATGCACCTAACACACGGGTGCATATAGCCACTCACTTTCCGCGATTGATACAGAGTACACAGACACATCAATTAAAGGTGGCGGGGTTAAACAAGATAACACCCGTTTTAGATGTGATAAACCAAACGTTTGAACGAAATTACATATAGATTCTCCTTCAGCTGCCAGTGGGTTACGATATTTCTCCACTCAAGAGAGCTAAATTATAAATTTTAACCACATGCCGTCAGGCGAGTGGTTAAAATTTTAAATTCAACTGTCGAGAGTGGAGAAATATCGTAACCCACATGGGAAACTAAAGGAGAATTTGTTTCTCCCATTATTTAACACGAACTTTATTTCAAAAGCCGTCAAACGAGTCAAATGCGGGGAAAGGCACGAGACATTTTAATCCTCTAGAGGATTACAGATTTTTCCACCACTGGTTCAGCGGGGTTAAAATGCTGTAATAATGGGAGAAAGGTACGTTAACATGTTATGTAAGTACATTTTAATCTTATCACAGTGCTACTTTTGAGGAATAACCCAGCTAGCACACTACGTATTCACAACGTTGCAGTTTGGTTGCTGTTTGGTCAGGTCCCTTTCTTACGTGAAAATTACGTTGCCACAACGTATTTTAGATACGTGATATGCAAGTCGTTGTGACAACGTATTTTCCAACGTTTTTGTTACGTACGGATATGGTCTTGATGCTAACGTAAAAGCTCAAACGTAATTTGTACGTCCTGATAACGTATTCAGAATACGTTATGTGCAAGACGTTGTAATAACGTACTTTTCAACGTTTTTGTTACGTAAGGATATGGTCTTGATGCTAACGTAAAAGCTCAAGCGTAATTATTATGTCCTGGTAACGTATTCAGAATACGCTATATGCAAGTCGTTGTGACACTGTAGTTTGAACGTTTTTGTTATGTACGGATATGGTCTTGATGTTAACGTAAAAGCTCAAACGTAATTTTTACATCCTGGTAACGTATTCAGAATACGCTATGTGCAAGACGTAGTGACAACGTACTTTCCAACGGTCTTGTTACGTACGGATATGGTCTTGATGCTAACGTAAAAGCTCAAACGAAATTTGTACGTCCTGATAACGTATTCAGAATACGTTTTCTGCAAGACGTTGTGACAACGTACTTTTCAACGTTTTCGTTACGTACGGATATGGTTTTGATGTTAACGTAAAAGCTCAAGCGTAATTTTTGCATCCTGGTAACGTATTTCAGAATACGCTATATGCAAGTCGTTGTCAGACAACATATAGATCAATCATTAAGGTATTTCCCTGGAAAAGGGAAAGGATCTTAATTTAAAAGTGAATTGTTCAAATTGGAAGGTATTCCCTAGACATGACTTTGAATTTGATAGTAGTTGATCTCCTGATTCCAAAAATGCATGGTTGGTAGGGACTTTTTGCATTTAAATTTCAGATTCATCAGTAAAAAATGTGACAGTTGTGTTGTTATTTAGCTACATTTTTGCGCTAAGATGATACAACTGACTATAGTTGTATATCAATAATAATAAATAAATAAATAAAAAAAAACACATATTAAAAACGCCATGTACGGAGATCGAATCGGTGGCCTCTTGATCGTGAATCGTTCTTCTGTCTACTGAACTTAGTAGAACGTGATGTATAAGGCAATATACAAATGTATCTCCAGGATTTAATTACTTGCAATAAAATTACCATATCCAAAAATTAGAAGTACTTTTCCTCATATATATTCGTCATATTTGAATTAGATTTTGATCACTGCAGTTTCAAGCTGAGTGGATTGTTTATTAGATTTGTCAAATAATAGCATACAATGTGGAAATTCAGTGTGTCCGTCAACGATTCGATAATAAAAAGTTATTGCTATTTCCGGAGTTTGAATTTGAGACCTACTCCCAAAATTCAAATCATTTTGATGTTTTGTGACAATTTTAGCAATTTCTTTGATGTCCCGAACATACAAAAACCTCGAGTTTAGAAGATAGAAATATAAGGTTAATCGATAGAATTACATCTATGAATGAGCAATCCAAATTGATTTAAGAAAATACTGTGACGCCAATTTCATTGTTAAATTTTGTGTCCAATTCCCGCAGTCATTGGCCTCAATTGCATGCATTACAGACATTTTTAGCTCACCTAGCCCAAAGGGGGCCAGGTGAGCTTTTGCCATCACTTGGCGTCCGTCGTTGTCCGTCGTACCTCGTAAACCTTTTCAAAGATCTTCTCCTCTGAAACTACTAGACTTGGTCTGAATCATCACTAGGGTGTTTAGTTTTAAAGTTGTGTCCGGTGATGCCGTGCATCAATCAACATGGTTGCTGTTACTAAAAATAGAACATACATGTATGGTAAAATTGCAGGTTTTTGGGTAATAACTCAAAAACAGTTAATAATATCAGAAATCTGACACGGGTAAAATGATCAGCACAGCAAGATCTAACTTAATACCCCGCAATTTTGAAGAAAATCTGATTACCCATCTTGGAGTTATTGCCCTTTTTCATCAAATTTTAAATAATTTTAATATTTTTCGTCTTATATTTCGATAACTTTAGAAGATATAGGTTAAGCTTAATTGCAAACATGTTCAGCATGCCAAGATCTACCTACCCTGCAATTTTGAAGTAAATCCAAGTACCCATTTTGGAGTTATTGTCATTTTTTTCATCAAATTTTCTAAATTTTAATACTTTTCGTCCTTTATTTCAAAAACTATAAGAGATAGATGTTAAGTTTAAACTGCAAACAAAATGAAACATGTTCAGCATGTCAAGATCTACCTACCCTGCCATTTTGAAGTAAATTCCATTACCCATTTTGGAGTTATTGCCCTTTTTTCATCAAAAGTTATAAATTTTAATACTTTTATCTTATATCTCAAAAACTATTAGAGATAGAGGGAAAGTTTAAACTGCAAAAATGTTCAGCATGTCAAGATCTCCAAAAATGTTCTCACAGTTGAAAATATCCGACAACTGTGTGAAGAGTTATTCCTCTTGAAATGCATTTTTTTTTGTTGACTTTCACTGCTTTTGGTTACTCAAGTAATCAAAGGAAAGGCTGGGAAGCAACTCTATTACAAAATGTGAAGTAGCAAAAGGTAAATTTTGAGAATCATTGACATTTATGCTTTTCACAGCAATGTTGATAACTTGCATTAAAGGGGGAAATGTTTTTGGAGAGAGGGTCTGCAATGACGAGGGCTACATTTGTTGTTTTTTGACCGAAGTTACCAAGTTTTATTGACTGATGTTATTATTACCAGGTGAGCTATACAGACTCCTGGGAGCCTCTACTTACATAGACTCTTAAGATCAGATAAAGGTTAGATGCATCCGATTTTCATTTTGTCCACGAACCTCGAACATTTAATTTGTATTTCATTTATTAATTCAGCTTGATTTAAGCCAAAGGTATCATTTTCAAGTTCAGAAAATAACATGCATGCAATTAGAAATTATATCTTTAATCAAATAATGTAGATCATATGAAAATTGTAGACTTCCTCATGATGTCCCCATCTTAGATATGCAATTTATCAAATGGCACCTCATTTCTATGCAATTTATCAAATGGCACCTCATTTCTGGCTATACTTAGGAGGCAGCCCTGGGGCAGTAGCCTCTTTTTTTCATTGTTCAGACAGTATGATGATATATTTAAATGAGACTATGAATAAAAGAACTTAAATTTCTTTATTATAATTTCAGAGCTGGTTCATTTCTGTAAAAGTGGTAAACAAGTACAATTGGATTTCAGGTGATAGCTGTTATACATGTAGGCACATAACTGACCCTGTGACTTTTCAACATAGCAAACCAGTCGAAATAATGCCTGCCCCAATGTAAATATTGGAAGCCACATATGTCACCTGCTTCATGTCCTATAATGTCAGACCGATCAACACATGCGAATAGGAGAATGTCCAAGTAACTCTGCATTCCTTAAAAATAATGGAGCCGAGGCCCCGAAGGGGCCGAGGCCCATTGTGGTTAAGGAATGGAGAGATACGAGGACATTCTCCAACTTAACATCCACCCATTGTACTTTATTAATTTTATTAATTATTAATCTTGTAACAAAAAAAAGTTTGTGTATAGTATCTAAAGTACAAAGAGAACAATAACTCCGCCCCTGTCCACATTGTTCATAACTCTCCATTCCTTGAAAATAATGGAGAGTTTGGACAATAGATTTACATCACAGTTGGATTTTAAATGTAGCTATTGTTAGATAACAGCAAATTTCACCATCATTTAATCAGAGGTAATCAATTTCATGTTCTTCTAGCTACATGTATTGGCCAGACAAGTCAACAACATTATATTTTACTATCAACTAATCTAGTCCTGAGACAATTTTATAGGGATTAAACTCTATCAGATCACGAAAGCTACCATGATGAATCAGAAATTAGACTTCATGCACAAAGGACATATTGATATATATAAAACTAATGAAAGTAAGTTAATGATACATGCATACACTTATACCAATAGAGCTCCTCCCATATTTACAGTGTGTGGCTATCACAGAAACAAAGGGTTCTTTAGATGAACTTGTTACATTTAATTGCATGTACATTGTATATACAATCTACTTCAAATACAGAACATTTCTTAAGAAGAGATGTAAGTTAGATACATGTATCATGAGTTACAGTTGACTATAAAATCAACATTTTTAAAAAGGTCAACCTATCTGATAGAGATCCCACCCCAAAGACAAATTAGCTGTACCTGTAATGAAATTTTGAGAATTCAATTAATAAGAGATATAGTTATGTAAAAAAAAATGCACACAAATGCCTAAAATTCCCAAGACTCGGCAAGAGTAAATAATTATAATATGATCCTTTGTCAGAGCTTTGTAACTTGGACTTAATTTTTTGGTTCATTTCTTCTTTTCTTTTTAAAGTTTTCTATATTAAGTGTAGAAATAATAAAAGTATAATAAATGAAGATAATATTGGTCAGTAGAGAAGTACTGGGCATGGGTAATGCTATTTAATTAGATCACACCACTGATTGATCGATATAAATCTCCTCTCCACTGATTGCTTATTATTATATGTGCTTTTGTAATTTTCGTAATTTCTCATTAATGAAATTAGATCATGAAAAACATTTTACGGGATATGTTTATATCAACAATCAATATCAAACACTGCAAGATAAGTGCTGTCTTAAATCAATTTTTAATCTAGAGATATAAGTTTCTTGCATATTAAGTGTAAGTTCCTCTCCGAGTCTAATGTTTTACATACTGTAAATGCTTCTTCTAAAATTAAGTTTTAATTTTGGTAAGATTGTAGTCTTGCAATAGATCTAAATGATTGAACTGCACTTATTTGTAATATATCTCTTCTAATTCTCCTCTGTTCCCATGGTGTTTTTTTTTTTAACATAAATGGAAATTTTCTAGATTTGTCCTGTCAATAAAATTTAACGTATATGTTTGGTCACTGTTTTTGGATTTCTTTCTTTAGCTCTGTAATATATATCCATGCAATATATTTCTGAGTTATAATCAATTAATTATAGGTTTTACAATGTGTCTTCACTTACAGTCGTAAATATCTGTTTACCTACATGTAGTTAATTAAGTAATTTCAAGCTTCTGATCATGATCAAAATAGTTACTAAAAATACTTTCACTCCTACAGTTGTTCGACTTAGCTGAAAATATTAATATCATATAATTTTTTTCAGAACCAATCCACCAATGAAGGGAGCTTTCCAGATGCTTGATGGAGAAGAAAAAAATTATAGTTGAAGGAAACCTTTCATTGTTCATTTAACTTTGTTGTTTTTTATATCTTGCATTTTTTTTGCTGACCAAATGTTAGAATTTGTATGCAAGTTTTGTGATTTATATCACTATCAGTATGGTTGAGATAATGTGGGTTAGAGTTAATTATAAGGTTATGAGTGTTTAACACCACTTTCAACAATATTTCAGTTATATCGTGTTGGTCAGTTTATAATGGTAGAGGAAACCGGAGTACCCAGGATAGTATTATATAATTTAATGTTGAATGAAAATCATGATTTGTATGTCAGTATATAAATTGAAATTTAACATTTAAAGTTACTTTAAAACAATTAGTATTTGATTTTTTTTTCAGATATGATTGTGTGTATTTATATGAGTTTCATGTTTTTCTTATTGGATTTATCTTGTTAAATGCATATTTAATAGATAGAGTTAGGGTTATGCCATGTGGTGTTTAACACCACTTTCGACGATATTTAATTTATATCATGGCGGTCAGTTTTATTGGTTGAGGAAATCGGAGTACTCAGAGAAAATCACTGATCTGCCGTAAGTCACTGACAAGGAAAAACACAGGAAAATTACCTTCTGTAACGAAAATAATGTTTCTCGATGCGTCAACGACCCATTTCTTCGTCAATGTAATCAACTAAATGACACAATCTTCGAAGTGGAAATGAGTAAGAAGACGATCACTTTAGATTTACCACTACACATCGCCTGTTTCGTGTATCAATACGCCAAACTACGTATGCTGGAATTTTATTACGATTTGATGGACACTTTTATCGATCGTCGAAACTTCCAGTATTGCTGTATGGACACAGATTCTGCATATATGGGTCTTTCTGCCGATAGCTTAGAAGAGGTCATCAAACCCGAATTCAGACAACGGTATCAAAGTGAAAAGCACAACTGGTTTCCAAGGTCTGATGCCCCCGAACATGCCGCATATGATAAGAGGACACCGGGGCTCTTCAAAGAAGAATACAGAGGAGATGGAATTGTTGCCCTATGTAGTAAAGCATATTATTGTTTTGGGGTCGAGGACAAATTCAGCTGTAAAGGAATCAATAAACGACTAAACAATATCAATACAAATACGTATATGGATGTGCTTCTGACAAAGGTCCGGAAATGGTACTAATAGGGGTTTCGTTCTGTTGACAATACTGTATGTGCATACCTACAAGAGAGAGCTGGATTTTCATAGTTTTACTCCAAGCGAAAAGTTTCTACAGCCCCGTTAGATATTTAAATCTGTGAACTGTGGTATAGACTCTAAATTGTGTAAATAGTTTTATTTTGTGAAATATTTACTTTTTTACCTGTAAAGCTTAAAGTTGATTTTTAAATATAAAGGAAAATATAATGGGTTATACTTCACCGATTTTCTTTTAAATTGATCTCATTGATTTTCTTTTAAAATTGTTTCATTGACTGCAGTACATTGTTGTATATGATTTTTTTTTTTGCATTTATAAAATAATTGAAATTGTATAACTGTGTTGGGTCTTTCATATGGTTGCTATAATATATATTATATATGATATAAGGTGATCAAAGATTTTATTTTGATTTTTGGTGTTTAACGCCACTTTCAGTTACATCGTGGTGGAGTACCCAGAGAAAACCACCGACCTAACGCAAAGTCACTGACAAACATGCGTATCTCTATTTCAAAGATTAGTCAATTATAATTAGATATTTGCAAAGGTCTAGAAGGACTCGATGATTTTTTTGATCTTATATATCTTATCTTGAAAACTGATGACGCCTATTATACACAGAAAAGCTTGAAGAGACCAAAAGGGTAATCAAAATCGAAGAAAAACAGACAACACAATGGCCAAGAAAAAAAAATGACAAACAACGATCGACAAAACATACAAGATGACTTTACATAAAACAAAGGAAACAAGGACTTCACATTAAAGTCTAAGAGGTATACAAAACCGTATATGAGCCCCACAGGGAAAAAACAAAACAAAAAAGGACTTCACATTAAAGTATAAGAGGTATGATAAGCCGTGTATGAGCCCCACAGGAACAAGCAGAACAAAGAAACGAAATGGTTAACACAAAGTACATGCAAAGTATAAAACAATGGGTTAGAGGGGGCGTGGTCAAAATCCTATGAAAACAGATACAAAAAGCAAACATATATCATTCAGACATGGAAAACGATAGAGTACAGACGTATAGAAGGATTGCGTCTACTATGTTCAATGACGGTGTTATCAATATGGGTCGAATTCTAGTGTTATTT